>CM070028.1:43246206-43592574 GCA_036247105.1 Cirrhinus mrigala | reverse complement strand
AAATTGAAGCATTTCAACAGCTGGCCAAAGAGTGAAAATGATGTCACAGCCAATCAGATTTTTTTCATGTATTTATTTGGACCGGGGTTCGAATCCCACTCAAGCAGGTCTAAACCATTGTTTCACACAGCTTTGTGCTTTTAATAAAACAAAATTATAAAACTTAAGAATATATTACACCTGCAAAGTATTTTACATTTGTGTCTTGCCTTTTTGTATTATAAAGCAAGATATTATGAATAAATGATTAGTATTAAAATAAATACAGTAAAATAATAGTTTCATGATAATATAAAAACATGAATGGTTATATTAAATATTGAATAGCTTTTAAAATGTTAATAAGAGGCATTTAAATTTTACTCAAACTGAGTAATGTTCAAATATTGAATGAAAATTGACTGATGGAATAATTTAAGCCACACTTAATTAGTTAAATGACCAATTAGGTGTTTCCAAAACCATGTAAACTGTGAAATTTTAGTCCTATGAAATAGAAAACAGCACTCATGAAACAAATTTTAATTTTCAGTAGTTTTTATTAAATGCTTTAAGCACTTTTTAAGGTTAGTAAATATTTATCTAAGACATTAAGTAAAAAGAAAAACAGAATTCCGACAATAAATGCATATTACAATCTCACACTGAATAATAAATACAAATATACAGTATATACATGAGTTAAATATTTCTAAGGGGCAAAAGATCAAGAAATATAATTTATGTCTTTTATTCTGCCACACATCTCTGTCTTTCCATCTCGTAAAATGCAGACTCTTTAAACTCTTTCCAGGTCATCTCTTTCTGCATGCTCTCAGGTTGGTTAATGGAGGGCAACAGACATAGTTCAGTAGAGGAATTGTGGACCATTGCTGTATACTCATTAGAATGTTTTTCTTTTCCTGCTGTTCATTAAGCTCATTGTCAATGGCCTCCTTTAGTGGGGATGTCCAGCATTTGTGGTCCAGTACAAACACCCTGCCACCAGTCTTCACAGGTCCAGTACAGGTGCTCGCAGGGGAGGCCAGCATTGGCAGAGGTGGCATATACACTACCAGTCAAAAGTTTTTGAACACTAAAATTTTTTTTTTATTTTTTTTTTTAAAGAAATCTCTTCTGCTCACCAAGACTGCATTTATTTGATCCAAAATACAGCAAAAGCAGTAATATTCTGAAATATCTTTACTATTTAAAATAACTGCTTTTTATTTGAATATATTTTAAAGTGTAATTTATTCCTGTGAATAATCAAAGCAGAATTTTCACCACCATTACTTCAGTCTTCAGTGTCACATGATCCTTCAGAAATAACTCTATGCTGATTTGCTGCTCAAGAAACTTATTATTATTGTTATTATTATTATTATTATTATTATTTTAAACAGTTGAGTACATTTTTTCAATTTTTCATTTGTCTAAAATAAAAAGCTTTTATAACACACACACACACATACATACATACATATATACATATATTTCACTTTTATTTATCAAAAATGATGATCAACATATTTATAACTAGGGCTGCACAATTAACTGGATTTCTAATCGTGATTATAATTCACAGATGCCACAATTATGTAATTGTTCAAAGGCACAATTACAAAAAAAAAAAAAAAAAAAAAAAAAAAAAAATCCACTTACATTATTCTACTTTCTTAAGATATGTGTGTGTGAGAGTGTGTTTTGTATTTTTACTACAGGTTATCTTAAGGTTTTTTTTTTTCTCATTATTTTAATTTTTCCATTTTTACTTTTTTTATATTGAAAGAAACTATATCTATAAAAAAAGTGGCATGCAGTTGCTTCAAACAATGGTATAAAGCTATTCCAAACATTACTAAATGTAAATTGTGATAATCTTAATAATGGCAAATACAGTTTCAAGGGAATAATTGACAATTATGATTTTTTTCATAATCGCGCAGCCCTATTTATAATGTTACAAAAGATTTCTACTTTAGATAAATACTGTTCTTCTAAACTTTCTCTTCATCAAAGAAAACTGAAAAAAAAAAATGCTACTCAGCTGTTTGTAATAATAATAATAATAATAATAATAATAATAATAATAATAACTATTATTATTATTATTATTATTATTATTATTATTATTATTATAAATGTTTCTCAAGCAGAAAATCAGCATATTGGTATTATTTCTATCATGTGACACTGAAGACTGGAGTAATGATGCTGAAAATGCATCTTTGAAATCACAGGAATAAATTGCAATTTCAAAATAGATTCATATGGAAAGCAGTTATTTTAAATAGTAAAAATATTTCACTATTTTAATGTTTTTGCTGTACTTCAGATCGAATAAATGCAGGCCTGGTGAGCAGAAGAAACTTCTTTAAAAAACATAAAAAAATCTTACTGTTCAAAACCTTTTAAATGGTAGTCTATGTAGTTCCTACATAGAGAGAAAAAAAGATTTAATTCTTTTCTGCATTCTGAAAATTTCTAACAACATTTGCATGTTCGTCAAAAATTTACCTGTTGCTGATTGATGCTCCACATGGGAGCCACAAGATGGGAACAGTGAGGGCACAGGCAATGCATCAGTGGTGTCTGTTGAACAAGTTGAACATTTAGTTTTATGTGTAAGGTAACAGTGTTTCTGCAGAATTTATGAAGGTAAATTTAAGACTTTTTTGAGACCAAGTAAAACAAATTTGAGGAACAAATGAGGAAAAACACAAATATGTTACTTAAATGTAAATGTCTAGAGAATATTAACTTCAGTTTAAAAATACAACTTCCAAAATATATTCATATTTTTTATATTCATTTACAAAAAAGCACTGAAACACTTTGATCCCAAACACCAGAATATGGAAATATCTTTTACTGCTTGTTTTCCAGTGCAAATGCCTCACGATTCTTAAATCAAGATGCATTTACAGGAGATACAAAATGACATGAAATACAGTCTTGTTTGTAGTAAGTTTATGATTAAGAGAAGAACTAATATCTGTCATTTGGCCAAAAAAAAGTCACCTTAATTTAAAATGAAGTTTTGATAACTCATTGACAAATATTTGTTCTTGTTTTAAGTATAGACTCATTTAATTTTATTGCATTTTCAACACTTTTTACATTTGCATCTGATATTAAAAAAAAAAAAAAAAAAAGTATCTTGATTGAAATATGTTTTGATATTTGTATTGGAAAACAAGACAAAATTCAGAGGAAGAGATTAATTCACATTTTGCTATGCATGCAACATTTAATGCCATCATTTAATGAATTTAAGACTTTCTGCTCTGATTTAAGTCTATTTTAAGACTAATTAATTTGCGTAAAACCTGCAGAAACCCTAGAAAAATGAATTTTGTGCATGATGTTGTTAATGTGTCAAAATATTTACCTGTATCTGTCTGGGGATCTGCATGGGTACCATGAAAAGATCAGGGCACAAGCAGTGTAGAAATAGTGGTCTCTACAAGAAAAACAAAATAGCATTACAAAAAGCAATAATTCTATTACACACATATATAAACATTCATATTCATATATTCATATATATATATATTCATATATATATATATATATATATATATATATATATATATATATATATATATATATATATATATATATAAATATAAATATAAAACAACAGTGAAGGTACTAACTTAGTAGTAATCCTGCTGTTTTTGGCAGATTGATTTTCATTTACAATTTCATACTGCAAATATATAATGTCCAATACGGTAACAACAATGGTAAATTTATTGTTGTGATTCTAGTACTAAAAACCCATGGCTAAATTATGGTTACTATAGAAAACCATGGTTAGAAAACATTTTTAAACTGGAATACATGTAATCTTATTACAAAAATGAAAATAATTGTCACGCCCATTCATAATTTAGCTTCTAATTAACAGATGACGTGTTAATGATGACAAACAAAACACATAAACGTAACTTACAGCTAAGTTCATTCATAATTTGGCATGCAAACAAATCAACCTACGATGAACTATAGTAAGCAAACTCCGACAGGGTAAAGTTTGGAAACGAACAAGTTTACTAATGTAATTTCAGCATTAACGGTAACAAAACGTAAACTGATGTCACATAAAGTATCTTACCGTTGATCGATGCGCTGAGAATGCGTTGAATTAAACAAACGAGTCAGATCGCCGCTGTGTGTTTTCATTCTCCGAGCCGGGATGAAAATGGCGACTTCAAACTTCCCGGGGTGCCAAAACGCGGAAGTGCGCCACAAGGGCGTTAGTGGCCGAAAGTATATTGCATCCGTAGTGTTTTAGCACTACCATTGAAAATGAATGGGAAACGGTTTAGGGCCGTTTAGCAAAAGAATCCCCGGCCGCCGCGCTGGAACTCAGCGACAGCCAATGAAATTGAAGCATTTCAACAGCTGGCCAAAGAGTGAAAATGATGTCACAGCCAATCAGATTTTTTTCATGTATTTATTTGGACCGGGGTTCGAATCCCACTCAAGCAGGTCTAAACCATTGTTTCACACAGCTTTGTGCTTTTAATAAAACAAAATTATAAAACTTAAGAATATATTACACCTGCAAAGTATTTTACATTTGTGTCTTGCCTTTTTGTATTATAAAGCAAGATATTATGAATAAATGATTAGTATTAAAATAAATACAGTAAAATAATAGTTTCATGATAATATAAAAACATGAATGGTTATATTAAATATTGAATAGCTTTTAAAATGTTAATAAGAGGCATTTAAATTTTACTCAAACTGAGTAATGTTCAAATATTGAATGAAAATTGACTGATGGAATAATTTAAGCCACACTTAATTAGTTAAATGACCAATTAGGTGTTTCCAAAACCATGTAAACTGTGAAATTTTAGTCCTATGAAATAGAAAACAGCACTCATGAAACAAATTTTAATTTTCAGTAGTTTTTATTAAATGCTTTAAGCACTTTTTAAGGTTAGTAAATATTTATCTAAAACATTAAGTAAAAAGAAAAACAGAATTCCGACAATAAATGCATATTACAATCTCACACTGAATAATAAATACAAATATACAGTATATACATGAGTTAAATATTTCTAAGGGGCAAAAGATCAAGAAATATAATTTATGTCTTTTATTCTGCCACACATCTCTGTCTTTCCATCTCGTAAAATGCAGACTCTTTAAACTCTTTCCAGGTCATCTCTTTCTGCATGCTCTCAGGTTGGTTAATGGAGGGCAACAGACATAGTTCAGTAGAGGAATTGTGGACCATTGCTGTATACTCATTAGAATGTTTTTCTTTTCCTGCTGTTCATTAAGCTCATTGTCAATGGCCTCCTTTAGTGGGGATGTCCAGCATTTGTGGTCCAGTACAAACACCCTGCCACCAGTCTTCACAGGTCCAGTACAGGTGCTCGCAGGGGAGGCCAGCATTGGCAGAGGTGGCATATACACTACCAGTCAAAAGTTTTTGAACACTAAAATTTTTTTTTTATTTTATTTTTTTAAAGAAATCTCTTCTGCTCACCAAGACTGCATTTATTTGATCCAAAATACAGCAAAAGCAGTAATATTCTGAAATATCTTTACTATTTAAAATAACTGCTTTTTATTTGAATATATTTTAAAGTGTAATTTATTCCTGTGAATAATCAAAGCAGAATTTTCACCACCATTACTTCAGTCTTCAGTGTCACATGATCCTTCAGAAATAACTCTATGCTGATTTGCTGCTCAAGAAACTTATTATTATTGTTATTATTATTATTATTATTATTATTTTAAACAGTTGAGTACATTTTTTCAATTTTTCATTTGTCTAAAATAAAAAGCTTTTATAACACACACACACACATACATACATACATATATACATATATTTCACTTTTATTTATCAAAAATGATGATCAACATATTTATAACTAGGGCTGCACAATTAACTGGATTTCTAATCGTGATTATAATTACAGATGCCACAATTATGTAATTGTTCAAAGGCACAATTACAAAAAAAAAAAAAAAAAAAAAAAAAAAATCCACTTACATTATTCTACTTTCTTAAGATATGTGTGTGTGAGAGTGTGTTTTGTATTTTTACTACAGGTTATCTTAAGGTTTTTTTTTTTCTCATTATTTTAATTTTTCCATTTTTACTTTTTTTATATTGAAAGAAACTATATCTATAAAAAAGTGGCATGCAGTTGCTTCAAACAATGGTATAAAGCTATTCCAAACATTACTAAATGTAAATTGTGATAATCTTAATAATGGCAAATACAGTTTCAAGGGAATAATTGACAATTATGATTTTTTTCATAATCGCGCAGCCCTATTTATAATGTTACAAAAGATTTCTACTTTAGATAAATACTGTTCTTCTAAACTTTCTCTTCATCAAAGAAAACTGAAAAAAAAAAATGCTACTCAGCTGTTTGTAATAATAATAATAATAATAATAATAATAATAATAATAACTATTATTATTATTATTATTATTATTATTATTATTATTATAAATGTTTCTCGAGCAGAAAATCAGCATATTGGAATTATTTCTATCATGTGACACTGAAGACTGGAGTAATGATGCTGAAAATGCATCTTTGAAATCACAGGAATAAATTGCAATTTCAAAATAGATTCATATGGAAAGCAGTTATTTTAAATAGTAAAAATATTTCACTATTTTAATGTTTTTGCTGTACTTCAGATCGAATAAATGCAGGCCTGGTGAGCAGAAGAAACTTCTTTAAAAAACATAAAAAAATCTTACTGTTCAAAACCTTTTAAATGGTAGTCTATGTAGTTCCTACATAGAGAGAAAAAAAGATTTAATTCTTTTCTGCATTCTGAAAATTTCTAACAACATTTGCATGTTCGTCAAAAATTTACCTGTTGCTGATTGATGCTCCACATGGGAGCCACAAGATGGGAACAGTGAGGGCACAGGCAATGCATCAGTGGTGTCTGTTGAACAAGTTGAACATTTAGTTTTATGTGTAAGGTAACAGTGTTTCTGCAGAATTTATGAAGGTAAATTTAAGACTTTTTTGAGACCAAGTAAAACAAATTTGAGGAACAAATGAGGAAAAACACAAATATGTTACTTAAATGTAAATGTCTAGAGAATATTAACTTCAGTTTAAAAATACAACTTCCAAAATATATTCATATTTTTTATATTCATTTACAAAAAAGCACTGAAACACTTTGATCCCAAACACCAGAATATGGAAATATCTTTTACTGCTTGTTTTCCAGTGCAAATGCCTCACGATTCTTAAATCAAGATGCATTTACAGGAGATACAAAATGACATGAAATACAGTCTTGTTTGTAGTAAGTTTATGATTAAGAGAAGAACTAATATCTGTCATTTGGCCAAAAAAAAGTCACCTTAATTTAAAATGAAGTTTTGATAACTCATTGACAAATATTTGTTCTTGTTTTAAGTATAGACTCATTTAATTTTATTGCATTTTCAACACTTTTTACATTTGCATCTGATATTAAAAAAAAAAAAAAAAAAAGTATCTTGATTGAAATATGTTTTGATATTTGTATTGGAAAACAAGACAAAATTCAGAGGAAGAGATTAATTCACATTTTGCTATGCATGCAACATTTAATGCCATCATTTAATGAATTTAAGACTTTCTGCTCTGATTTAAGTCTATTTTAAGACTAATTAATTTGCGTAAAACCTGCAGAAACCCTAGAAAAATGAATTTTGTGCATGATGTTGTTAATGTGTCAAAATATTTACCTGTATCTGTCTGGGGATCTGCATGGGTACCATGAAAAGATCAGGGCACAAGCAGTGTAGAAATAGTGGTCTCTACAAGAAAAACAAAATAGCATTACAAAAAGCAATAATTCTATTACACACATATATAAACATTCATATTCATATATTCATATATATATATTCATATATATATATATATATATATATATATATATATATATATATATATATATATATATATATATATATATATATATATATAAATATAAATATAAAACAACAGTGAAGGTACTAACTTAGTAGTAATCCTGCTGTTTTTGGCAGATTGATTTTCATTTACAATTTCATACTGCAAATATATAATGTCCAATACGGTAACAACAATGGTAAATTTATTGTTGTGATTCTAGTACTAAAAACCCATGGCTAAATTATGGTTACTATAGAAAACCATGGTTAGAAAACATTTTTAAACTGGAATACATGTAATCTTATTACAAAAATGAAAATAATTGTCACGCCCATTCATAATTTAGCTTCTAATTAACAGATGACGTGTTAATGATGACAAACAAAACACATAAACGTAACTTACAGCTAAGTTCATTCATAATTTGGCATGCAAACAAATCAACCTACGATGAACTATAGTAAGCAAACTCCGACAGGGTAAAGTTTGGAAACGAACAAGTTTACTAATGTAATTTCAGCATTAACGGTAACAAAACGTAAACTGATGTCACATAAAGTATCTTACCGTTGATCGATGCGCTGAGAATGCGTTGAATTAAACAAACGAGTCAGATCGCCGCTGTGTGTTTTCATTCTCCGAGCCGGGATGAAAATGGCGACTTCAAACTTCCCGGGGTGCCAAAACGCGGAAGTGCGCCACAAGGGCGTTAGTGGCCGAAAGTATATTGCATCCGTAGTGTTTTAGCACTACCATTGAAAATGAATGGGAAACGGTTTAGGGCCGTTTAGCAAAAGAATCCCCGGCCGCCGCGCTGGAACTCAGCGACAGCCAATGAAATTGAAGCATTTCAACAGCTGGCCAAAGAGTGAAAATGATGTCACAGCCAATCAGATTTTTTTCATGTATTTATTTGGACCGGGGTTCGAATCCCACTCAAGCAGGTCTAAACCATTGTTTCACACAGCTTTGTGCTTTTAATAAAACAAAATTATAAAACTTAAGAATATATTACACCTGCAAAGTATTTTACATTTGTGTCTTGCCTTTTTGTATTATAAAGCAAGATATTATGAATAAATGATTAGTATTAAAATAAATACAGTAAAATAATAGTTTCATGATAATATAAAAACATGAATGGTTATATTAAATATTGAATAGCTTTTAAAATGTTAATAAGAGGCATTTAAATTTTACTCAAACTGAGTAATGTTCAAATATTGAATGAAAATTGACTGATGGAATAATTTAAGCCACACTTAATTAGTTAAATGACCAATTAGGTGTTTCCAAAACCATGTAAACTGTGAAATTTTAGTCCTATGAAATAGAAAACAGCACTCATGAAACAAATTTTAATTTTCAGTAGTTTTTATTAAATGCTTTAAGCACTTTTTAAGGTTAGTAAATATTTATCTAAGACATTAAGTAAAAAGAAAAACAGAATTCCGACAATAAATGCATATTACAATCTCACACTGAATAATAAATACAAATATACAGTATATACATGAGTTAAATATTTCTAAGGGGCAAAAGATCAAGAAATATAATTTATGTCTTTTATTCTGCCACACATCTCTGTCTTTCCATCTCGTAAAATGCAGACTCTTTAAACTCTTTCCAGGTCATCTCTTTCTGCATGCTCTCAGGTTGGTTAATGGAGGGCAACAGACATAGTTCAGTAGAGGAATTGTGGACCATTGCTGTATACTCATTAGAATGTTTTTCTTTTCCTGCTGTTCATTAAGCTCATTGTCAATGGCCTCCTTTAGTGGGGATGTCCAGCATTTGTGGTCCAGTACAAACACCCTGCCACCAGTCTTCACAGGTCCAGTACAGGTGCTCGCAGGGGAGGCCAGCATTGGCAGAGGTGGCATATACACTACCAGTCAAAAGTTTTTGATCACTAAAATTTTTTTTTTTAAAGAAATCTCTTCTGCTCACCAAGACTGCATTTATTTGATCCAAAATACAGCAAAAGCAGTAATATTCTGAAATATCTTTACTATTTAAAATAACTGCTTTTTATTTGAATATATTTTAAAGTGTAATTTATTCCTGTGAATAATCAAAGCAGAATTTTCACCACCATTACTTCAGTCTTCAGTGTCACATGATCCTTCAGAAATAACTCTATGCTGATTTGCTGCTCAAGAAACTTATTATTATTGTTATTATTATTATTATTATTATTATTTTAAACAGTTGAGTACATTTTTTCAATTTTTCATTTGTCTAAAATAAAAAGCTTTTATAACACACACACATACATATATACATATATTTCACTTTTATTTATCAAAAATGATGATCAACATATTTATAACTAGGGCTGCACAATTAACTGGATTTCTAATCGTGATTATAATTACAGATACCACAATTATGTAATTGTTCAAAGGCACAATTACAAAAAAAAAAAAAAAAAAAAAAAATCCACTTACATTATTATACTTTCTTAAGATATGTGTGTGTGAGAGTGTGTTTGTATTTTTACTACAGGTTATCTTAAGGTTTTTTTTTTTCTCATTATTTTAATTTTTCCATTTTTGCTTTTTTTATATTGAAAGAAACTATATCTATAAAAAAGTGGCATGCAGTTGCTTCAAACAATGGTATAAAGCTATTCCAAACATTACTAAATGTAAATTGTGATAATCTTAATAATGGCAAATACAGTTTCAAGGGAATAATTGACAATTATGATTTTTTTCATAATCGCGCAGCCCTATTTATAATGTTACAAAAGATTTCTACTTTAGATAAATACTGTTCTTCTAAACTTTCTCTTCATCAAAGAAAACTGAAAAAAAAAAATGCTACTCAGCTGTTTGTAATAATAATAATAATAATAATAATAATAACTATTATTATTATTATTATTATTATTATTATTATTATTATTATAAATGTTTCTCGAGCAGAAAATCAGCATATTGGAATTATTTCTATCATGTGACACTGAAGACTGGAGTAATGATGCTGAAAATGCATCTTTGAAATCACAGGAATAAATTGCAATTTCAAAATAGATTCATATGGAAAGCAGTCATTTTAAATAGTAAAAATATTTCACTATTTTAATGTTTTTGCTGTACTTCAGATCGAATAAATGCAGGCCTGGTGAGCAGAAGAAACTTCTTTAAAAAACATAAAAAAATCTTACTGTTCAAAACCTTTTAAATGGTAGTCTATGTAGTTCCTACATAGAGGGAAAAAAAGATTTAATTCTTTTCTGCATTCTGAAAATTTCTAACAACATTTGCATGTTCGTCAAAAATTTACCTGTTGCTGATTGATGCTCCACATGGGAGCCACAAGATGAGAACAGTGAGGGCACAGGCAATGCATCAGTGGTGTCTGTTGAACAAGTTGAACATTTAGTTTTATGTGTAAGGTAACAGTGTTTCTGCAGAATTTATGAAGGTAAATTTAAGACTTTTTTGAGACCAAGTAAAACAAATTTGAGGAACAAATGAGGAAAAACACAAATATGTTACTTAAATGTAAATGTCTAGAGAATATTAACTTCAGTTTAAAAATACAACTTCCAAAATATATTCATATTTTTTAAATTCATTTACAAAAAAGCACTGAAACACTTTGATCCCAAACACCAGAATATGGAAATATCTTTCACTGCTTGTTTTCCAGTGCAAATGCCTCACGATTCTTAAATCAAGATGCATTTACAGGAGATACAAAATGACATGAAATACAGTCTTGTTTGTAGTAAGTTTATGATTAAGAGAAGAACTAATATCTGTCATTTGGCCAAAAAAAAGTCACCTTAATTTAAAATGAAGTTTTGATAACTCATTGACAAATATTTGTTCTTGTTTTAAGTATAGACTCATTTAATTTTATTGCATTTTCAACACTTTTTACATTTGCATCTGATATAAAAAAAAAAAAGAAAAAGTATCTTGATTGAAATATGTTTTGATATTTGTATTGGAAAACAAGACAAAATTCAGAGGAAGAGATTAATTCACATTTTGCTATGCATGCAACATTTAATGCCATCATTTAATGAATTTAAGACTTTCTGCTCTGATTTAAGTCTATTTTAAGACATTAATTAATTTGTGTAAAACCCTAGAAAAATGAATTTTGTGCATGATGTTGTTAATGTGTCAAAATATTTACCTGTATCTGTCTGGGGATCTGCATGGGTACCATGAAAAGATCAGGGCACAAGCAGTGTAGAAATAGTGGTCTCTACAAGAAAAACAAAATAGCATTACAAAAAGCAATAATTCTATTACACACATATATAAACATTCATATTCATATATTCATATATATATATATATATATTATATATATATATATATATATATATATATATATATAAAACAACAGTGAAGGTACTAACTTAGTAGTAATCCTGCTGTTTTTGGCAGATTGATTTTCATTTACAATTTCATACTGCAAATATATAATGTCCAATACGGTAACAACAATGGTAAATTTATTGTTGTGATTCTAGTACTAAAAACCCATGGCTAAATTATGGTTACTATAGAAAACCATGGTTAGAAAACATTTTTAAACTGGAATACATGTAATCTTATTACAAAAATGAAAATAATTGTCACGCCCATTCATAATTTAGCTTCTAATTAACAGATGACGTGTTAATGATGACAAACAAAACACATAAACGTAACTTACAGCTAAGTTCATTCATAATTTGGCATGCAAACAAATCAACCTACGATGAACTATAGTAAGCAAACTCCGACAGGGTAAAGTTTGGAAACGAACAAGTTTACTAATGTAATTTCAGCATTAACGGTAACAAAACGTAAACTGATGTCACATAAAGTATCTTACCGTTGATCGATGCGCTGAGAATGCGTTGAATTAAACAAACGAGTCAGATCGCCGCTGTGTGTTTTCATTCTCCGAGCCGGGATGAAAATGGCGACTTCAAACTTCCCGGGGTGCCAAAACGCGGAAGTGCGCCACAAGGGCGTTAGTGGCCGAAAGTATATTGCATCCGTAGTGTTTTAGCACTACCATTGAAAATGAATGGGAAACGGTTTAGGGCCGTTTAGCAAAAGAATCCCCGGCCGCCGCGCGGGAGACCGGGGTTCGATTCCCCGACGGGGAGGACTGTGCTTTTGTTTTTTAAAAACCCATTTCATTATTCATTGAGTTTTTATTAAACGAGAATTAGGTACTTGTTAACAGAACCTAAGCACTGAGAAAGATCAGGATGGTGTCAATGTCACTCCTGACACAGTGCTTCAGATGTAGAAAGAGTTGCTGTTTGTGACCTGTGAGCATTTGGCCCAGCTTAGGCCTTATTTCTAAGCCTTGGTTTTTAGCGGCGGTCAGGTGCGCACCAAGGCGTACATAAAGATTAAGAAAGTTGGACCACAAACACAAAATCTTGCCCATATTTTTGGTTGCAACACTTTCTGAGAAGTACACAGAGCTCAAAATTATATTTGAACTTCAAATTTCATTGTTCTTGTATGCAAACATTGCAATATGCAATTAAATAAATGAATGCAAGGTTATACCCAGAGTGTAGGCTACCCTTGTCCAACTGTTTGAATGACTTGTCTGGCTCTAAGAGCCAGTTGACAATGAAGAGATTATAAATCTTCAGTTGTCCAACAGCTACCACTTGTGGTTTCTTGTGGTATTGACTCGACAAATCTTGCACACACAGAGAGAAGGTGCACACTGCAGAACACAAGATCCAGGGGGCAAGGTTGGATCCAGTTTCAACTCCTCCCACCTTACATATACCTAAACCTACCCGTCTCCACCCCCTGATCCCTAAACCCACCCATCTCCACCCCCAAGATGTGGAACCAACCCTACCCCCTTGTTTAGAGAGGGGCTACTGCACACAGATATTTTAAGCCTTGATGTAAAAACTGATGTCAGCCTCTAAGTGTAACTCAGTAAACCTAGAAAGATATGCCATAAATATTTACTTTCTGTATGCTTTTTGAAATTTAGTCTCTCTAGCACTTTCACTGAGATATATTTAGCCCTTGTTTTTGTTTGCTCGCTGACCCCATTCCCATGCTGAGTGGGTGACAGGCTAGAGCAAGGATAGAACTGTCACATGACACACTTTAGCAGAGAAGAGTTGGGAGGGGGAGTGCACAATCATGGCTTGTGCAAAGCAAGACATAGCTACTTATGACCAGAGCTTAGGAACTGAAGATTTAGTTGAGGAAGATCAGGATGCTGTCAATGTCGCTCCTGACGTAGTGCTCCAGGTGGAGGGGGAGTTGTTCTTTGTAAACCGTGAGCGCTTGGCTCAACTAAGTCCCTACTTCCGAGCCTTGTTTTTTGGCGGTGGTCGGGAGAGCACCAAGAAGCACATAGAGATTAAGGGAGTTGGACTGCAGCAGTTCCACACACTAATGGAGTTCACAAAGAACTTGAAGCTGAACTTGGACTGCAAGAACGTCCTTGACATTCTGGAGGCTGCGGACTTCCTCCAGTTGGACAGGGCTCGGTTACTCTGCTGTAAGTTCTTGGAAAGGCAACTGCATCTTAGTAACTGCTTGGGAATGATGGCCTATGCTTGGCAGCTCGGCTGCCTGGACCTCTATGCAGCAGCAAGGGACGTAGTCTTGACCCACCTACCCGCCTTAGCCTCCGAGAAGGACTTTATGTTCCTTCCGAAGGAGAGCATTGCTGACCTCCTTGCTAGTGACAACTTAAGCATTCCCAAGGAAGACTCGGCTCTTGATGTGGCCCTTCGCTGGGCAACGTTTGACCCAAGTCGGGAAGAGGACTTCATTGAACTGGTGGGTCTGGTTAGGCCCGAGTGTTTAAGTCTTCCCTACATTACTGATCTTCTGTCCAAGATAAACAGTTCAGACCCACGTGCTAAGCTCATTTGTAGACTGAACGACAACTTGCCCAGCAGTTGGACTATGGGCAGGTCCATGCCTAGAGCCCGCTCAAGGGAAACTCTGTTTGTTCTCGGTGGACCGCATGAGGAAGAAACACAGCTGCTGTATCAGTTTCACTCTTACAGTGGAAGGTGGCAATCCCATCCACCTCTACAAAAGAAGTGTCTCACACAGTACTCTGTGGCTGCAGTAGGTAACAACCTATACATTTTATTCTGCCACAAGTTGTTAGCATAATTTTCTACTTGGATCATGCTTGTCAGGTGTTGCATGTCCTTTCAGGTGTGCTGAATTCTATTCCTGGAGATATACCTTCAGTGCTCCAATACATCTTTTGTAACTAACACATCTTCCTGAAGATCTTAATGAGTTGGTTCAGGTGTGTGTTAGATTAGGATTCAAGCTGAACTTGAAGGTCGAGGTCTTCTCAGGTCCTAAAAATCCGTACCTGACCCGAATCACTTCTTTCCCGAAGCCGACGTGCATAAATAATTTTTTTAAAAGAACAACGCGACCCGAGATAGACCTGATGAAGTTAGACCTGAGTCTAACCGACCCAATGGCATTAAGACTATTTTCGAACCCGACTGCACCCGAATGTAACAGGATTGACGTGTGCAGCCCTGCAGTCCGTCAGGAAAAATCCCAGTGTCCTGCTGCCTGATTTGGCCGCTGCTCCATTACTTTCATTTATCCTACTTTATATTTTTGCCTGCCTGATGGATACATGTTATTTCTGAGTTCAACTTTCAATTGTGATGTTAAAAAATGTGATAATTTGATAAAAATTAAATCGACAGCCTAATAAATCATGCATTCACAAGTTTTGTCCGCAACCTTATTTACCTCATCTCCAGTAAAGTGACACAAAAAAGAAAAGCCCTGCATGAACACAGAATAATGAAGCGGGTAGATTTTCCTTTTCTAAGTGTGTTTCTCAAAAATGAACTTGACACAGACGCAAAAGAAGGCTACAGATCCGGTATAGTTTAAGAGAATTCAGACCTTATCGGGTCCATTCAGAAAAAACACATTTATTTTAATTACCCGAGACCTGAGGCCGCTAATACCGAACCCGACTTGTGTCCGAGGGACTTGTTGAAGTTTGGACCCAAACCCACTTGGGTTGGATCCAACTGGACCCGTGAAGACTTCTACTTGAAGGTAGCTCTCCAGAAAGAGAAAAGGACATTTTGCCTTTGTTATCCAACAGTCCACACCATGTAAAACAGGGCTGCCCAAACTCAGTCCTGGAAGGCCGGTGTCCTGCAGAGTTTAGCTCCAACTTGCCTCAACACACCTGCCAGGAAGTTTCTAGTATGCCTAGTATAAGCTTAATTACCGGGTTCAGGTGTGTCTAATTAGGGTTGGAGCTAAACTCTGCATCTGTACTCTAAAATATAATTTCTTGCTCTAAAGCAGGGGTGGGGAACCTTGATCCTGGAGGGCCGTTGTCCCTGCAGAGTTTAGCTCCAACCCTAATCAAACACAACTGAACAAGCTAATCAAGGTCTTCAGGATACAGGTTGGTATTTTTTTTTTCAGGGCTGGAGCTAAACTTTGTAGGGACACGGCCCTCCATGATCAAGGTTCCCCACCCCTGGTCTAAGGGGACAACGTAGTAGTGACTGGAGGCTTCAGGCCCTTTCAGGCGTGCCGAATCCTGTCCCTGGAGATCTACTTGGTTCAGGTGTGTTTGATTAGGATTCAGGCTGAACCTGAAAGTAGATCTCCAGAAAGAGAATTGGGCATTTTGCCTTTGTTGCCTACCAGTCCACACCATGTAAAACGAGGGTGCCCAAACTCGGTCCTGGAGGGCCGGTGTCCTGCAGAGTTTAGCTCCAACTTGCCTCAACACACCTGCCAGGAAGTTTCTAGTATGCCTAGTAAGAGCTTAATTAGCTGGTTCAGGTGTGTCTAATTAGGGTTGAAGCTAAACTCTGCAGGACACCAGCCTTCCAGGACCGAGTTCGGGCATCCCAATCTAAATTATTATTTCTTACTCTAAGGGGACAACATAGTAGTGACTGGAGGCTACTTCCGGGACGTGTTATGGTATAGCGTGGACTGGGTGAGCATTTACGAGCATGGCAACAAGCGATGGGTGGACGGTCCGGTGATGCAGAAGTCCAGACACAGCCACTGCTCGGCGGCTCTGGAGTTCCAGCTGTTTGTGTTTGGCGGCAGCATGGATGAGGGGCCTGTGGCTGATGTGGAGAGGCTGGTTTTAGGAGCCAAGGAATGGGACACTGTCAGCCCCATGGTGAGGGCTGTGGAAAGGGCAGCCATTGTCACTTTGGGGGCTAGTATTTACGTCGCCTGTGGTCTAGATGAAAATGGGGATGTTTACAGTGGGATTCAAAGGTACAGGCCGGAGATTGATCAATGGGACGTAGTGTCCTATTCTCCATTCCCACGGTGAGTAAAAACGCAATGTGTCCAACTTGTGCTGAGCCAGGCTTGGGCAATTCTGGCTTTCAAAGTTCACTGCCTTGCAGTTTTTAGCTCTAACCAAAGTCCTCAGTATTATTTGAAAATTGTAGGCAGACATCGAGTTTTGCTCCAACCCTAATGAGAGTTGCCCACCCCTGCTCTCCAGAAATAGTCAGTTCTACACACTTTGGTAATCCAAAGTGACATCTTGTTGAATACTTCTTTTCCAGTTATGACCTTCTTGCAACTGAGCTCAATGGCGCCCTCTATCTGCTGGGAGGACAGACTCTGCGCTTAGACATTGACACGGACGAGTGGACAGTTCTTCAAGAGGACTGTCTGGACAACAAATTCTTCACAGGGTGTGCTACGTTGAATGGGCAAATTTACATACTGAGCGAGAGGAAGATAAACAAAACGTACCCCAATATGATTCTACTAGACCCTTACATTGACAGTTGCTTGGAAATTGACGATAAAATACCCTGTCCTGTCCCCATAAGAGGTTGCATCACAATGCATGTCAATCCTTTCTAAAGCCATAATGTCAACTCAAAGTTTTGTGGTGAGCAAAGTTGGGCATAATCATATTCTAAAACATTTTTATTGTTATTAAATGGTCACAGAGAAAAATGGCGGATGAGAAGCAAGTGTGCAACATTAACAGTATTGAAGATTATAAGAATATATCCCTCTTCTGTCGTTGTTATATAACAGCTACAAAATGTTGCATTAAATCCCAATAAAAAGAGGAAAATTCATACAAAAACAATCACACGTCTTTCATAAGTTAAAACAGTGCAAGACAAACGCACAGATCAGTTATGGCTACCGTGCAAATGAACTTCCCAGAACCATCTAGAACAACAAAAACACTTTGCCTTTAGCCCTTGGAGCAGATTCAATATTCAAGAAATCAAGGGGCCTACACAGGCGTCCTCAACTTTTTTCAAGATTTCGAGGCATATGCTCCAGTGAGAAATCATATGATTTCTCATTTTGTAAGGCAATGCAAAAAAAGTGCCAACTTACAAACACAACAAGCTCCAGTACTTCATCTCACCACTAGATGGCATCCTAAGTCTTTCCTAGTGGTGCACCAGTGCTCATTTTGAAAACAACAGCCACTGCAGGAAATTCACACATTGCCACACAACCTAGAAGACTATATCTATACATTTTGTTCTACAAAAGTATTTAAAAAGAACACATTTAAGCAAGGGTCCGACTCATTTTTTTTTACATATCATCTTTCCGTAATGAACATCTGTAGCAAATTAGTAGCCTAATTTAAACAGTTCAAAACTTTAATACTTAAAATGTCTGTTTCTATTTTTATGCACGCTAAGTATTCTGAGTTCAAGTGCTACTCAGCCAATGTGCTATAATTAATTAGACTAACTTTAAACAAAGTTGAACCTATTTCAAATATACTCCAATGGTAATGTTATACAAACAAGTACAATTTTTTGTTTACGCAATCTACCGACTACGTTTTTCATCAGCAGTCTGAAATTACAGTAGGACCTTGACAAACTAGATAAGCCAAGAAAGTTGGAGATGATTCAACGTTTAAATACATAAAGTAGCACTACTATCTGGCTTTCGGCATTCGACTATTCATTTTTCGCCTCTGATTTGTTAAATTGTTCAGAACGCAGTTATTAGCCAACGACGCCAATTTCGAGTTAAGGGCACCCTTTTTCTGCTCCCAGCTGTGTTCTTCTTCTCCACCTTCCTCTTCTTCATCAGCCTCACTTTCTTCATCACTCCTTTCATCACGTTCCACCTTAAAACAAGTTTTAATATTCAGAAAACAGAGCGATAACCTCATACATGCACTTACAGCTTAAGATACTCACTTTGCCTAAAAAGACAAATTTGTGAACCATTCGAAGAATCAGCCAAGCCCAGAAGATGTGCAGAGCTTGAAGAACCAGCAACAAGCCGTTCAAGAAATAATAACCAGGGTACGGAGGAAAAACGTCCAACGAATCCACCACAGCTGTGTAGACGATTCTGGAAATGAATCCAAATATGAACCTACATATTCATAATCATTTGAAATGTGCATTAAATGAAAGATGAGCTCTGATGATGTTCTTACCTGCATGGGAAAACCACAAGGCGAGTTACTAGGAATACAGCGGCGAAAACTACAAACAAGACATCACAGGTTTTTCTCCAACCACCATAATTGAACATCTTGGCAGACTGCAAATCAACAGTTAAACACAAAAAATGTGTTATTTATTTATATTTTCAATCAAAATAATGTGTGCTTTTTTCTGTTTCAACCTGGTATTTATTAACCCCAGAAGGAAAAAAAGAACTCAAAACTACTTCTAAAATATATTCCACAAGACTGAAACTCTCAGAATCTGTTTTTTTTTTTTTCCCAGTATTTATTTGTTAAAAATTTTTATAAATTTGTTCTTAAATTACATAAGAACAATTTATATCAATTTATATAAATTATATAAATTATATAAATTGTTCTTAAATTATATAAGTTTCTTTATTTCAATTAATTGGTCATGCTTTTTCATTACTAAAATTTAGTTTAACCATTAAAACCGAGTCCAGAAAGATTAACATTTTGTTTGCCAAAAAAAGGTTTAAAAATCATTTAATTAATGGATAAATAAATTTCATTCATTTACAGGAAAAATTTAAATGCCAACACATAATTTCTGAAACAATTTTCAATTCAAATTAATTCAAAATATTTCATTTTTTCATTTTTTTATAAAAAAGTATTGCATTTTAAATTACAGTTTTTACATTTAAATTAAGTTTTTATGACATACTTTCTGATCATTAATCATTAATTGATAATAAATAAATTTTATTCATTTACAGGAAAAATGTAAATGCATAATTTTTGAAAGAAAACTTATTTTAAAAAAAAATTCAAAAACAATAATTTAAATACAATAATTAAAATATTTAATTATACAAAAAACAATGAAAAAAATAATTTATATACATAAATAATTAAAATAAATTCAAATTTTTTTTAATGTTTTCTTAATAAAATTTTTTACATTTAAACTAAATTAAGTTTTCATGTATTTACATAATTAGACATACTTTCTGATTATTAAAATGTAATTAAACCTTTAAAATGGAATAAAAAACAATTTTTGTGAATTTGGTAAAAATAAACAGAATAAATGTATTTCATAGGGCTCTAAAAATGTAATTTTTGTTCAACTTAATAAATTGTTCTTAATATATATTTATTTTTATATACATTTGCATTTTTGTTTTGATTAATTAATTCAAAAAAATACTTTTAATATTCTGAATTCAAATTAATTCAAAATATTTAATTAGCCCTTTTTTATTCAAAAAGTATTACATTTAAAATATATATATTTTTTTACATTTAAATTAAATTAAGTCTTTTATGTATTTACGTAATTAGACCCTTTCTGAAAAAAATAAATAAATAAATAATAATAATAATAATAATAATTATATATATATATATATATATATATATATATATTTTTTTTTTTTTTAATTAATTAAAAAAAACAATAACTTCAAAACAATAATTTAAATAATAAATCATTTATATATATAAATAATTAAAATAACTAAAATTAATTCAAAATATTTCATTTTTTCACATTTTATTAAAAAAGCATTTTTTAAGTGGAAGCTTGCAAAGCGGCCAATCAGATTCTGAGATTTACCTCCAACAGGAAGTCTGAAGAGTCGTGGACGAGCATCACCAGGGTTCCCACACGCACGTAGTTGGCACAGTATGAGAACGCGATGAGGAAAATGGTGGCGATGTGGTGAATGATCTGCTCTCTGAAGTCCTACACAACCGAAACAAACACGTAAGCACGACTTATCGATTTTAAGATCTTACGAAGGAAATTTTACATCGAGCAAAACTTACTTTGCGCTTTATGTCCACCGATACGCAGAGCAGAAGCGAGAGGTAGAAGGACAGCTCCACTATATAATACCAGTACTGAGCTTCAGCTACGGCCTGCAGGTGAAATCACAAATAATATCACCTGGAAAAACACGACTGTGAATTTTATGCCTCTTATTTCAAAATGAACCAAGTGAAAGGTATAAATATGTAGTTAACAGAGACACTTCATTTCTAAAATTCACTTATTACTTAAAACACATGAAACATGAACAGTTTGTATTGTAAGATGGTGCAGATGATTCGATATATATTTGTGGCTCTTGTGAGGTAAGTCGTGACTGTTTTGATCAGATGGTGGGGTGCGGCGCTCACTAGTTCCTCCGATTTCTCACTAATCTTGAGTTCCTGGGATTGTTCAGCAGGAAGTGAATGTGTGCGGAGAGTCGTTTGTTACGGACCTGTCTTGGGTATCCGCGCCAGCATTCCCGGTGATCCCAAAACCACGGGGTCTGGAAAACATCATTTGACAAAAATGGTTACATGTAAATGTATATGTTTGAATGTTTTCATGAAGGAAAAAAATATAAAAACTAAATATATAATAAAAAAATATATATATAAAAAAATATTATATAAAATATTAAGACAATTATTAGTAGTAATAAATACATATTTTAAGATAAATATTAAAATATAAAATGTAAAAAAAATATATAATATATAATTAAAAATGATATATTAATAATTATATAATTAAAAATATATTACACATTAAATATTTACTTTTTTATTTTGAAGTAACATGCATCAATTTTTGTTAACTGTATGATGACTTAATTTGCGTATTGAGTGTATTAGATATTATTTAGAAAATAAAAATCTATTTTATGAACTTTTTGACTTAATTACATCTTTATAAATATTTTACTTTACATAAAAAAAACATTTATGCAAAAAATTCAGTCAAACAAAAATATAGCATGCAAAAATGTAGCATGCACCAAATTTTTGTTCAATACAGGACTGCTCATTTTAGTGTATTAAGTGTATTAGATATTATTAAGATTTAATAAAAATAAAATTGCATTTTTTTATTTATTAATAAAATGTATTACTAAAAAGGGCATTTTTTATTATATTCTTATATTTTATTTTAAATAAAATAAATATTGAAGCAAAACAATTGTATCAATTTTTTTTTCTTTGGAGTAACAGGCACAATTTTGTGCTAAATATAGGACTTTCTTAATAAGTGTATTAGATATTAAGAATTCATCTATTAATTAATCTATAATCTAAATCTATTTTATTACATTATACCTAAATATTTTATTTAAAAAAACGAAATATTTAAGCAGCATATATTATTATATTATTATTATTAAATATATTACTATCTAATATTATAAAATTATTATAATCATTGTTTTAATATTTAAACTTTAAAATGACCAATTATTATTATTAGTAGTAGTATTTTAATTTGGACTAACAAGTAACAATTTTCCATACTTAAAATAATTTTTGTGTATTAAATATATAGTAAATAATACTACTAAAAGTCAATTTTTATTACATTTTACTTTTGTTGTATTTCTATAAATATTTTATTTTATTTTAAACAAAATACATATATAAGCCAAATATTATATCAAACAAAATATTATATAATCTAAATTATTATTAATAAAATAATTTTAAAAATCTATTATTATTATTATTATTATTATTAAATGTATTGTCTAATATTATTATTATTATTATTATTATTATTATTATTATGTTTTGATTTGTTTTGTTTTGTTTTTGGAGTAACAAGTACCAATTTTTCATACATAAGACAACACATTTTTTGTGTGTTAAATGCATTAAATAATATTAAGAATTAATATAAGTTTTATTTACTTTTGTATTTATTATTGTATTATTATTATTGTTATTGTATTATTATTGTATTATTATTATTATTGTACTATTATTAATATATTTATAATTAGTGAAAAAAGTATATCTGATTCTGTTGCGGAGAACAAAATAAAAATAATATATCGATATTTAATATTATTATATTTTCTGTCCAATTTTATTGTGTTATTTTTTTTTTTTTTACCAAAAGTGTGATTATTTTATTGGCTTGTGCTTTTAAAATTTAGTATCATTTAATAAATTATTGAGTTAAATTAAAAAATCCTACAAAATTATATTAATTACTAAAATAGTATGTAATTCTTACAAAGCATTTTCAGGTTTTGGCCAACTGCATCCAGAATTTTTGGGCATCCAGCCCAGAAAAAAATAAATAAATAAAATGAATAAAATAATGCTAAAAATAAAAACATTTTCTGAAATTGTCAGGCACACAAATGAAACTTTTTTTTCTATGAACATCTCAATCTTTGATTACAAATGTGAGCATGATGCTGAGGAGAGAATTGAGAAACCCCAGTTAAGTGAGAGCGGCTGCAGATACTCACATAAACAAGTGAGACGAGACCAGCTGAGAAGGCGATGAGATAAAACACAAACCTCCACCTAAGAAACCACACAGAAAAGCTCATGTTAATCAAACGCAAACACAATCAGTCACAGATGTCTGGCGTGGCCTACTTTTGGCACATTTTAGAGGAAGTACTCGTGTTGGCTTACGAGGCTTCGCAGAACTTCCTGGTGTTGCTGGGTCGGTCCTGGTTTCGGCGCTGACGCAGCCACGTCTGAATCTGACGCTGAGTGAGACCGCAGTGCTTCTCCAGAACCAGCAGATCATTCTGGACAAACACACACACGGGAAAACTGAACGAGCCCTTCACAAAACAACAAGTCTGAGCATCTTCACCCTGACATACACTAACAGAACAAAAAAATAGGACTTCTTTGTATACAATTATTTGATTATGTATCTATTTTTATTTATTTTTAAAATTAAAACATTATTTTTATGACAGTTATGACATGACATGAATCATTATATAATATATATATATATATATATATAAATTAAATGTCACAAGCTTTTGCTTTATAAAAAAATGTAATTGAAAAAATAATAAAAAAAAAAAAAAAAGAATGCAAGCTTATGTTAAAATGAAATATAATGGACATTTATTAATTTGTGTGGTAATTAAAAAATGATTTAAACATAATTATTTGTAATTTTTTGTTAAAAATAATTAATACAAATTTGTATTAATTTCTATTGCATTTTATATAGTAAACTGTAATATACAACCCTGAAAATGTAATGCTAAATGAATGTTGCATAAAGGAAATATTAATCCAAATATAAAAATTAAAAATTAACCCTGAAAATGAAATGTCACAAGCTCTTGCTTTAAATTAATATTTATAAAAAAAAATAAATAATTAAAAAAAAAATAAACAAACTGAGAATGCAAGCTAATGCTAAATGAATTAGAATGGACATTTATTAATTTGTTTGGTGACTGTATAAATATTTAAATGTATTTATGGATTTTTAGAATAAACGTATCTGATATAATTAAATATATATATATATATATAAAGATGATGGAAGAGTCAAGAGAAATTGTAATTAATATTAAAATAATATTGTAATAAAATAGTGTAAATAATCTAATTTCTTTTAATTGTAATGAAAAAAAGATGATGGAAGAGTCAAGGGAAATTTTAATTATTACTGTAATAATATTCTGATAAAATAGTGTAAATTATGTAATACATTTTATTAAAAATGTTTTAATATTTTTTTTTAATATTCTAATAATAAAATAAATAATAGAAAAGCTGAAAAAAAACGTTTAATTAATACTGTAAATGTGTAAATAATGTAATAAAATTAACAAAGTATATTGTAATAATGGAAAAAAAGATGATGGAAGAATCAAGACAAATTCTAATTAATTTTGTAATGATATTGTAATAAAATAGTGTAAATAATGTAATAAAGGTTTTAAAAATATTGTAATAATGAAAAAAATAATAATAGAAAAGCCAAGAGAACTTTTAATTAATACTGTAATAATATTATAATAAAATAGTGTAAATAATGTAATATAATTAACAAAATATATTGTAATAATGAAGAAAAAAAAAAAGATGATGGAAGAGTCAAGAGAAATTTTAATTAATGTTAAAATTTTAATAATGTTTTTTTTTTTAAATGTTGTAATGAAAAAAAAAAGATATAAAAAAGCCAAGAGAACTTTTAAATATTGTAATACAACAGTGTAAATAATATAACAAAATTTGTAAAAAATATATTGTAATAATGAAAAAAAAAGATAAAGAAAAGCCAAGAGAACTTATAAATATTGTAATAAAATAGTGTAAATAATGTAACAAATTTTTTAAAAATATATTGTAATAATGAAGTGTCAAGAAAATTCGAATTAATATTGTAATAATAAAATAGGTTCAATAATGTAATAAAATGTGTAAAACTATTGTAATATTGTAATCAATAAGTATTGATAACACAGTCCCATGTAATAAATAAAGGGCCGTTGTACTCAGTATTTCAGCGCTCAGCAGCTGTCCATGTAGTGTTAGTGGTGTGGATGTACAGTATTGAATCACAAGTCACAGACGGCTGGTGCAGGCGCTCATGTGACTCACTAACCTGGGACGGCTGCTGCTTCTTCTGCAGGTAAAACGCCTCCAGCTTTGGGATGGGCGTGGCACGCACCCGAACTCTGTCCCGTACTCCCAACCGCCAGCTGAGCGGCAGCGCCACAACCCTGAACACACACACACACACACACAGAGACACAACGGCTTTGTTATGACAGCGACAGACGTGACTCAACGAGGGCGCGACACACACGCGCATCTGACCGAAACCTGACGCGTCTCTAACGCAACATCTTTAATCAAGCGCGAGATGTGGGCAGCTTTTTATTAGTTAACGTCAAGAAAGTGCAAGATCGTGTTTCTGGAGCCACGAAACAGCTGGCGTTGTAGGGTGCGACATTTACGGCAGGTCTGCACTTGACTCGCTCGTCCGGACCGGCAAAGCAACTTCATAACTGGAGCATGAATGTGAATTTCACATAACAAACTGAAATAACAGGACATTATCAACTGGATGTTTGCTTGATAGGCATAATGCTGCGTAGCTCTGCATATTTAAATATTAAACATCTTCTGATATGCCGTCATCGTGTCACGTCACACAGCATTTTCATGGCTATTGTATTACACTGCGCCTGGTTAAAAAAAAAAAAAAAAAAGAAAAAAAAAATTCTTTTTTTAAATATACTTGTAATCATTTTATTTTTAAAAATAGATTTTTTAATAATATTGTGGTAGAAGAGTCAAGATAAATTCAATAATATTAATATTTTAATAATACTGAAATGAAATAGTGTAAATAATGAAATAAAATTAAAAATATATTGTAATCATGAAAAAAAAGATGATGGAAGAGTCAAGAGAAATTCTAATTAATATTGTAATAATATGGTAATAAAATAGTGTAAATAATGCAATCAAATTATAAAACATATATTGTAATAATGAAAAAAGATAATAGAAGGGTCAAGACAATTTCTAATTAATATTGTAATGATATTGTAATAAAATTTTGTAAATAATGTAATAACATTTTTAAAAATACTGTAATAACGAAAAAGTATATTTTCAAAAATATATATTTTTAAAAATACACATTATTAAATATTATTATTATTGCTTAATAATAATTATAAAAATAATTTTATTATTATTATTATTATTATTATTACTACAATAATAAAATGAAAAATATATGTAATATAATGAAAAAAGATGATGGAAGAGTCATGAGAAATTCTAATTAATATTGTAATAATATTGTTATAAAACTGTGTAAATAATGTAATAAATAATGTAATAAAATAAAAAAAAATGTAAAATGTACAAATTTTTAAAAAAAAAAAATATATATATATATATATATATATTGTACATTTTCCATTTTTTATACATTTTACATTTTATTTTATATATATTTAAAAATATTATTATTATTATTATTATTATTATTATTCAATACTAATAATTATTATTATTATTACAACAATAACAAATGTGTGTGTGTGTAATATTCTACTATTGTAATTAAATTGTGTAAATAATGTGATAAAATTGTAAAAAAAAATTAAAAAGATAATAGAAGAGTCAAGAAAATGTCTAATTAATATTGTAATAATACTGTAATAAAACTGTGTAAATAAATTAAAAAATACTGTAATAATGAAAAAATATATTTTAAACAATATTTTTTAAATATATACTTCTAAATATTTTTATTTGTATAATTATTTTAATTATTATTATTATTACTATTATTATTATTAATTATTAGAATAATAATAATAACTATTATTATTATTATTATTATTATTATGAAAACAACAATGATGCATTTTAATTATATTAAATAAACATAAAAACTACACAAATAATTAACATTATATTTTTATATTATAATATACTGTAATATGATAAGATAAACAACCCTGCAAACGAAAAAAAAAAAAAGTCACAAGCTTAAGCTTAAAAAAACAATTCAATGATAAAAAATAAAAAAAATGAAAGCAAACTAAAATATAATTCAATAATAATAAATGTATTCATTTGTTTGGTAATTTAATATCTTTTAACTATTTTTTTTTACTTTAATTTTTTAATTATATAATAAATAAAAAAATTATGTATTTACCTACCTAATATTATATGACATTATATTACTTTATATATTTTATATGACAATGTTTTAAAGCTATACATGTATTTTTCTATATAATATATATATAAATATAAAATAATGATTTAACATTAGATTTCTATTTTTTCTTTTTATAATAGTGGTAAATTATTTTGAAAAAAATGAATTAGAATAATGAGTGTGTCTGGACAGTATGATTTTCGTAATTACATTGCAGTAATGAGAATATATATATATATATATATATATATATATATATATATATTTAGATAAATAGATAAATAGATAAACATAGATATAAAATATATAGATATAGATACATTTTGTACAGTATAAT
Source organism: Cirrhinus mrigala (assembly GCA_036247105.1). Lineage (NCBI taxonomy): Eukaryota > Metazoa > Chordata > Actinopteri > Cypriniformes > Cyprinidae > Cirrhinus > Cirrhinus mrigala. The sequence continues at coordinate 43,564,415 of CM070028.1, read as the reverse complement.
TTCCTACATCTTTCATTTGATTTGCCCATAAAAAATGAACGCAGAATAAACAAACAGCTCTTTAGCAGACAAAATAAACAAGTGCACTGAGTATCCAGTCGCTGCACAAAGACAAAGGCGTCAGTGTAAAAATAGCAGCTCGCCCTGCACCCGCGGTTTTCGTTAGAAGGAAATATTGACAACAAAACCATGTGAAAACAACGCTCCACTTTCATTTGGTCAGAGCTGACACACTAAACTACAGCCTGATATCCTCATTTCAATCATTCCAAGACAAACTGCTGAATAATACATCCGAGCTAAAGTTAGAAAGCGTCTTAAGTGCACTGGAGAGAAACTAATCTCAGGAGAAACCAATCCGCGCATTAGTTATCTAATCTTCTAGTGTTTACGGTAACGTCCATCCTGAAGGATCAATTAGAGTTTGCGCCTGTTCATTTTAAAATAATGTGAATATAGATGTAATATTGACATGCACCTTTCAAAAACAAAACGCAGTGCGATGAAACCCAGGGCCAAAGGCAGGGAGATGAGCAGGTCGCGGGGTACAGGATGATGACCTCCGTCCGCCGTCCCCTCAGCGATGTCTTTCCACGTGACGCCGGGAGGAAGCCAGAAATCCTGCCGCCAAATCCACTGGTTTACAAGTTCCTCTAATCTATAGGAGAAAGTTAGAGAGGACAGATCAACCATCAACACATACAATTTAGTCAGAATTGTCCATTTTGGATGAAGCACTGCTTTAAAATGTCAATTTTGAGTGCTTGCTATGTGAGAAATACAGCACTCTGACAGGTGAGTTTAAATAATATTGATAAAATTTTCAGAAATGTGTCTTTTAAACTCTAATTTAGGGTTAAACGGCCTCCGTGACATAATCATGACTCCACAGTGATTAGCGATCGCAGTTTTCAGGCCGAATATTTACAACAAATCAAACTATACTGCACCGAAATGCTGTATAAAAGTCAAATATTGGTCATAAAACAAAATGTAAACACATTATCTGGCTGATTAATCTATAAAACACCTCAAAAAATTACAATTATATTTAAAATGTACAATTCAGTCCATTTTTGACTCAACTACTGCGTTAAAATGTCAATTTTGAGCACTTCTAACATAGCACAGTGTGAAAAATACAGCTCTGACAGGAGAATTTTATATTTAAAACATATAAAACAGACAATAAATATTTTTTCTTAGGCCCGTGAAAGGGTTAAACAGCCTCTGAAATGTCATGACTCTTCAGAGATTAGCGATCGCAGTTTTCAGGCCGAATATTTACCAAAAATCAGGCTAAATGGTAATAAAACTATGTATAGACGTCACATATTAGTCATAAAAAAAATGTGAACACATAATCTGGCTAATTAATCTATAAAACACCTCAAACAATGTAATTATATTTAAAAATTTACAATTCACAGTCAGTTTTTGACAACTACGGCGTTAAAATGTTGATTTTGAGCACTTCTAACATACTCACTATGTGAGAAATACAGCACTCTGACAGTAAAATTTATTTAAAACAAATAAAATAGACAATATTACCAATAAATGTTTTTTTTTTCTAAGGCCCGCAAAATGGTTAATCAGCCTCCGTGGTGTCATGACTCCTCAGAAATTAGCAATAGCAGTTTTCAGGTCGAATATTTACAGCAAATCTAGCTAAATAGCAATAAAACTATGCTTTGATGCCACATATTAGTAGTAAAACAAAATGTAAACAAATCAACTCCCTTATTAATTTATAAAACATGTAAAAAAAAATTAAAAATTCCAATCATCTAATGACGGAATTACAATTTTTAACTGAACTACTGCGTTAAAATGTCAATTCTGAGCACTTCTAACATATAACGGTATGTGAGAAAACATATAAAATAAACAATATTACCAATACATGTTTTTTATTAGGCCCGCGAAAGGGTTAAACAGTCTTCGTGACGTCACGACTCCACAAAGATTAGCCATAGCAGTTTTCAGAGCGAACACTTCAGGCTAAATGGCGATAAAACTATGCTTTGACACCACATAGTAGTTGTAAAACAAAAACTTGCTCATATTTAATCTAGAAAAATGTCAAATTATGTTTAAAAAAAAATACCACAAACTCATAATCTAATGACATAATTGTCAGTTTTGGCTGAGCTGCTGTTTAAAATTTAGATTTTGAAATCTTGCTATGTGAGAAATACAGCATTCTGAAGGGTGTTTTTTTAAAGCATATATAAAATAAGACAATATTACCAGAAATGTGTTTCTAAACATAAATTCAAGCCCGCGAAAAGGTTGACAGGCCTCCGTGACGTGAGTTTTCAGGCAGAATATTTACAACAAAGCAGGCTAAATGGCAATAAAACTATGTTTTGACGCCACATATTAGTCGTAAGACAAAATGTAAACAAACCAACTCGCTCGTTAATCTTGAAAAGACATAAAAAAGTTAAATTATGTTTAAAATATAAAATACTCATGATATCTCATTTTCTAAAGACATAATTGTCAGTTTTGGCTAAACTACTGCTTCAAAATGTCAATTTTGAGGACTTGCTGTGTATGAAATACAGCACTCTGACAGGTGAGTTTAAATAAAATAAATAAAACAGATAATATTTCCAGAAATGTGTTTTCTAAACTTTAATTCAGGCCCGCGAAAGGGTTAAAGGGCCTCCGTGACATCATCATGACTCCAGTGTGAAAAATACAGTAATCTGACAGGAGAATTTATTTAAAACGTAAACTGACATAATGACATAATTGTCACTCTTGGCTGAACTACTGCTTTAAAATGTTAATTTTGACAGAAATGTGTTTTTTAAACTTTAATTCAGGCCCGCGAAAGGGTTAACGTTAACAGGCCTCCCTGACGTGACAGCGATAAACTGACCTCAGTTTTCAGGCAGAATATTTCCAACAAATCACGAAATCAGACTAAAACTCAATAAAATTATTGACAGATGCCAAATATTAACAATAAAACACAATGTAAACAAATATGCTCGCTGATAGATTTAGAAAATACATCAGAAATCGACAAAATCACAAATAATTTGTGATTTGTGACCATTATATAAGAATAAGAACGTTCAGTACATTAAGTTACAAGGAAAAAAATAACGAAAAAATACCGTCCTTACACGCCCACCTCAAAATAACCTAATTATTATGTCAGCGATGAATGACTGTACAGTAATATTTACATACACAATGATATCTAGAATTTAAAACGTTATTATTACCTGTCCATGCTTTACTGGTAGAGAAGCGATGATGGATGTCGATTAAAGCAGGACACAGGCCTCTTCTACGCGTCTTTCCGTTTTTTATTCCCGCTCTTCGTTATAAACATCCAGCATCGCTCAAAATCTAACTGAAAACAAACCCTCGCGTTGATTCTTCCGGCGAATATTCGGAGGAATGCGCGCCACCCGCTTCTGATGTCGACATCAACTCACATAAACCACACCAACCTCCTTTTTCAAGTCTTTCAAGGGCATCCAAAAGTAAAATGGGTCCTGCATTTATGAAATTGTCCCAGAGTCGCGAATATCCATGAAAACACCGGAGAAACGGACGCTTTCTGCAGCAGCATCTCCTCCGTCTTTCTCTCCATCAGAGAAACATGTTGTAAGGTGCTTTGCTTTCCACAAACTCCGGTATAGACGCCCTCTATTGACCATAAGATGAACATAAAACATCTATCTATCTTAATAAACTTGCATATCTGTCAGTTGTCCATAAATGAAACTAGAATTGTGCGTTTTCTCAGGTTTCTACATTATTTTGAAAGCAGAAGTCTTAATGGCACATATTACTTTCCCCTTTTCCTGTTATATGTTTGTGCCAAGAAAAATGACTGACAGGTGTAAGGTCTGCCAACTTACAATACCATTTAAGAGAGGAATGTACGTCAGTCCTGTCTTTCTGGCACCTTACAATGAATCTACAGTCTGTTTTCCTATCAGCGGGAATTTCAAGCGGAACAAAACAACCCTTATGTTTATTAATTGTTTTTCACTATCTCATTTCTTGACTGTTTCAGCGTATTGTAAATAGCGCAGAAAAGCACATTTTACATGGATCATTTCTTCTTGTCTATGTTCCATCTAATGATAGTCCTGTAAAATGCATTGCATGTGTTTTGTTTGGCCTTTAACATGCACGTTTCCCCAGACCACAGCACATTAAATCTAAATGCTAAATATGTGGCTAAAAGCCACTGTATACATTACAAATGTTGAGGACAGGTTTAATGTTGCACATAATATATTCACTGTATGCGAGTTTCCATGATGGCAGCTGTGTTCAGCCTTATAATGTCAATCACAGCATGTTCTCTCTGCTATTCTAAACTTATATATCTGATTTATCAATGTAATGTAAATAAACCAGTCAAAACACTCTAGAAACTGCATAGCAACCATCCAAAACACTCTAGCAACACACTAGCAACCAGTCAAAACACCCAAGAAATCACTTAGAACATATCAACCAGCCAAAGCACTTTAGCAACTCCTTAACAATTGGCTGAAACACAATAGAAACTGCCTTGCAACCAACCAGAACCATCTAGAAACCAGCCAAATCACTTTGGCAACTGCCTAGTGACCAATCCAAAGCACTCTAAAAACTGCCTAGCTACCAACCAGAACACTCTATCAACCAGTCAAAACACCTGAGAAACCACCTCAAACAACCTAGCAACCAGCCAAAGCACTTTAGACTAGCATCTGTGGAAAATACTTTAGCAACTGCCTAGCAACCAGTCAAAAAGTGTTACCAACTGCCCAGCAACCAGCCAAAACATTCAGGCAACTTCTTAGCAACCAGTGATAATACTCTAGCAACTCTATTGTAAACAGGTAAAACAGTTGAGAAATCACCTAGAACAATGTAGCAACCGGCCAAAAAACTCTCACAAGTGCCTAGCGACGAGCCAAAAACCAGTAACTTTAGCAACTGCCTAGTAACCAATTCAAAACACTCTCGCCCGTGCCTAGCAATCAGCCAAAATCCAGGCATTTATCAACTGCCTAGTAACCAAATTCAAAGCAACCAGCAACCAGCCAGAATCCAGTTTTTTAGTAACTGCCAAATGTCCAATTCAAAACTGTCTAGAAACTTCCTGGCAACCAGCCAAAACTCTCTAGCAACTGCCTAGCAACCAGCCAAAACAATCAAGAAAGTGCCTAGCAACCAGCCATTTAGCAACTGCCTAGTGGCCAATCCAAAACACTCTAGAAACTACCTAGCAACCAGCCAAAACACTCTAGTAAGTACCTAGCAACCAGTCAAAAACCAGCCACTTTACAAACTGCCTAGCAACCACCCAAAACACTCTAGCAAATGCCTAGCAACCAGCCACTTTAGCAACTGCCTAGTAATCAATGCAAAACACTCTCGCAAGTGCCTAGTAACCACCCAAAATCTAGCCATTTAGCAACTTCCTAGTGACCAATCCAAAACACTCTAGAAACTGCCTAGCAACTAGCCAAAACATTTTAGCAAGTGCCTAGGAAACAACCACCAAAGCAACTGCCTAGTAACCAGATCCAAAACACTTTAGAAACTGCCTAGCAACCAGTCAAAACAGTCTAGAAATTGCCTAGCAACCAGCCAGAATCAAGTTATTTAGTAACTGCCAAGTGTCCAATCCAAAACTGTCTAGAAACTGCCTGGCAACCAGCCAAAACTCTCTAGCAAGTACCTAGCAACCAGCCTTTTAGTAACTGCCTAGTTACTAATTTAAAACATTCTCACAACTGCCTAGCAACCAGCCTTTTAGCAACTACCTAGTGACAAATCTAAAACACTCTAGAAACTGCCTAGCAACCAGCCAAAAACCAGCCATTTAGCAACTGTCTAGTGACCAATCCAAAACACTCTAGAAACTGCCTAGCAACCAGCCAAAATGCTCAAACAATGTGCCTAGTAACCAGCCAAAAAACAGCCATGATAACAACTGCCTAGAAACCAATTCTAAACACTCACAAGTGCATAGCAACCAGCCAGAATCCAGCTATTTAGCAACTGCCTAGTGACCAATCCAAAACACTCTATAAACTACCTAGCAACCAGCCAAAAACACACTAGCAAGTACCTAACAACCAGCCAAAAAACAGCCACTTTAGCAACTGCCTAGTAACCAATTCAAAACACTCTTGCAAGTACCTAGCAACCAGCCAAAATACAGCCATATGGCAACTGCCTAGAAACCAATTCTAAACACTCACAGGTGCATAGCAACCAGCCAGAATCCACCCATTTAGCAACTCCCTCATGTCCAGTCCAAATCACTCTAGAAACTGCCTAGCATTCACCCAAAACACTCTAGCAAGTGCTTAGCAACCAGCCAAAAAATAGTCACTTTAGCAACTGCCTAGTAACCAATTCAAAACACTCTTGCAAGGGCCTAGCAACCAGCTAAAAACCAGCCATTTAGCAATTGCCTAGTGAGTCATGCAAAATACTCTAGAAACTGCCTAGCAACCAGCCAAAACAGTTTAGCAAGTGCCTAGCAACCAGCCAAAAACCAGCCACTTTAGCAACAGCCTAGCAACTAGCCAAACCACTCTAGCAACTGCCTAGCAACCAGTCAAAACACTAGAAACGTCTCAGCAACCAGCCAACACATTCTATCAGCTTAGCAACCAATCAGAACACCCTAACAACTGTTCTGATACATGATAAGCTCTCAAAACCACCTTAAACCTCCAGCTGGGGGTTTGAACAGGTGGATCTGGTTTGTTGGCTAGTTCAGTATAGTATAAGCTGTAGGCCTATGCATTATGGAAAGAATGCTTTATGAGCTTACAAAAATAAAACGTTTGGTCCCTTAGCTTAACAGTAGAAAGCACAAGGGCCCTTTGTGTTTTGTCTTTCTGTCAATTCCACCTCAGTTCAGTTCATGTGTCTGAGCCCTAATTGAGAGAATGAGAGATAAAGCGTGTTAAAGAAGTCACGAGTGCTATAAAGCAGGGAGCTGGACGTGTGCCGGACTGAACCTCTAATAGTGCCAGCGATCCGACCGCCGAGGCCAAAGCGCTCGGCCGTGGTCTCCCTCACAGTGCCCTTCTGAGGGCCAACAACAACAGAAGCAGGGCAGCAGGGACCGCGGCCAGGGACACCATATTTCAGTGTAGCGAGGGACCGCACAGGACATTTTCCCATGGGATTTACTCGTGAAATCACATTTGACCCAATTTACTTTCCCAGTGCACTACTCATTCAGAACGAGGTGAAAAAGCTGTTTAATTTCCCGTGTGGTCCTAGAAACCACCTAGAACAACATGGCAACCAGACAAAATATAGTGTATTGTGTAAACTGCTTCATAAACATTCCAAAACACTCTAGAAACTGCCTAGCAACCAGCCGAAACGCTCTAGCAACGTCCTGGCAACCAATCAAAAAACACAATAAATAGTTTCTAGGTGGTTCTGGCTGGTTACTAGGTTGTTGCTAGAGTGTTTCAGTTGGTTTCAAGAGGTTTGTTTTTTTAGGCTGTCTAAAGTATTTGATTATAGTTGTTGCTAGCGTGTTTTAGTTGGTTACTAGTTTGTTCTTGGGATCTCTGGCTGGTTGCTAGCCAGTTGCTAGAATGTTTTAGCTGGTTACTATGTTGTTCCAGGTGGTTTCTAGGTTTTTTTCTTCATGTGGTTTCACAACCGGCTCTAGCATGTTTGACCACAGCAGTTGCTTAGGTGTTTTGGCTATAGTTGATAGGCAGTTACTATAGTGTTTTGTCTGGTTGCTAGGTGGTTTTCAATGGTTTTTGGGGTGTTCTAGTGCTAGGCAGTTATTAACATGTTTTGTGTGGTTGCTAAGTGGTTCTAGATGGTTTCTGGGGTGTCCTGGGTGGATGTTAGGTTGTTTCTAGAGTGTTTTGGCTGGTTACTAGGGAGTTGCTACAATGTTTTGGCTGGTTGCTAGGTTGTTCTAGATGGTTGCTAGAGTTCTCCAGCTGGTTGCTAGGCAGTTGCTACAGTATTCTGGCTGGTTACTAAGTTGTTCTAGGAGCTTTCTGGGGTTTTTGTCCTTTTTAGGCTGTCTAAAGTATTTGATTGTAGTAGTTGCTAGAGTGTTATAGTTAGTTGCTAGGTTGTTCTTGGTTTCTCTGGCTGGGTCGCTAGGCATTTGCCAGGGTGTTTTGGTTTGTTGTTCTAGGAGTTTTTTAGTTTCTAGTATGTCTCTAGCATGTTTAACTACAGTAGTTGATCGAGTGTTTTAGATGGTTGCTAGGTTGTTCTAGGTAGTTTCTATGGTTTTCTGTCTGGTTTCTAGGCAGTTGCTAGAGTGTTTTGGCTGGCTACTATGTTGTTACAGGTGGTTTCTAGGTTTTCTTCTTTGTCTGGTTTCTAGACTGTCTCTGGCATGTTTGACTACAGCAGTTGCTTGGCTGTTCTGGCTGTAGTTGTAAAGCAGTTACTATAGTGTTTTGTGTGGTTGCTAGGTGATTTTAGAAGATTTCTGGAGTGTCCTAGTTTTAGATGGTTGCTAGGCAGTTATTAACGTGCGTTTGTCTGATTGCTAGGTGGTTGTAGATGGCTTCTGGTGTGTTCTGGGTGGATGCTAGGTTGTTTCTGGAGGGTTTGGCTGGTTACTAGGGAGCTGCTATAGTGTTTTGGTTGGTTGCTAGGTTGTTCTAGGTGGTTTCTGAAGTTGCTAGGCAGTTGCTAGAGTGTTTTGGGTGGTTACGATGCTGCTCCAGGTGGTTTCTATGGTCTATTTTTCATCTGGTTTCTAGACTGCCTCAGCATGTTTAACTACAGCAGCTGCTTGGGTGTTCTGGCTGTAGTTGTTAAGCAGTTACTATAGTGTTTTGTGTGGTTGCTAGGTGGTTCTCTAAGGTTTTTGGGGTGTTCTAGTTCGAGCTGGTTGCAACGCAGTTACTAACAAGTTTTGAGTGGCTGCTAGATGGTTTCTGTGGTGTTCTCGGTGAATGGTAGGTTTGTTCTAGGTTGTTTCTAGGATGTTCTGGCTGGTTACTAGGGAGCTGCTAGAGTGTTTTAAATGGTTGTTAGCTAGTTAGTATAGTGTTTTGTCTGGTTGCTAGGTGCTTTTGGGAGGTTTCTGGGGTAGTCTGGGTGGATGATAAATCGTTCTTGATTGTTCCTAGGGTGTTCTGGATAGAATGTTTTAACTGGTTGCTAGTTTATTCTAGGTGGTTTCTGGAGTTTTCTAGCTGGTTGCTAGGGAGTTGCTAGAGTGTTTTGGCTGGTTATTAGGTTGCTCCAGGTTGTTTTTAGTTTTTTTTTTTTTATCTGGTTTCTAGGCCGTCTTTGGAATGTTTGACTGCAGTAGCTGCTAGAATGTTTTGGTTGGTTGCTAGGTTTTTATAGGTGGTTTTTAGGGGTTTTTGTCTAGTTTCTAGACCGTCTCCAGATTGACTACATTAGTCGCTAGAGTGTTTTGGCTGGTTGTTAGCCACTTACTATAGTGTTTTGTCTGGTTGCTAGCTGGTTTGAGGAGGTTTCTGGGGTGTTCTAGATCTAGGTGGTTGCTAGGCAGTTACTAACATGTTCTGTCTGGTTGCTAGTTGGTTCTAGATGGTTTCTGGGGTGTTCTGGGTGGATGCTAGGTTGTTTCTAGGGTGTTCTGACTGGTTACTAGGGAGCTGCTAGAATATTTTTTTCTGGTTTCTAGGCCATTTCTGGAGTGTTGGACTACAATAGCTGTAACACTATTTTGTCTGGTTGCTAGGTGGTTCTATATGGTTTCTGGAGTTCTCTAGCTGATTGCTAGTTATTAGATTGTTCTAAGTGGTTTCTAGGGTTTTTTTATATCTATATTTGTCTGGTGTCTAGGCTGTCTCTGAAATGTTTGAAATGCTACAGTTACTATAGTGTTTGTCTGGTTGCTAGATTGTTCAAAATGGTTTCTGGTTGGTAAGTTGTTCCAAGTGGTTTCTACTGTGTTCTGGCTGGTTTCTAGGCAGTTGCTAGAGTGTTTTGGCTAGTTGCTAAGTTGTTCTGGGTGGTTGTTAGGATATTGCTAGATTATTTTTGGCAGCTTTATCATTTTTAGCTGCTTATTTTTTTGCTTTATCCATTTCATACAGAACATTTGCTTACTTTGCACAGCAAATGCACTGCAAAAACAGTACGAGTACGAGTAATATGGTGGCAAAACCCCAGATTAATTTTTAAGGACTGCAGGTCTGCTTTAGTGTCAGCAGAGGGCGCAACGTCACATTTGTTATGTCACGTTTCTTTGTTAGCAGTTGCAATCACAGCATGAAGGGTTTGAAAAGACCTTGCTGTTTGGCTGTTTAGGTTTTGATGCTGGTGTATAACAAAAACAAACAATCTTTCTGCAGTGAGCCATGTATATATCTGTAATGTCATGCCAAAGCGACGTCTCTGATTGCCAGACTTATTTGGTTTGTAGAAAAACAAACAAAGAGACCAAAGAGGAGAAATCGATTTCATATTTTTGGTCTTTACTTCATCAAGAAATTAATTTGGACAGTCTAAACTGATATGACCCAGTCTGTCTTGAATAAAAGGTCTTTCAGACCGGTCCACCCTCTCACGTCTCCAGCATATTGAGCAAATATTTCCATGTCTTATCCTCTCTGCTGAGGCACCAAATGTCTTGTGGAGGTGTTGAAGAGAAACAGGGACAGGGAGGTGAAGTTCATGGTACTTCTGTGCCAAAAAAATTAACCATACTAAAACAATCCAACGTTCAATTATTAAATAAGAAAAAATGAGAAGCAAAAACTTAAACACATCATAGAAACACCCAGTAACCAGCCAAAACATTCTAGCAACTGCCTAACAACCAGCTAGAACAACCTAGAAACCAGACAAAACATAGCAACTGCCTAGCAGCCATCCAAAGCACTCTACTAAATGCCTACCCAGCTAACAGGGAACATTCTCACAACATTATTTAACGTTTTTTAAAAGTTTTATAAATGTTAGGAAAAATGTTTTTAAAGTAACATTTATGAAACTTTCATATAACCTTATTAATTTTTTATATATGTTAATGCTGAGAGGAAACGTTCTGAGATCAACATTCTCGGAATGTTCTTATGTTATTTGTACTTGATGAACATTCTAAGAAATCTTTTTGTAACCTTTAAATAACAATCACAACAAGAAAACGGGACATTTTAATGTTTTTAGAATAACAGAACATTTTAGAAATATTTCAAAATAATGTTTCCACAATGTTTTTTATAACCTAAATTTGTTGCAACTTTTCAAATTTGTTGTTCCACTCTTGCAGATGCCTAGGAACCAGCCAGAATGCCATATCAACCACCTTTAACAATCTAGCAACTTGCCAGTGAACACTAAAAACCAACTAGAATAACCTAGTAACCAGCCAAAAGGACTTCAGCAACTTTCTAGCATAGCAATGCCTAACAACTAATCAAACACTTCAGCAACTTCCTAGCAACCAACCAGACTGCCAGAGAAACCACCTGCCAAGCAGTCAGCCTAAAACATTCTAGTAACCACCTAGCAACCAGCCAGAACACCCTAGCAACCAGTAAAAACACCATAGAGACTACTTAGAAACCATCAGAAACCAATCAAAACAACTGCAGTGGCAACCACCCAGAACACTCCAGCAACCAGCCAAATCACTCTAGCAACTGCCTAGAAACCAGTCAAAACTTCCTAGCAACCACCTAGCAATCAGCCAGAAAACCTTTGAAACCCGCCAAAACACTCTAGCAACTGCCTAGCAACCAGCCAGAACATGCTAAAAACCCAAGTAAAAAACCTGCAGTAGCAACCACCCAGAACAAGCTAGCAACCAGCCGAAACACTTTATCAAGTGCCTAGCAACCAGTCAAAACAACTTAGAGTCTAATTAGTACAACATGACAACCAACAAAACACTCTAACCACTGCCTAAGCAACAAGCCAGGATGCCCTAGAAACCACCCAGAACAACCTAGCAAACAACCAGCCTAAAACACTCTAGCAGCCAGCCATAAGACCCTAGTAACCGCCTAAAACAATTTACAGTAGCAACCACCCAGAACAACCCAGCAACCAGCCGGAACACTCTAGCAACTGGCTAGCAACCAGCCAAAAAACCCTAGCAACCAGTAACCAATGTTATAGCAACAAGTCAGAAACAACTCCTGCAGTTGCTCAGATGTATGACAATCTCTCAACCAGCTCTGGGTTTAAATGAGTGAAACTGGATCGTGAGTCACGGTATTTGAGGATAATATCCATTTTCTTTGACCTTTCAAATTCTTTTCAGCTCAAGGGCTGTCTGTTTATAGGTTTAGTTAACAAGTAAACATCAGCACGAATCACATGCGTCATATTTACTGTTGAGGCCTAATAAAATTTCTAGTGGTTGAACATTTGAAAGTGATTTTCTCTCAGCTAATGTTTGGAAGAATTTGCAAGAAACAGTAGTAATTTTGTTACAACAAAACAACAAATATCAGGTCACTTTAAAATCCTTAAATACAGCAGAGATTTACTGAAACGCTGGGAAACAACAGTGCATGTGGCAGGTCAGGTCACTCGTGGCTATCTTGCTAACACCTCTGGACAGCTGTTTTTTATGGGTGTACAGTTCCTAAAAGAGGTAGCAAGATCATGTTTTAATGATACATTTCAAATTAGCAATACAAATTAACAACAACACTACTATAAATTTAGAAATTTGAAATTAAAAAATTCATTTTGTCACTTAGAACCCTCTAAACACCCTAGTAACTGCATAGCAACATGTTAAGACAGCTCTAAAGGCCATAGTAACCACATAGCAACATGTTAAGACCACTCTAAACGCCCTAGTAACTGCATAGCAACACGTTAGGACTACTCTAAATGCCATAGTAACCACATAGCAACATGTTAAAAACACTCTGAATTACCTAGTAACTGCTCTAAACGCCATAGTAACCACATAGCAACATGTTAAGACCACTCTAAATGCCCTAGTAACCACATAGCAACATGTTAAGACAGCTCTAAAAGCCCTAGTAACCGCATAGCAACATATTAAGACCGCTCTAAACGCCATAGTAACCACATAGCAACATGTTAAAACCTCTCTGAAAAACCTAGTAACTGCATAGCAACATACTAAGACAGCTCTAATTGCCCTAGTAACCGCATAGCAACATGTTAGGACCGCTCTAAAAGTCCTAGTAACCACATGACAAGTTAAAACCACGTCAACATGCTAAAACCACTCTAAAATGCCTTAGCATATGCATAACAACATTCTAAAATCACACAAAACACCCTAGTTACCGCATAGCAACATGTCATGGCCGCATTAAACACTCTAGTAACCGCACATGCTAAAACCACTTTAAATATCATAGCAACTACATAGTAACATGCTAAAAACCACTCTAAACACTCTAGTAACTGCATAGCTACATGCTAAAACCACACTGAAAATGGCATAACAACATCTTAAAACCACTTCAAACACCCTAGCTCTAGTAACTGCATAGCAACATGTTAAGACCACTGTAAATACCCTAGTAACTGCATAGCAACACATTTCAACTACTCTAAACACCCTAGTAACAGCATAACGATATGTTAGGACTGCTCTAAATGCCCTAGCAATGGCAAAGCAACATTTTAAGACCTCTCTAAACACCCTAGTAACCACAAAGCAATATGTTAAGACCAGTCTAAATGCCTTAGTAACTGCATAGCAACATGTCAGGGCCGCTCTAAACACCCTAGTAACCTCACATGCTAAAACCACTTTAAACATCATAGCAACTACATAGTAACATGCTTAAACCACTCTAAACACCCTAGTAACAGCATAGCTACATGCTAAAACCACACTGAAAATGGCATAACAACATCTTAAAACCACTTCGAACACCCTAGCAACCAGCTATCATTTTTTTTTTTTTTCTTTGCAATGAAATGTCACTTTTTTTAATGTCACTCCTAGACTGCCCCACGTGCTGCACGTGCTGTTCAGACATGAAGTGTTCAGGTTTTATTGTAAACTAAACTGGTTTGGTCATTTAACCATCAAAAAGAGCCGAGGGACGTAACAACATGCGGTTTCCTGAGTCTTTCATTGTCCTCAGATGATCTCAGGTCTTCTCTGCATGAGATCATTGCTAGTTGTCATTTCATGAATGATTATCATTATCAAAGGCCGGTAATTCTGTTCCAACTGCATCATCTATAAGCACACGCGGGCCTGTGGATAATAGCCACCATGTGTGGAAACACATTTACGCTATGAGGATGATGCGCAGAGGAATGACTGCAGCAGCTTTCTGGCACAAAGCCTTTTTGGTCAATATACAGTGTATTTCTCCATTAATATAATGAATCAAGACACATTTGTAGAATTTAACAGGGGTTTCAAATTTAAATTTGCATTAAGTAACTTTTTTATTGTTAACAACAGAAATTCACTTCTATATTCTTCTTCATAGCTAGGGGTAAACAATGTTTTAAACACTGTAGTAACTGCATAGCAACATTTTAAATTCACTCTAAACGCCTTAGTAACCGCATAGCAATATGCTAAAACCACTAGTAACTGAATAGCAAAATGCTAAAACCACTCCAAAAGCCCTAGCAACCACATAGTAACATTCTAAAACCACTCAAAACGCCCCAGTAACTGCATAACAACATTATAAAACCATTCTAAAGACCCTAGTAACTACATAGCAACAAGTTAAAACCACCTAGCAACCACACAGCAACATGGTAAAACCAGTCTAAACACCCAAAACCACATAGCAACATGTTAAAACCACTCTAAAAGCTCTAGCAACTGCATAGCAACATGCTAAAACCACTGTAAAAATGCTTTAGCATATGCATAACAACTAACCACATGACAACAAGCTAAAACCACTCTAAAAGCTATAGTAACTGCATAGCAATATTCTAAAACCACTATAAACACCCTAGTAACCACGTAGCAACATGCTAAAACCCCTTAAAACACCCTAATAACTACATAGCAATATGCTAAAATCACTAGTAACAAATAACAAAACGCTAAAACCACTCTATATGCCCTAGTGACTGCATAAAAACATTCCAAAATCACTCTTAACACCCTAGTAACTGCATAGCAGCAAGTTAAAACCACCTAGCGATCACATAGCAGCATGGTAAAACCACTCTTATTGCCCTAGTAACCGCATAGCAACATTCTAAAATCACACTAAACACCCTAGTAACCACATAGCAACACTCTAAAACCACTCTAAACACCCTAGTAACCGCATAGCAGCACATTAAAACCACCTAGCAACCACAGAGCAGCATGGTAAAACCACTCATAATGCATTCTAAAACCAGTCTAAACACCCCAAAAATGCACAACAACATGCTAAAACCACTCTAAACGCTCTAATAACTGCATAGCAACATTCCAAAGCCACTCTAAACACCCTAGTAACCACACAGCAACAATCTAAAACCACTCTAAACACCCTAGTAACCGCACAGCAACATACTAAAACTACTCAAAAAGCCCTAATAACTGCATAGAAATATGCTAAAACCACTAGTAACGAATAGCAAAATGCTAAAACCACTCTAAAAGCGTTAGCAACCACATAACAACATTCTAAAATCACTCTAAACACCCTAGTTACCGCATAACAACACGTAAAATCACCTAGCAACCACATAGCATCATGGTAAAAACACTCTTAATGCCTTAGTAACTGCATAGCAACATGCTGAAACCACTCTAAATGCCTCAGCATACGCATAGCAACATTCTAAAATCACACTAAACACCCTAGTAACCACATAGTAACATGCTAAAAACCAGTCTAAACACCCAAAAAATGCATAACAACATGCTAAAACCACTCTAAACACTCTAGTAACTGCACAGCAACATTCTAAAACCACTCTAAACACTCCTAGTAACCGCATAACAACACGTAAAATCACCTAGCAACCACATAGCATCATGGTAAAAACACTCTTAATGCCTTAGTAACTGCATAGCAACATGCTGAAACCACTCTAAATGCCTCAGCATACGCATAGCAACATTCTAAAATCACACTAAACACCCTAGTAACCACATAGCAGCATATAGTAACCGCATAGCAATATGTTAAAACCACCTGGCAACTACATAGCAACATGGTAAAACCACTCATAATGCCTTAGTAACTGCAGGGCAACATGTTAAAACCACTCCAAATGCCTCAGCAAACTCATAGCAACATTCTAAAATCACACCAGACACCCTAGTAACTGCATAGCAACATTCTAAAACCACTCTAAATACCCTAGTAACCGCATAGCAACATGTAAAATCACCTAGTAACCACATAGCATCATGGTAAAAACACTCTTAATGCCTTAGTAACTGCATAGCTACATGCTGAAACCACTCTAAATGCCTCAGCATACGCATAGCAACATTCTAAAATCACACTAAACACCCTAGTAACCACATAGCAACATATAGTAACCGCATAGCAACATGTTAAAACCACCTGGCAACTACATAGCAACATGGTAAAACCACTCATAATGCCCTAGTAACTGCAGGGCAACATGCTAAAACCACTCCAAATGCCTCAGCATACACATAGCAACATTCTAAAATCACACCAGACACCCTAGTAACTGCATAGCAACATGCTAAAACCACTCTAAATGCCCTAGTAACCGCATAACATTCTAAAACCACTCTAGACACCCTAGTAACCACATAGCAACAAGTTAAAACCACCTGTCATGGTGGTTGACATGACAACATGCTAAAACCACTCTTAATGCCTCGACATATTCATAGCCACATTCTAAAATCACACTAAGCAGCCTAGCAACCGCATAGCAACATTCTAAACGCCCTAGCAACCACATAGCAAGATTTTAAAACCACTCTAAACATTAGGAACTGCATAGCAACATGCTAACACATTAGCAACCACTTAGCAGTGCTAAAACCACTCAAAATGCCCTGCAACCACTAATATTTGTAGAATTTAGAGGGGTTTCATATTTAAATTCCTATTAGGTACATTGTTGATAACAGAAATTTACCTCTACATTCTTTTGCAAATATGTCTTTGTTTAATTCATAGTTGCTAGTTGAAAACTAGTTAGCAATTTCGATAGTGCATTAAAATAATTAAATACATTTTTTAAAAATTAATAAAATGTCAAATATTTTTCACATCATAAATCTGAATTATTTGCAAATAATAATAATAAAATAATCATGATTTATATGACCTTTTCAGATCTGCGGTTTCATTATGAACAGCTGTGCTAAGTTCTAGAAGGTAAAAGCCTTCTGTGTGGGGTGAGATGTGGGTAGACTCAAGTATATTCAGAAATTGCATTTGATAGTTTATTGTGCTACGTTAATTTGGCCTCCCTTGGCTTTCCGCAGGGGGTGCATTACCTCAGCTGTTATTGAAAGGTGCTAATCATTTCCTCATTAGCGGGCACACAAAACGTTGAGACGCTGCCCCGCAACAAAAGGTCCAAATGCCAACTCGCTAGCTTACAGGCAAACCCCAAACTAATGGCATAGCAGCAGGATGCAGCATCTATATCCTGTCCCATCTAACCTGCAACCCCCCACTAATCTTTGCAGATCGTTAAGGTTTTCACTAGTTTCCAGAACGTGCCTGGTCGCGGTCAGGACTTCACCTCACTTCACCGGCAGCAGACTGTAAATTTCAAGAGGGCCAAGAATAAAATGAAGAGATGGGATAGGGCGAGGTGACTAACAGCAGAAATTACATTCCTGCTCAGTCATAAAACTAGCCAGCTCATGTAACTTTTATATTTTGTTTATAGATTGTTGCAAATGAGAAAAATAAAATTGAACTGTCAAATATAAACTCATAAATGCAGCAATATAACTGAGAAGTCATGACTGTTGCAATTACAAGAAACTGTCACAATAGTGACATAAAAAGTTGCATTTTTAAGATATCAAGTCACAATTGAATTAGAAAATGAGTTGCAACTACGAGAAACATAAATCGCAGTTGTGAGAAATAAAATCACAATTACGTGAAATAGTCAAAATTCAGAGATAAAAAGTTTCACTTTTAAAATATTAAGTCAAAACTGTAAGATAAAAAGTTGCAATTAGAAAATAAGGTGCAACTACCAGAAATAAAGTCGCAACTGTGAGAAATAACCACAATGCTAAGATAAAAATTGCACTTTTAAAATATTACATCACAGTTGTGGGTTAAAAGTTGCAATTATAAAATAAAGAGAAATAAGTTGCCGTTACGAGAAGTAAAGTTGCATTTATGTGAAACACTTGCACTGTGAGATAAAAATTTTGCAATCATGAAATAGTCACAACTGTGAGATAAAAAGTTGTGATTATGAGAAGTAGTCACAATGTTGAGTTTAAAAGATGCACTTTTAAAATATTAAGTCACAATTGTGAGATAAAAAGTTGCAATTAGAAAATAAGGCGCAACTACAAGAAATAAAGTCACAATTATGAAAAATAACCACAATGCTGAGATAAAAGTTGCACTTTTATTACATCACAGTAGTGGATTATAAAGTTGCAATTACATACTTACGAGAAATAAAAGTCGGAGTTGTGATAAATAAAATCACATTTATGTGAAATAGTGCATTGTGAGATAAAAAGTTGGAAATACAAGAAATAGTCAACTGTGAGATAAAAAGTTGTGATTAGAAAATACTTCGCAACTATGAGAAACAAAAGTTGCAGTTGTGAGAAATAGTCACAATGCTGAGATAAAAAGTTGCACTTTTTAAATATTGTCACAACTGTGAGTTAAAAAGTTGCAATGAGAAAATAACCCACCCTTACGAGAAATAAAAGTCGCAATTGTGAGAAATAAAGTTGCAATTATGAGAAATAACCATAATGTGTAAATAAAAATTTGCATATATTTTTTTAAAATATTATCACAGTTGTAGGGTAAAAAGTTGCAATTAGAAACTTACGAGAATATAAATGTTGCATTTACATGAAAGTCGCATTTTGAGATAAAAAGTTGCAAATACATGAAAAACATTTCAATCATGAAAAATAAAGTCACAATTATAAGAAATAGTCACAACTGTGAGATAAAAAGTTATGATTAGAAAATAAATTACAACTACAAGAAACGAAAGTCACAATTGTGAGAAATAGTCACTATTACGTGAAATAGTCACAACGAAATAAAAAGTTGTACTTTTAAAATATTAAGTCACAACTGTAACAAAAAGTTGCTATTAGAAAAGAAGACACAAATATGAGAAATAAAGTCACATTTAGGATAAATAGTCACAATGCTGAGATAAAAGTTGCACTTTTAAAATATTACATTACAGTTGTGAGTCACAAAAACTGCAATTAGAAACTTATGAGAAATAAAAGTCACAGTTATGATCGTTTCATTGTGAGATAAAAAACAAACAAACTTGTAATTAAGCAACTACAAGAAATAAAGGTCTTTGCACACTGAGTCCTAAATTCTTTTGCACATTAAAAAATAAATATGACCTCTCATTGTGTCAATCACGTTTACACACTGCCTCTGAAACTTTCGTTTGTCATAAAAAAATTCGTATCAGGTTAGATTTTCTGTGTTTTTGCATCCGTAGAAAGCATTTTGATAGGAAAGGATGATGAATATAAAAAAAAAAAAAAAAAATGAAAAAACACATACGAAAATTCCGGACTCAGTGTGTAATGACTTTTAGTCAAAATTGTGAGAGATATCCTGTGAACGTGCAATTATGAGAAGTCCCAATTGGCACAATTACATAAAAAAAAACGTACATTTACACAAAATACTTATAGAATCACTATAAACGGTAATATTTAACTACGTATTTCACTACAAAAGTGTTGCCACCACTATGCAGTTTTACACTTAAGCCATCCAAACTCATCCGGATTTTCAAACTCATTCAATAGTACATCTTTCTTTGGAATTCTGTCATTTGAATGCAAGCCACACTTAAACTCAACAGAGCGAGAAGTCTGTTTAGGCATCTGTTTGAAAAATGACTTCTCCATGCCGGCCGAGAGCGAATTTCACTGAGGAAGAGTGCATTCCACTCCCATCTTAAGTGGCCATGCCCTGCTAAATGTATCCCATGCTGCACTAGGCCTGCTGTGGCTTCCAGAGCCAGCAGAGTGCAATCAAAAGCCAAACTTCAACAACTACCAGATGGCCGAGAGCATGTTTAAATGAGACTTCCCTTTCGTGGACCACACACCTTCTAAAACAATGGTTGTTTTCTTAATGTTGCTAATATTAATGCCGGGAACATGGCGAAAATCTCCCAGAAGAACATGGCACTGTTTAGAAGTTGCTTTTTAGAGCTTAATGGAAGTCTCAGTTATGTTTCAACTTAAACGCAGTGTGTTCAACCTAAACATAACAAGTACAAACAAGGTCACATGGAAGAACAAACACTGAGAAAGCAGATTCTTTTACGTTTCAAACTCGTCTCAGATGTTTCTCCTAAAATTACCTTTTAGGAGATGGAATAGAATCAAATGGAATAGGAATAAAATTAAAGTAAATAGCAGCTCAGATCATTTGGCCTTGAGAGAATTTGATGAGAAATGTTGGAGTTCGTATTGTGATCTATGCAGTTTGACTGCAGACTTGGGACTTTTGGTGAAATTTTGTCTGAACCTCATTTGACGTCTCATCTAGAGGAGAAACATCTAAACAGCATGGGAGTGTCTCAATCACCCTCTGTTCCATCTCACTACTCTCTGAATCGCAGTATTAAGATCTCATTCTCACACAAAGGTGAACATATGATTCTCTAACAGTGGCTTAGCACACAATGAAAGGTGATGAACTTCAAAACGATCCCAGCATGGGGCATCTAACAGCTGGTTGGCTTCACCCATCAGTAGAGGAACGGATCCACCCCCATCCGCAAACTCCCAAACGTTGACTTCAAAGCAGCCGCCTGGGAGTCCCACAGAGGTGCCGTTCCTCCACAACCCAGCCTGACAGGATCGCACTTGCTAATGCTAAGCAAACAGACGTTTGACTTTGTCTTTGAGCGGCGTCTTCTCTTGAGGCCTACAGGAAAGAAAAGTCAGAAAGGACTGGAGAGCTCTTCAGAATCTCATTTTCTCCCAGACGCTGAATGAAAAACCAAATGGAATCTTTTGCACAGGAAGTCAGATGTTCCTTCTAAGAAAAAGATCTCACGTTTCTTCTCTCAAGCTCCATTCAGTATGATGAGCTCAATAATTTCTCATCAAATTCCTTCAATTATTCTGGCAACTCTTGAGAAGTCTTCTGAGCAACAAATCTCTCCTGTAAGAGCCAGTTATTCTTCCTAAACAAAAGGACTATGTGTGTGAACAATGTCGAATGCAACCACCAAATCTCTGGTTGTATATTCCAGGCTATTTGCACACTTTATTTCCTTGCAATTGTGCTTGGTGTTCTACGTGTGTTTGCACAAGGGTGTTAGTGGGTTTGATGCACTGGTTTCCTACATAGTTTTAAGGACACAGGCAAACACAGCTGGCCACCTGATTGACTCTTAGCAAAACTGACCCTCTACAAAATGCTGCCAAACGTGACCACACAAGTGCAAATCTAAGGGGAGGAAGGGGGGAATAGTTTTTGGACCTATTTTGATGTCTGGAGCATATTAATGTTGTTCCTAATGAATCTAAAGGCTTGGCTCTGAGCAGTCGGTATCACTCGAGGCTAGGTGAAAAAGTACAGATTCCTATACTAAAGTAGTAAAAACGTGAATCCACAAGCACTGACCTTTCATTCCTGTGCTGTGAGGCACACTGCGTTAAAAACAGCTGCAGGAAACGGCGTAGACCGTGGGTACAGGTAGGATGTTCTGGTTACCGAGCCGTCGAGCATCTGTTCTTCCCGTCCGTAATGATATTCCAGGCTGTCCATCCATTTGTCCAGGGTACACCTGCTTTACTTGATTTTCACACCCATAAAAGAGGCTGTTTGGTGCCGTTTCCACAGCGGTTTGTTGGCTTGGGCTGGAACTAGTCATTTAGGGCCGTTAAGCATTATCTATCAAGGGTGCTATTTGAAACCCTTGAGATTCAGGTTCATGGTATTGTCCTCGAACGTACTGGGATGCAGTATTTGAACCAAGAAAACCAAGATACAGTTCTTCCCCTAAAAATTTTTTCATTGCAAACTTCGGTATCTTGGGAAAGTTTGAGTTTAAGATCTCTTCTGAAACTCTAGAGGTATGTCACTAGATTAGCAGGGTATTTTTTCTCAGCAGGAGACTTATGCAAAAGCATCTCCATTTTATCTCACTACCATCTAGGCAAAATATAGTCTTTCCTATAGAAGGCTCATACTTTCAGAGCCCAGCTATGCTACTCCCATTAAGGAAATTCCTCCAGAGGCATTATATAACCCACTTAGTTCGCAATATCTCGCAGCTTTAGCCTCGTGCGTTGGAAAAGAAACGTCTCCATGTTTGCCTATGATGGCTCTTTGCATGATTTGTGACGCCATTTTCACCTCAGCCATGAGGGGGTTTGGTGGCCACTGGCTGGGCCATATTTTCTGGGTCATTTTCAATGTAAACAACCAGCGCTGGAGCGACTGAGATGGGGAACCGCTGTGCAAATAATCTGAGATCTGGAGCACATCCAGGTTTATTATTGCTGAGCTGAATGGGTCTCTGATTCTGTCTTTCTCAAAGACTCAACACCACCTTCAAGAAAGAATTAGATGATATCGCACACAAGTGCAAGGTAGACATAGTTGATGAGCCACTAATATCATTAAATACAAGGTGAGAACTCACATTGCTGAAGCCTTTGACAAAAGCTTCTTTGCAAGGAGTTAACATTTGCATAATGGACGTAGAAGACACTTACACGCTATCACTCTGGACTTAAGAGAGGAAATAGGTGAGGATTAGATCCTCAGCAGGACATTGTGCACGGTCTGCGGTAAACTATAATCAAAACATATCAGGGTTCTTCTGTTACACGACTGAAAACCAAAAATGGCCTTACCTGAAACCTGATATCCACTTTTGCTCATAAGTTTGCCCAAGTTTTTGGGGCTGCACACTGAGGGTGCTTCCACCACAGCGGGACGCATGCTGACAAAACCGTTTCCCAAACAGAACCAGGTGTTTCAAGGCTGAAACGTTGCAAGAACATTGCAGATTTTATGAATTATCACTGGAACACACTTACATGACAAGTTTACAGTCAGGTTAAACCAAAAACGAAGACAAGTCGCGGTTCCCTGGAGCGCCAGGCGCCCTGTTCACTTGGGCATGGATTTGCGTTATCAAGACGTAGCCACGAAGATCAGCGTTCCCCACTCTTCGTAATTAACCACAGATGTGAAGGTTTCACCCACCGAACCTGGAAGTGCACATCCGATCTGCAAAAGATTAATGACCAAATTAAGTGAGGAGTCAAAGTGGTTTTTCATT
This sequence comes from Cirrhinus mrigala, assembly GCA_036247105.1. Lineage (NCBI taxonomy): Eukaryota > Metazoa > Chordata > Actinopteri > Cypriniformes > Cyprinidae > Cirrhinus > Cirrhinus mrigala. The sequence goes on along the minus strand of CM070028.1, from coordinate 43,541,021 downwards.
CTATGCATGAATGGCGTTTATCTGAATGAGTCTGCGGTTTTTGTGAGGGTGTGGGGTGAGAATGGATGCGTTTTCTCCAGGGTGGAGATCTGTTGGGATGGACTGTGATAAACCGCCGAAGCAGAGAATTTCTAATCAGGACCGGATATTCAGCAACCTCATGACCTTCCACGGATGTTTCCGAAACGGAAGGCAGCTGTCGACGGTTTAGCAAGGTGCGTCTTGAGTAAACCGGCTCAGACGGGCTTCCAAGACGTTGTTGCATCCTGTCTGATGATCTACAACAAATTCAAATGAGTACAGCCACAAATGCTCAAAATCATCACATACTCACCAGCAGGTTCAAAAGGAAGTATTTTGTAGATATCCAAGTTGCTCTTTTCCAAGAGAATGGATTCTGTCAAATTTCCAAAGAGCAAAAACCCACCATAAAACATGGAGAAAAAAGTTGTGTGATTTATTCAAAGTCTTCGAAATGATATTATATCAAAAATTTTAATCAAAGTTTGACATCAACAACGAGTAGTGCAACTTATATTTGTGATTCATGACCTGATGCAAGTCTTAATGTACAGATCTGATCTTTTGACACATCTGTTTACATTCACTTAATTAGCACATTAGCAAGGACAACAGCTGTCATGGATGTGTTGTTGTACAAAATCGGACTTTTAAGAAACTTCGCACACATGCCAAAAGTGGTGACAATTTACATCTAATATGGGTTTCATAAGTGGGCGTGGCAAAATGACTCGGTAACGCCACCTATAAAATTTCAACAAAGTGCCCCTTGGCTTGTGTTTCACATACATGTACGAAATTCAGTAGATACATGTAACACACCAATACCTAAAAAAAAGTCCTACGGTACAAAGTTCGAAACCCAACAGGAAGTGTTATTTTTAATTTTCTCTTTAATTTTCAGGTGTTGTATTTAAACAAACTCCTAGAGATTTAAACAGATCAACACCAAATTTGGTAAGTGTAATCTAAAGCCCTTAGTGACGTTTATTTGCGAAGATCTTGAGTTTTCGTTGACGGGCGTGTTCGTGGCAGCCTGACAAACTTTGATGTTTCGCCATGAAACAGGAAGTTGTTATAATTCAGGCATGCAATATCCGATCTGCACCAAAATTTACATGTTTGATAAGAGTCCTGTCCTGAACACATGTCCATATTCAGTTATAGTCATAGCACCACCTGCTGGAAACAGGTGGCCTGTTTTATACTCTAACAAACTCGTCATAGAGATTTACTGACATCAACATTATATTTGGTCAGTATAATCTAAAGGCCTTCACGATGGTAAATTGCGAAGATCTTGAGTTTTTGTTAAAGGGCGTGTCTGTGGCGGCCTGACAAAGTTCAGTGTTTCACCATGTAAAAGAAAGTTGTTATAACTCAGCCATACAATCTGCACCAAAACATCCTAGCCTGAACACATCTAAATGCCAAAATTCAGTTATAATCATAGCGCCACCTGTTGGCAACAGGATATGTCATGTTTTACACTAACTCAAACATTCCATGTTCAATCTGCACCAAACTTCATATGTTTGATCAAGTTCTGGCTTAAAGACATCTACATGCCAATATTCAGTTATAGGCATAACGCCACCAGCTGGCAGCAGGAAGATTGGCACATATAAATAACTGACATATTCCTCCTATATTTACCACTTTAAATGCATATAGCTCACTGCTCGCTGTTTTCATAAAGCCTCCGGGTGGTGGTGAGCCCATTTGCGAGGGTCCTTTCAACGCTGCTTGCCGCTTTGATTTTCATTTCTTATTTTATCTACAGCTTGTTAGAGGTAGAATTCTTCTGGAAGTAGTTCCAAGATGATATTTATTTAAATAAATTCAAATGAATCAACGAGAGAGAACGCGCAAGCGAGCGTGAAGCTTGCGAATAAGCTAAGCTTGTTGGTTTAATTGCAAAAACCTCATCATCACTTCATTGCTGAGAAATATTGTTGTATTTTATGCATTTATAAAATAAAAAGGCAGGGGTTGAAAACCAGTTTCTGAATGTGCAATTTCTTAGCTATATAAAGTTTCCATCTCAATAAAATGCATGTGCATACAACACGCTGGCATTAAAACGCTATCTTTATGGGCAAACGTGTTGCCCTCAAAATTGGGAGGTTCTGAGGGGAATTGGATATGCGTATTTAGGCGTAGGTTGGATGTCCAGATATTGGATAAAATCCACATTCAGAAATGTCCCAGATTCCCATCTTTCTCAAATATGTGCAAAAAATCGGATTTTTTTTGTGCCAGTGTAAATGCAACGTAATTTTAATGGGTCACTTCTGAATGCACATGTGCAGAAAAACTCACCAACTTGAGGCATTTCAAGAGATAAGTTTCTCACATTTTTAACAGAGTTGCCAGGATTCCTTCCTACCTGCATATACTGTGTGATTTGAACTGTTTATCTCTGTTTCAATGTAGAAAGTACGCAACGTAAATAGAGCACCACTTAAAATAAGCAATGCATTTGAGCGTTAACGAGTTCAAGTCTAAATACCGTCAGAACGTACACATCTTTAGGTTTCGCTACGACTGTGTGCAGCAAATTCCTGCCGTTTCTTAGATTCCCATACGACAGAATGTTTTATGCGCGCTTGAGAGTGCAAGACACGGTACATCTGAAATCCATTAGCACGGGGTGCAGTTCACAAGCAGACGCTCCATGCAGCTCTATTGGAATTCCATCTCGTTGCCAAATCCCTTTTCTTCCTTTACGCGACATTTCTAGCTTAGCGGAGTTGCCTTCTGGGAACTTTCTACAAGTCCCAGTGATTCTGAAACTCACCCATCTCTGTCTCTTACTCACCTTCTCTTGGCATTTTGAAGGAAGCAATCTATAAACATCACATTTAACATGCTCTATCAATGCAGGAGCCGTTGTCACGTGTGCAATTCCCATTTTAAAGTCTTGAAGGCACGTGATGGTGTTTGGCACTGGTGCACGTTTTTATTTTCCCCCTTTTACGGGATGACACAGTCTTGCAGGTTGAAAACATCTTGCGTTTGTCCTCCTTTCTGCCTTTGATGTTGTGCATTCTTACCTCAATACATCACTGGAGGTCTACAGCTGCCTCAGAGGAAGATGAGGTCAGCACTGCTGAAATATATAAAAAAAGAACAAGGTGTTTGAAAGAACAAAGCTCTTGTGGTGTAAAAGCACCAGAAATTAGAATGACGTAAGAGCCACTTCCCAAAATAACGACGAGTTTAGTGCTCCTCTGATGTTTGGGGGAAATGAACAGAATGAAACTCAAGGACTTTATAGGAGATTTAATAGCGGATTCTTTCAACCAACGACCACAAATTTCCTCAGCTCTTCATTTATTCGTCCTTGTGTCGCTCCAAACCCGTTTGGCTTTTGTGGAGCACAAAATAAGACGTTTAGCAGAATATGTTTGCGTTGTTCTTTTCTATACAAGTGAAACTTATACTTAAAGATGCATTAATTTCTACCGTCAAGTCGATTCTTTCATGGTTCTTTTCATGCCAGACCGCAGGGTTGCAAGCAGGGAGCATCTCAAAACTGAGTCACGCTCCACCCTGACCCCTGTGGGTCGCCACCACAAACCCAGATCTGAAAGAAGTCCAAACCTCATTTAGTGACTCGATACTTTACAGCATAGAGCATACATCCGTTCCTTGTGTCAAGGCTACAATGTCAAATTGCTGGCCATTCATTACCCGATAAGGAGCTAGACGTGTCCGTCAAAAAATAAACTCTCAAGAACCTGAAGATATATAGTTTGCATAGAACTAATGTGCATAACGTTCCCCATGTGGCTTGAATCAAACATCTTTCCAAAATAAATGACAGGTGTGTCTTGCTTCAGCCTTAGTTGTGATGCTCCGAGGCACACTGATAACACAATTCAGCTGAGATCCTTTGTATATAAGGACGTATATAAGTATCTAGCTTCCTAAAAGATGAAACTCTTGGGCTTTCATCAAGGTCATAGGAGCTTCAGATATGTGAGCTTTCTCAGTTATGATTTATGATTTATTCATGTTAACTACGTTTCTTCTAAAACACGACAAAAATTAGTCAACTGTTGTGAAAACTACGTGGAAAAAGTTATATTCAGACAATCAACAGCATTTTGTTTTCCTTGAAGAGGAAAACATCTTGCACAGATATTATACTGAATGCATGCATTTAAAAGACATTAAATTAATGAAAAGTGACATTAAAGACATTTATAATGTTACAAAAGATTTCCATTTTAAATAAATGCTCTTCTTTTGAACGTTCTGTTTATCAAAGAATCCCGAAAAAGTTAAATGTATCACAATTTCCACAAAAATATAAAGCAGCATAACTGTTTTCAACATTGGTAATAATCAGAAATGTTTCTTGAGTTGCAAATCGGCATATTAGAATGATTTCTGAAGGATCATGTGACAGACGGGAGTAATGATGCTGAAAATTCAGCTTTGATTCACAGGAATAAAATACCTTTTAATATATATCCATATAGAAAGCAGTTATTTGAAATTGCAATAATATTTCACAATATTACTATTTTTACTGTATTTTTTTATCAAATAAATGCAGCCATGGTGAGCAGAAGAGACTTTTTTTTTTTTTTTAAAAAAAACTTTTTTTTAAATCTTACCAACCCTAAACTTTTAAACAATACTGTACATGACAAAGCAAACGAACAAGACAAAAACAGCAACAGCAGCATAAATAAAGTTAGCAAACAACAATCCAGCCATCCTATAGCAATAACCACCTAATTTATCACACTGCAATGCGTGCTGGGAGATCGCGAAATCCTAACAAACTGTCTGTTTAGGCTAGACCACATTTATTTTTGCTTGTTTTTCTTCTATGACTCATAAGGCCTCGTATAAAATGCGATTCTTGTTTATACAGTGCATTGTGTTTCTGAAACAAAACATGGTGTTCTTTTAAAAAAAGAAGATGGAGACGCAAAGCCAGAGCCAATCAAAGCGCCATTGATAGAATTAATGAAGGAGTGAAACGGGGGCTCCTCGATGGGACCAGAACCGTATTAAAAACAACTGGATCATCATCTGGTTTATGCAGGATTTGTCATTTCTCATAAACAAACCATCTCTGGGAGAGACTCCAGCTGTAGCACAACACCATCTCGAATCCTGATTGTGATTACTGCCTCTCTAACAAACGAGCCGACAGAAACACGCATATTTAATTAAAAGTGTTGTTTATAGTATCTTGAGAACGTGTACTGAGAAACATTTTGTAGGTTTTTAAAATTCTGGCCTCTAAATATGACAAAAATAGCAATATGACACATAATTTAAGGAGTTGTTAAAAGAATAGCTAAAAATGTACTTCAAGATGTAAATGAGTTCGTTTCTTAATCAGATTTGGAGAAATGTAGCATTACGTCACTTGCTCACCAATGGATGTGAATGGGTGCCGTCAGAATGCGAGTCCAAACAGCTGATAAAAACATCACAATAATTCACACCTCTCCGGTCCATCAATTAATGTCTTGAGAAGACAAAAGCTGCTCATTTGTAAGAAACAAATCCATCAAAACTTTTTTTAAACTTCAAACCATTGCTTTTGGCCAAGATATGAGTCCGTAATTCATAATAATGCTTCCGCCATTAAAAAAGTCCATCTCTTATTGTCCTCTCATATCAAAATCCACCCACATATTTGTTTAGAGCTGTTTTGGACTGTTTTGGCCTGTAAACAGTGCTTGCTCAACAATGGATGTGAATGGGTGCCGTCGGAATCCAAACAGCTGATAAAAACAACACAATAATCCACAAGTAATCCACACCACTCCAGTCCATCAGCTAAATATGGCAGAGAAAAAAAAATAAATAAATAAACAAAACAAAACGCAAGTTTTGATTATTCAATAAAATATATGAATATAGTAAATAAAGGAATAGTTCTTCCAAAAATTAAAATTTGCTGAAAATGTACTTACCCTTAGGCCATCCAAGATGTAAATGAGTTTGTTTCTGCATCAGATTTGGAGAAATGTAGCATTACGTCACTTCCTCACCAATGGATGTGAATGGTTGCCATCAGAATGAGTGTCCAAACCGCTGATAAAAACATCACAATAATCCACAAGTAATTCACATCACTCCAGTCCATCAATTAACATCTTGTGAAGCAAAAAGCTGCACATTTGTAAGAAACAAATCCATTAAGACCTTTTTTAAACTTCAAACCATCGCTTTTGGCCAAGATATGAGTCCGTAATTCATAATAACGCTTCCTCCATTAAAAAAGTCCATCTCTTGTTGTCATATTATATCAAAATCCACCCACATATTTGTTTAAAGCTGTTTTGGACTGTTTTGGCCTGTAAACAGTGCTTGCTCACCGAAGGATGTGAATGGGTGCCATTAGAATGAGAGTCCAAACAGCTGATAAAAACAACACAATAATCCACACCACTCCAGTCCATCAGCTAAACATGGCAAAAAAAAAAAAAAAAAAAAAAAAAACTAAACAAAACACTTTGATTATTCAATAAAATATGAATATAGTCAATAAAGGAATAGTTCTTTCAAAAATTAAAATTTGCTGAAAATGTACTTGCCCTCAGGCCATCCAAGATGTAAATGAGTTTGTTTCTGGATCAGATTTGGAGAAATGTAGCATTACGTCACTTGCTCACCAATTGATGTGAATGGGTGCCGTCAGAATGAGAGTCTAAACAGCTGATAAAAACTTCACGATAATCCACAATTAATCCACACCACTCAAGTCCATCAGTTAACGTCTTGAGAAGCCAAAAGCTGCACATTTGTAAAAAATCCAGCAATTGCTTTTGGCCAAGATATGAGTCCATAATTCATAATAACGCTTCCTCCAGTAAAAAAAGTCCATGTCTTGTTGTCTCTCATATCAAAATCCACCCACATATTTTTTATAGCTGTTTTGGCTTGTAAACAGTGCTTGATCTGTGCAGATTTCTCTCCTGATTCAGATCACAACCCATTTGCATTTGCTTGCTCAACAAAGGATGTGAATGGGTGCCGTCAGAATCCAAACAGCTGATAAAAACAACACAATAATGCACAAGTAATCCACACCACTTCAGTCCATCAGCTAAATATGGAGAGAAAAAAAAAAACTCAAGTTTTGATTATTCAATAAAATATTTATGAATATAGTCAATAAAGTAATAGTTCTTCCAAAAAATAAAAATTTGCTGAAAATGTACTTACCCTCAGGCCATCCAAGATGTAAATGAGTTTGTTTCTGCATCAGATTTGGAGAAATGTAGCATTGCATCACTTGCTCACCAATGGATCCTCTGCAGTGAATGGGTGCCGTCAGAATGAGAGTCCAAACCGCTGATAAAAACATCACAATAATCCACAAGTAATCCACACCACTCCAGTCCATCAGTTAACATCTTGAGAGGCCAAAAGCTGCACAATTGTAAGAAACAAATCCATCATTGAGACTTTTTTTTTAACATCAACTCATTGCTTCTGGCCAAAATACAAGTTTGTAATCTATAATAATGCTTTCACCACTAAAAAAGTTCATCTCTTGTTGTCCTCTTATATCAAAATCCACCCACATATTTGTTTAGAGCTGTTTTGGCTTGTAAACAGTGCTTGATCTGTGCAGATTTCTCTCCTGATTCAGATTTAGACCATCCAAGATGTAGATGAGTTTGTTTCTGCATCAGATTTGGAGAAATGTAGCATTGCATCACTTGCTCACCAACGGATCCTCTGCAGTGAATGGGTGCCGTCAGAATGAGAGTCCAAACCGCTGATAAAAACATCACAATAATCCACAAGTAATCCACACCACTCCGTTCCATCAGTTAACATCTTGAGGAGCCAAAAGCTGCACATTTGTAATGAATAAATCCATCATTAAGACATTTTAAACCTCAAACCATTGCTTCTGCTAAAACACGAGTCAGTAATCCATAATATTGCTTCCTCCACAATGGACTTGTATTTTAGCCAGAATTGACCGTTTGAAGTTAAAAACATCTTACTGATGGATTTGTTTTTGGCTTCTCAAGATGTTAATTGATGGACTGGAGTGGTGTGGATTACTGTTTGTTTTTATCAGCAGTTTGGACTCTCATTCTGACGGCACCCATTCACATCCATTGGCGAGCAAGTGACGTAATGCTACATTTATCCAAATCTGATTAAGAAATGAACTTATCTACATCTTGGATGGCCTGAGGGTGAGGAAATTTTCAACAAATGGCATATTCCTTTAATGTCTAGAGCACAAGATGTCTGCTCCAGACACTATGAGCAAAAGAAACAGTGATGCTTGCTAAGCAAGCACAGCTAATAAGGAAAGTATTACATTAATCGAAAGCAGGCCGTGTTTACGATTTTGTAAGTCTGTAATCCCCAAGACAGTCACGAGATTAGTCAGAAAGCGTTCGTTTTTCATCGTCTTCCTGGAAAGACTCTGGATGTCGCATCCTCTTTGGGGCGCAAACATACTGTTCAACACAACCTGTCATATGTTGAGGGGGGAGTCGAAAGGAAAGGGAAAGTGGGCTGAGCGCACAATGTGGTTCTGTTTAGGGGTGAGCCGCGTGGGTCTCGGAGAAAGACGTCTCTGCCAAGAACATTGCTCCTATCTCATTCCACTGCGTTCGCTCCAAAGACGAGGGGGATCGGAAAACGCCGCAAATCATTGCTAGCACTAAAGGCCCGTGGATGTACTTTACATGACGTAGGCGATATGCTCAAACACAGTTACACGCCGATGCTGATTTCTTCAATTAACTTTTACGACATTGGGAACTAATGTGTTTTAACCAAATCTCCCACGTTTTTCACTTGCTGGGGGATAAAACAAGCGCAGTAAATGTGAGGGTGACAGAGGCCGTTCTTGAAATTGCTTAGACAACAAAGGCATCTATGTTTTTCAAACCTGCTGACGTAGTTTCAACAATGTTGTCACTTGCATTTGGGTTGCGCTCAGCTGTTTGACCACCCAGGTGGCGCGTCGTCCCAAACAGCCAATTAAAATTTGGCAAGACTGAGTGAGAAAACAAAGCTTTTCATCTTGTTTGGCTAACACGGGATTATTTACCCTTCCAATATGATGACAACGTGTCGAGAGTGAATGATCAGCTTTAGTTTGACTTTTGAGTCATAGCAATGTAGTATGTTTTACTTTAACTGTAAACGTCAACTCTTTTTTGCTGTTTTTTTAGCATGTGTGTTGAAAAAAAACTGTATAAATCATCCCAAATACTATTTAAAATGCTCAGTTCAACGTTTTCCTCAAATTGTTTGTTGACAGTATAAATGGTCATGAATTTTTTTTGTGTGCAAAAGCATGCAAAATAAAATCAATATATAAGACAATGTAAAACTTTTCACTTAAGTAGTTGTGAGAAAATAAATTGTAAAGAAAAAAAACATTCAGTTTGTTAATTAAAATGCAAACATAACTGCAAAATAAAAATGCAAAACAAAATTTTTACTATATATATGCTACTTATTATATATATATATATATATATATATATATATATATATATTATTTTGCATTTTTATAAACAAGATACTTTTTTTTGGCAATTTAAACTGCCAATAATATAAATAATAATTTAATTGATAACAATTTGAGTGAAAAGTTATATGAATTTTTTTTTTGTCTCAGTAAATGTTGACTTTACAAAGTTTATTTCTATACCATGTACAAAACAGAAAGCGATATAAATTTATAGCATTTAATATTATACACACACACACACACACACACACACACACACATATATATATATATATATATATATATATATATATATATATATATATATATATATACTACCAGTCAAAAGTTTTTGAACAGTAGGATTTTTTATGTTTTTTAAAGAAGTCTCTTCTGCTGCATTTATTTGATCCAAAGTACAGCAAAAACAGTCAAATTTTGAAATATTTTTGACTATTTAAAATAACTGTTTTCTATTTTAATATATTTTAAAATATAATTTATTCCTGTGATCAAAGCTACATTTTTTGGCATCAGTAATCCAGACTTCAGTGTCACATGATCCTTCAGAAATCATTTTAATATGCTGATTTGCTGTTCAAGTATGTTTAAACATTTATTATTATTATCATTATTATTATTATAAATATTTTAAACAGTTAAGGATAACTGTTTAATATTATAATTATAAGTTTTAAGTGATTATAAGTATAATATTTTAGTTTTTATCATCAAACGTGATGATAAAGGCATTTATAATGTTACAAAAGATTTCTATTTCAAATAAATGCTGTTCTTGTGAACTTTCTATTTATTAAACAAACCTGAAAAAATTCTATTCCGCTGTTTTCAACATAACAATAATAATAATAATACATGTTTTTGAGCAGCAAATCAGAATATTAGAATATTTCTGAAGGATCATGTGACTGAAGTAATGATGCTAAAAATTTAGCTTTGAAATCACAGGAATAAATTACATTTTAAAATATATTTGAATAGAAAACAGTTATTTTAAGTAGTAAAAATATTTACATTTTTTTTTTACTGTTTTTGCTGTACTTTGGATCAAATAAATATAGGCTTTACATAGTTTCTGATGTTTATATAGCATTTACATTGTTTTCATTGCTACAAACATATTAAATGCTATTATTTTTCACGTCAGGTGAAAATAAAAAAAGTTGTCTCATGATTGTTGTAGTTTTCATGTGTAAGCCTATCCTGCCTTTTCAAACACAAGCAAATCAGTTAATCAATCCGCCTCATTATTACATCAATCAGTGATTACAAAGAACAATCCACTTGTTTCTACTGCAGGAGACATTTTACAAAAGCTCTAAATCACATACTTAGCTTTTCTCTTTCTTTCACTCTTTAAGTCGTGTAAATAATGGTTGGTTGCATTGCAGGGGGACAGTCAGCGGGTTCAAACCCCCTCCTCTGTGGCTCTTCGACCAAAGCACCTCCCCTCGACCTATCAGGGTAATTCACTTACTTTTCTCTTTCTCACAAGGGCTACAGTGCAGTTTTCCATTCAGGGGAACATATCCCGTGACAATAACGGACTCCTCCAGGCACTCCAAGACATCTGAGGTAATTCTGCTTCAATATGCTGATTATTTACGCACGGTTTATTTGCATCAGTTTCAAGAAGGCTCGTAATGCAGCGCGATTTTAATTTAAAATGTGGGAAAAACAAATTTAAGGGCGATTAGGAAGTTGGCTACTTTGTAAAAATCAAACTGAGGGAAAAAAAACCCTTGGTGACGCGAACCGGCGTTTCTTTCCTTAAAGTCTGTTGACCGGCTAACTCATTTAAAACTCAAAACTATTATTCTGGCTCACGACTGAATAGAAAAAAAAAGTTTAAAGATGAAAAACGTTTGTAAGGTTTAAAAACACGACAAAAGTAACTTGAAATAAGATTAAACGTTGAGTTAAACTTAAAACAGTTGGTTAAATACAGTTTAAACGATTTACAATTGCAAATATCCATTTGATATTCGTTAAAATATACTAAAAACGCAACAAGTACACTTATTATCTGCAGAATATTGGAACTCGGTTAATATAATCGTGAAATCTCTCGTAAAGTGTACATAGCAAGCGCGTTTACCTCAGCAAACTCAACTCTTTTTTTTTTTTCTAGCGACTTTTTTTTTTCTTTTCTTCACAAAGGAAACGCTCACGTGCCGTCTTTTTTAACGTCATAATTAAGGTACAATATGTCGAATTGTGTCACCGTGTCTGACGTCATTAAGAGCGGAAAAGCGGACGATGTAATTCATTATGATACGGCTTCGAAAGATGATTGTTGTCACTGATGTTTTTTTTTTCTTTGTTCGCGCCGCGTTTAGCACCGCCCACCTGAAAACTCCTCAAACTCCTCAAACTTTCCCTCTCAGATTTACCAGAGCTGTCAAATTCAAACGAACTTAACTGAATTTGTCATCATTTTCCCCATGAAACTACCGCCAACCAGACGCGTTTTGATTTTAAATAATATTTTTATTAATTAATTTGGCAAGTATTCCTATCAAAGCTACATCTAAATGCACGCTTTATCAGAATATAAATGCATGTAGGTATACTGTAAAAGATGGCTGTGCTCATTGATGTGTTTTTTCTTCAATGTTCACATCGCAATTAGACCCGCCCACTTGAAAACTCCTCAAACTTTCCTTCTCAGACTTACTAGACCTGTCATCTTAAATGGTGTACTGTAATTTAACTAACTTTATTATTGCAGTCTTCTCATTTAACCAACTTTGATGTTAGCAGTATTCATTTAGCGAACGCTTCTATCAAAATGTGGCTTACAGTGAAATAAAGGTATATATTATAATCTTAAGTCTTTGTTAAAGAATGTCCTTATTAAGCAGTACGCCCACTTTGCAGAGGTTTAATGCAGTTTAATGCTAATGATAATTTATATCATGCTGAAAAGAAAATCTGTAAAATCTCACTGTTGTTTTGCCACCCCCCTGAAGCTGAAACCAGTTTCTGCCATGGTTTTAAATCTTCAGAGGCCCATTATTTAACCTAAAATCTTATTTTTAATGAGCCGTTTGAGGACAAATCCAGGAGTCCAGTCTTGGCCAAGAGTTGGTTATTTCTACAGCGAATGCACACTAAGACAGTCTAAGTGGGCCTGTAAAAGGATGCAAGCTGGCGCTTAAAGAGCCATACGGTTTGCTTGGAATAATACTACACTTTATAAAAAACTCCATCATCGACCGTGGGCGATTTAATAGCTAAATTTATGAGCGGGCGCATTTGTTCGTATGTTCGCTGTAAATGCCAAATAGGCTCAGCAGTAGAGGGAATGAAAGTAAAGGTATGCATTTTGTCTTCTCTTTTTTTAGCCTTCAGCCTGGAGTGCTCTTGGATCACAAGCTTCTGAAGAGCTCGCTGGAAAGGAAGAGTTTTACTGCGGGTGAGGCACGTTTAACGGCGCTTCAGGAGTCGCACAGCAGGGGCCAATGGGAGTGTGGAAGCTGGCCAAGGTGGTGCTCGGATGGGCCGCGATCTGCTGGGCCGCGGTCTATTCGGCGCAGGCGCAAGGAGATGGAGACATCCAGGCCAGTCGATTCACTGGAAAACCTGAGGGGGAGGTGCAACAGAGGGTCCGTCGGAGAGGCCAGGAGTCCCTCAGGGGGTAAGAGTTTTTCAGTCACGTCCTGCTCCTGTTCTCTGTCAGTTTCATTCTTAAAGTGGACATTCTAATAGTTTCACCATATGAGGTGGAGGGCTTAACTCAACTTTTATTACCAGCAGTACAGTATATTCATTTGGGGGTTGGTATATCTCATCTTTATAGGTTGAATTCAAAGCTAGCATTATTTTTTAAATGCACTTTTTTTAATGCAGTAGATTTATGTTGCAACCTGCTGTGCTTCTTGGGTTAGAGCCAAACTGGGTTGAAACCACGACTGGTCCTTTAAAAAGCAACGTATGGGATAGAGCCAGCTGCAGAAGTGTTGTGAATATGCTGTGAAGGAATTTTAAGTACCAAAATGCCTCAGTATGTTGGTCATGACAACAGGACTGTCATTTCCTGCTTATAACTTAAGCTGTTGAAAGACTGTTTGGTTATTGTAAATTTTACGTCTAGAAAAATGCATGGTGGTTTAGATCTCTAGTTGAAAAACTGAGGAGTGACTGCATGATAGATATTTTTCTGCGCCCTCCAGTGTCTCTCGAACTCAACGTCTGCATTTGTTTCCACAAAGGCAAAGCTGTGTATTTTTTTTATTTTTGGGAAAACAATGGCTGTTTTGTGCCGTGCGGCCCTCATATGTTCTAGGCAGTTGTTCCAATCATCCTCTCATCTGTACTTGCTTATAACTCTCCTGCAAACTGCAACAGGAAATGAGGTATTCTGATTACTCAGGGGGTCTCCAACAAGGGACATTTGTTTTCAAGCTGGAGGTGAGAAAGAACATTTCACAACAGAGATATGTCTCTAATTCTTGAATCCTTATTTAATCAGGAAAGGGTCTTTTGAGTTAAGGTCTGAAACCAATCTGGCAAGGCCAAACAGACACTTTGAGGACTGTGGTTAGCGATCCACTTGAGACTGAAGTTCAGAAACAAAAGCGCCATTCTGTGCATGCACACGAGTACCAGAAGCAGGAGCAATGGCAGTTGACCTGTATCGTACTCAAACATTAGTTAACTGAACACTTTGGCCAATTTTCCAGGTAAACTAAGAGGGAGTCTCTGATCCAGTCAGTGGTGCAGAACCATGTGGCACGGAGTCAATTGAGAAATGCGCCCTTTTGAGATCCCATGCTAAACACAAACTATCCCAAAGGGATGTAGGGACTTGCACGGTTTCCAGATTTCTTCCTGTCCAACTGTTCCCAAACTAAAAGACCCTTCTTACAAATGTTGTAGTCTTAAAGAAAGGTCTTAATCACCACCAAGCACCATTTGTAATCCAATTTAACATACCAACGCGGTGTAAGGACGTCCCTTAAGAACACTGATTATAATGATGTTGCGTGAAAACGCGCTTTTGATCTACTGCCGACCAATCAAGCCAAGTTATCCTGGGTCAGACTGTTTAAAAGAGCTGCAGTAGGGTTTGAAGCTTACTGGCTCTCCTTGCTAAGTGTAATTTGGCCGTCAGACTAGAGAAGTCTGATCACATTGCATTTAGGGGCCCCTTAAATGAAGGTAAAGTCTGGGAGACTGCTGTAAAAGCAATGGTCCTGGGGTGAGAATATGATTACGTGGCTCTCAATGCCAACCCTGACGAGTTTCGTGCTCAGGGTAGATGTTTTTCGAAGTCTTGCTGGCTTGGCCAGGGTTTCTCTTCATTTGTGTCTCCGAGGCAATGTCAGCTCCACTAGACTCCAAAGGTGGGCTCCAGTTCTTCCAGAACGCTTTATGTTTGTATCCCTAGACAGACTGAGCTCTTTGTCTTGGATTTATACTCTTTTAACAGCTAGAAGTACATGCCAGTCTAAAGGAAAACAATCCTTCTTGGATCCCGAAGAGCTTACTACAAGCCAACAATGTTTTGTTGTGGAATTGTTCTTTGTGGAAATACATTTATAAGTTTAAGAGCAAAAAAAAATATGGCCTATGGGGCGAACTTATTTTTAAGGGACCCCACAAGAAAAAACAGAAAAGCACTATGTTTTCTTCTCTTTTCAGTGGGGATTGTCATCTAACCAGTGGAAAGGAAGACGTAGATCTGATAAGTGTATCCTTATGTGTGCATAATAGCATGCCCAGAAATTCTTATCGTCTTATTAAATGCACTCATTGTATTGTACCAAACAAGAAAAAACAACAGCTAATTACTTTCTGTTGCTTATTCCTGATACCATCAGTCACTACAGATCTCCGAAGTGTCTTGTAGACCAGAAAGTGACAACATTCCCACATGGGACTTGTGCAGTGGGCATGAAATCATATGGAGCGACCCCCTCCTCCCTTGTTGCATTAAAAAGTGTGTAAAGTCTAGACGCCAGCGTGATTGGAGTTCATTAAGGTCAGGGGCTTGAAACAGGCCAAGTTGGACTGGGAAAGGCCGTAGAGATCCAGAGGCTTTACACGTGGGATCTTTATAATGTTAAAACAACCGTGCCATTAGCTCATTGGCTCTGGAGTTAGCAGCAATCCTGGGGGCTGGGAGCAGATGCCTCTAAGTTGACCTTTAACCTCTTTAGGAGTGGTAGCCGGTGGGATGGAGTTCTGCTATCTTTGTCTGCACCCGAGAGCTCCCGTTAGGTTTTTATGACCTCACCGAGAACTGGCCAGAGGCTGTCAAAGCATCCTGATTTCCTATCTCAGTCTTGTCCTGACCTTTCGCCTAACTGGAATTCCGTTTGCGAGGGGTTCTCAAAGGTTGTAAAGTTGAGCTGCTTTATCTTGAGATCATTGGCAAAGAATTGCTTGCAAATCTCTTGCCCGAGGGCTGGTAGCCCCTGTAAATGAAAAAGGATTTGACCTAGTGACGTGAAATGAATTGGTCCATCTAGCTGAAGGAGTCACATGCTCTTTCACAAGGTATTTGCCTTGTAGCAAAGAACCCGGTACCAATTTATATCTCTCTTTGAGGTGCTGGTTCATATTCAAGTTGTTGGGTTTGGTAAATGTTCTTCATTTAGTAGTGGTAAACACACCATACTGCAGCTAATACGTTTAGTAGCTTGCACATGGATTGCATGACTGCTACGCTACTTCACGACCACCCAAAGCAGTCTCCAGCTTGGAGAAGTGCAAACACACTGAAAAGCCTAGAATTTAAGAAAGAGGAGATTGGTTTGCGTGCAGGGATAACCTTCCTGGCATCATTCTGCAAGAGTTTCAGACTTGATTTTTCAGGCTGCAGTTGAGAAATAAGACTCTCCAGTCCCACATTGCTGATAATTTATCATCTTCTGGCCTAATTTCCGCTGCTGCTTTTGTTTTCAGCGGCCCACCTCCCAACCCCCCTAAACTTTTCACTTCCACTTGTTTTCTTTACCTCCCACTGATTCTTGCCCTATTCCCAGCATTTTCCGTTTTCATGTTCCAACATCTAGCCCTCTAGTCTTTCTGGCCCTCCACATCTCTCCTGGTTTCTGCTGTTAGCGGTTGTGTTGTCTGGCAATGCGGTTTAAAATCCATCAAAAAATTCAAACTACAGCTGCTCGTTCCCAGGTGACTGACATTTGTAAACACAGTGACTTGTAGAGAAAAGGAATTTATGTGTGTGCGCGTAGGAAGACAGATGTACCTTGTGGTTTTTTCAAAGGTCCATTTACGGCAGGCTTAACTTGGTGCTGATAGAAATAAAACTGTTTTCGCAGTGAGGGTCCAGAGTTGATGGAGATCCTAAGGGCTTGTTGGAAAGAAATGACACGTTCTGAGGGTGTATTGCCTCCAAGCTGTCAATTACCAGTTGGAAGTCTTGGACCAAGTCATATACACTAAACAGTGAGCCCCAAAACATGGTGCTGGGTTTGTTCGCACTTAGAGAAAATCTGAACTTTGGGCTTGGTCCTGTCATTAATTACACAAATCATGACTAAGACAGACACTTTTCTTTACAACCCACTATTGGTGAGAAAGCTGCCAAAAAAACAGCTCATGGATGAGTGCATTTGGGAATGTAAGAGTAGCTTCAGTAAATATTTCTCAGGAAGTTTAGTTATGGTCTTACTCAAAACAAACCCTTTTCATGTAGTTTCTCTGGAAAGTCCTTTGGGGCCATTGTATGTATTGAGTCATATTTATTGCAAAGGGTCAGGAGGCCTTTGAGACTGTAGATATTTCATTCTGTCATATGTTTCTGAGAAACGTTCTTGAATAATATTTGGTTTCTGTAATTTAATGGACTTGTCTCCGTTGTTTCAGGCCCAACGTATGCGGTTCCCGCTTCCACTCCTATTGTTGTCCGGGATGGAAAACACTTCCTGGAGGGAACCAGTGTATAGTTCGTAAGTATCTGCAATGTTTGTTTTTAAAGTTGAATGCGGAAGATGCCACAGTACACCAAAGTTAGCATTTAGCCTTAGGCTATTTATCCCGCTCAAGGGTACATCAGGGGAAAATCAGCAACTCCCAAATTCATGAAGTGCTCTTTCTGGGGTTTGACCCCAAGAACTTTAACCACAACACAAACCCCAAGAGATTAATGCTTAGACCTAGAACCCAAGCTATGTTCACAACCTAATACTAACATACTGCACGGTATGTTTGGAAAACTTCAAAATGCCTTTGCTAAACACTTCTCATGAATATTTTTGTCTCTCCAGCCATCTGTAGGAACTCGTGTGGGGATGGTTTTTGCTCGAGGCCCAACATGTGTACCTGCTCCAGTGGTCATCTTGCCCCTAGCTGTGGTGCGGCCGCAGGTGAGTTCAGACATTTGGGTTTCATTTCGTCGCCCACATTAGTAGCAAACGCCCTGCGCTGTAAGAAAAACACATTTTGACTGGTTCATCGTTTCTTTTTTGGCTCATCGTTTTTGACCATTTTGGTGCTTTCATTCATAGGCATAGTTTGGATATGAAATGACTTCTAGCAACATTTGGAGCATGTGTGCTAACCGCTAAGGCACAGTTCTGACTTTAGATGTGTTTTTTTTTAAATAATTCTCTCTTCCCTGCTTGCTTCCTTTGTGGTTAAAGGACTTGTCATAATTTTGAACTTTTCTTTGACATTTCCAGCGATTTAGTAGCTTGAGAGCTGAAATTGAGCAGAGATACAGCCGACTGGAAATACTGTGAAATCGCTCTGACAATGTATAGTGTTTCATTCCTTTGAATCATTAGCTAATGTCAAGCCAGGAGTGTTTTCTGTTGAGATATGTTAAATTTGAGACCACATGTCCGCCGGTGAAACCTTGCACCGGGCATTTTTGTATGAGTTTCTTAGAAAAACGTGATTGATTTTGTTTAGATGGCGCTGGGAGAAGTAATGACCACTGGATGAGGTGTTTAGCATTAGCGCAGGTTTCTCTTACTGCACTTGCTCTCTGCCAGCGGTGTCCAGCCATTTCTCAACGAATGCCCGGAATATGCGGTCATAGACAAATAAACCCAATTGCACCAAACCATAGGGTTCGGTCTCGTAAGCTGTAAAACCAGAGTCAATTTATTCGGCAATGAGAAATTGACCATCTAATTCGGCTGCCAGTCACTGTTTGAAAGCAAAAGCTAAACATACGCTTGTACTCTGTTTTGGCAGCCTCATGAGATTTGCGAGATCGGTAATGCTGTCATTACGCCTACCAGACCGCGTACCGTCTGCAGTGGTTGGGAGCGGCCACATTTATGAGTCAGTTATGAATCTGCAATTACTCCATAAATAACAAGCCGCGACACGGATGTTAGCTGTAGCCATTAGCGTCCAAATACTGCAGCTGTGCTCAAGACACTGTAACCCAACCTCTTTCTCTTCATCATTAAAATCTGATTACCATACAATCTACCATACATCTAATTTTTTTATGTTAAGCCATCAGCGTGTTATTTTAGTATCATTAATATACTATTAAAGTATTTTTTTCAATTAGTTTTTTTATTTTTATCTTATCCAGTGTAGTTAAACTTTTTGTAGTTTTTTTGTGCTTTAGTTATTTTTATTGGTTTTTGTTCATTAAAATTTGTCAGTAGCACTAGTTAACTACATTTGTTAACAAGACCTAACAATGAAAAATACTCATTTTAGTTTATGTTCATTACAACATTTATTCATACATTATGAAAGTAAAAAGCTCTTTCTTAATATTTTTAATGGAACTAATGTAACATGAACTAACAATGAATAGTTGTTTTTCTTATTAAGTAATGTTAACAAAGATTAAGAAAGACTGTAACATATGTATTGCTAATTGTTAGTTAATGTATTAACTAATGTTAACTAATAAGACTTTATTAATTGAACAGTTTGTCTCTATTTTCAAATTAATTTCTTCTTTTTAGGTTTTAGTTTTTAGCTATTTTAGTACTTCAGCTTAAAATGAATGAAAATTGAGAAATGTTGCCTTGGCAGCTAAATAAAATAAAATAATTTTAAGTTTTATTTTATAGATATTTTAGTACTACAACTTAAAAAATTAACTAAAATAAAAATGTTTAAGTTTTGTTAGGTATTTTAGTACTTCAACTGAAAATAAAATTACAAATGTTCTTATTTTACACTAACTGAAATAAAAAGTTTAAGTTTTGTTTAAGTTATTTTAGTTCTTAAATTTTATGAAAATTAGAAATGTTGCCTTGGCAAATAGCTAAAATAAAAATGTTTAAGTTTTGTTTTAGGTATTTTAGTACTTCAACTGAAAAGAAAATGACAAATGTTCTAATTTTAAACTAACTGAAATAAAAAGTTTAAGTTTTGTTTGAGTTATTTTAGTTATTAAACTTAACCAAAATTAGAAATGTTCTAACTTTAACTGAAAAAAAAGTTAAAGTTTTGTTTTAGTTATTTTAGTTCTTAAACTTTATGAAAATTAAAAATGTTGCCTTGGCAAATAACTAAAATAAAAATAAGTTTAAGTTTTGTTTTAGGTGTTTTAGTACTTCACCTTAAATGAAAATTAGAAATGTTTTTAATTTTAAAATAACTGATATAATAAGTTTTGTTTGAGTTATTTTAGTTCTTAGACTTAAAAATGAGAAATGTTTCTAACTTTACCTGAAATAAAATTTTACACTTTGTTTTAGTTATTTTAGTTCTTACACATAACCAAAATTAGAAATGTTGCATTGGCAAATAATTAAAATAAAAATTAGTTTAAATTTTGTTTTAGGTATTTTTGTACTTAATCTTAAACAAAAATGAGAAATGTTTCTATTTTAAACTAACTGAAAGAAAAAGTTTAAGTTTTGTTTGAGTTATTTTAGTTCTTAAACTTAACGATAATTAGAAATGTTGCCTTTGCAAATAGCTAAAACTAAAATAAGTTAAAGTTTTGCTTTAGGTGTTTTAGTTCTTAAACTTAGGTAGTTTGAAATATAAGATTTATTTTAGTTATTTAACATAACCAAAAGTAGAAATATTGCCTTGGCAAATACCTAAATAAAATTAAGTTCTTAAACTTAACAAAAATCAGAAATGTTGCCTTGGAAAATAACTAAAGTAAAAAATAAATGTATGTTTTGTTTTAGTTTTTTTTAGTACATTATCTTAAACAAAAACTAGAAATGTTTCTAATTTTAAACTTTAGTTTAAAAGTTAAAGTTCAAGCTTAAGTTTTGTTTATTTTAGTTCTTAAACTTAAAAATTAGAAATGTTTCTAACTTTAACTGAAATGAAAATTTAAAGGTTTGTTTTAGTTATTTTAGTTCTTAAACTTTAGGAAAATTAGAAATGTTGCCTTGGCAAATAACTAAAATAATAATTGTTTTAGGTATTTTAGTACTTCATCTTAAAAAAAAAAAAAAAGAGAAATGTTTCTATTTTAAACTAACTGAAATAGTTTAGTTCTTAAACTTAACCAAAATTAGAAATGTTGCCTTTACGAATAGCTAAAACTAAAATAAGTTAAAGTGTTGCTTTAGGTGTTTTAGTTCTTAAACTTAAACAAAATTAGAAATGTTGCCTTAGCAAATAACATCTAAAATAAAAATAAGTTTAAATTTTGTTTTAGGTATTTTATTTCAGGTAGTTTAAAATGTAAGATTTATTTTAGTTATGTTATTATAATTATAATGTTTCTAATTTTAAACTAACTGAAATAATAAAAAGTTTGATTTATTTTAGTTCTTAAACTTAACAAAAATTAGAAATGTTCCCTTGGTAACGAAATATGTTTATAGTATACATTTATATTTAATTTATTTCAGTTAACGTTTATTCTATTTCAAGTAATGAAAATGTTATTTCAAAATTTTAGTTTTATATAACAATAATAACCCTGGCTGACAGCTCTCAAATCGATTTATAATAGAACGCAGAACAAGAACTAGGGCTCGGTGCTATAATTCGAGAAGCTATTTATTTTCATCTTAAACCACAATGTCTCGCTGGTGAACCTGACGCTGACAGGCCACGGATCTCCACTCCGCACCACGGCGCAAGAAAGAAATGGCCATAAAGGACCTCTGTTTCTCGGCCTCGCTCATGTTTCCTGCCGTCAGCGTAGCTTGTAAAAAACCGACAGATGTGACGGCTGCAGACAGAAGTGCATTGTGGGGTGGCAGGCCTCGGGGAGCCCCGTTTTGCGTTTGTGCGTGCGTCTCAACACGTGCTGCTCACTTAGCATGGGTCAGCGAGCGAACCACCTGTAGGGGGCCGTCAGCAGGTCTAGCCAGTGAAGTCATTTCCTGTGCTTTAGGAAAACACGACCCATGCTCAAACATTTACAGGCATTGCTGTTTAAAGCATGCCATCAGCGAAAAAAACCCCAAAAGCAGTCATGTTTGATCTCCATCCAGGAGCATTTTTCCTGTGAAATCAGACAAAAACAGACGAATTTTCGGCCTTTTTACTTTGTTTTGGTTCATGTTTTTTTACATTACTTTAAAAGGATTAGATCATGGCAGGCAAAGATAAAAAGAAATAAATGAAGAACTGTTACATATTTCTTTGTCTGGACTAAGTAGTAGCTTGAATTATATTTGGGCTAAAGCGTAATGGCACGCTGCCTTTGTTTAGACAGAACGAAACAGTTTGGCGAGACCAGTGTTTTGATGCAACCGTTGGGGAACATCTATCTTTTTAAAAACTCGGTGCGAGTCCCATCAGAGATGATTCATTCTGCTGATGTCATCTAAATGCAATTTTAAATCGCCATGGTTTCATATACAAACCCTACTGAACTCTACTGAACTCTATTGAAAGTCTTGCTAAGTGATTCGTTCTGCACCAAGAGAATTTCCACATTGTGAAAAATCGCTGGAAAATTAATCTGCTCATCCAAAAAAACGTCTGGTAGAAAATCAGGATGAAAATAGGCTTTCGTTGGCCAAGTCACTAGGAATTTGAAATGGCGGTTGCTGATATTGGAAAGACAACAAAAAAGTAAAACAATTAAGATTTTTTTTCCCAAATACATACTGTAATTATGATTAAGTAAAATAAATAGTGAGGGGGAGATACAGTAAACTGAAATGTAGACTACTCACAGATACATATGTACAGTTGAAGAATATTCAAAATATGTTTTCTGAAAAACATGTCTTAACAAATAGGCTGTGTGATATAGCTAAGAAAATATATATGTATTTTTTGGAACTTTTGTCAAATGCATTTCTGCGGGACTGGTAAAAATCCAGAGTAAAAAATGTTTCACACACTGCTTTGCATGAAATAAAGACACATGAAAAATGCCACATGGAAACTTTCCTGAACATTTTTTAAATCAGAGAATCATAGATTCTCAAATTATTTTTTGAAGTTGCAAATAAAGATTACTGGATCCTATTTCTGTCTTTCTACCATGTTTAATTCAGTGTGTTACTTGCTGTTTCTTTGTAATTCTTTGTGATATTTGCTAGCAAATGCTGTGTTTAAAACTAAATCCCACAGCAATTTTTTAGTGCAATTCATTACAGTGGCAACAATATTCATAGTGTACAATGCCAAGTTTACTAGAAAGCAGTTCCTGGAATAAATCAAAGTTTTTTTTGTAGTATAAGAATGTTTCTGACTGTATTTTTGGGTTATTCCCAAAAAACCGGGTTACTTTT
This sequence comes from Cirrhinus mrigala, assembly GCA_036247105.1. Lineage (NCBI taxonomy): Eukaryota > Metazoa > Chordata > Actinopteri > Cypriniformes > Cyprinidae > Cirrhinus > Cirrhinus mrigala. Next base: position 43,517,891 of record CM070028.1, on the reverse strand, counting down.
AGCGGCATGCATGGTTCATTGTTATACTGAGCACAATTGAGCCCTCTAGACGAATTATAATCACCTCTCTTGTCTCTGTACAGTCCAGTCCTGCAGCGTCAGATGCATGAATGGAGGGGTCTGTAATGAAGATGCCTGCTCGTGTCAGAAGGGCTACACAGGAACTCACTGTGGACAGCGTAAGTGGACCTTTCTTTTCAAAACGTCCAGACATCACCACATACCTGCCCAGACGCACACAACAATAGATGATTTCACAAGAGTTCGGCTTACAGACACAAAAGATCTCAGAATGCATTTAAATCCAACTAAATATTTATTTATATCTTATTTCATTATTTTCTTTTTATATTTAATTGCTTTTTCATTCACTGATCTTTAGAACTTCTAAAGAAACATCAAGAACTTTCCAAACATTCTAAAACCATACAGCAACTCGAGAACTGCATTTTTTTCTAATTGTACGATAAAATGTAACAAATTCTTTAATTTTACCAATTTTGCTTTCTGTAGCTGTGTGTGAGAGCGGATGTCAAAATGGTGGCCGTTGTATTGGACCCAACAGATGTGCTTGTGTCTACGGTTTTACTGGGCCGCAGTGCGAGAGAGGTAAGCCTTCCAAAGTTCATATTTTTTCAAGTCTTAATTGTGTTGACGTCTGTGAAGATGTGTGGTTTGTTTACCGTCTCAGGCCTGCTTCAGGAATGTGGTAACACTGTGTCCTTGTGACCCAGAAACGCTCCAAAGGATAATTTACAGTACTTTAGTTTTGAGGCGGTGCGCTTCCCCCTTCACCGTAGCTGGTGTGAAATTAATTCTACAGTTTACATTGTGGCAACGTCTCTCAGAGCAGGAGCGTTGAGGAAATCTGGAGTGAAAAAAGGACGAAGGCCTCTCTCACGTGTGCACGAGACGCTCTGTCAGAGGTGAAACCCTTGGCTGGAGTTATGAGAAAATGACAGACTGAAAGGACCGTAAAGGCAGTTCCCATCAGGCCATGTGAATTGTGGGAGAGAAGTGCCCCAGGCACACTAGACCGAATACCTAAGCCCTTTTTCGGTACCCCACCCTCCTGCGTCTGGTTCTCTGTGTGACCCCACCCCTTCATGAAGCCCCTGTAGGCCGGTTCCCTTTGAAAACCCAACACAGGGAGGTGGAAAAGTTTGGAAGACATCTGGCAGTAGATAAAGTAGGGTGGAAATGACAAGGGAACATTTCTGTGTGGAGCCGTAGACTTTTCTGACAAGAAAGGGTGGTGGGGGGTGTTCTTTAAGAAATGGAGACCCCAGCTGTGTATACACAGCCAGGCCTGAACTAGTACAAACAATCTCTTTACACGGAGAGCGCCGTCCACGGGACACCAGCTGCCCCCCGGCAGCTCCTTTCTGGGCCACCCGATCAGATCCATTCAGTCCAGACTCTCGTCTCCGAAACGCCCCAGACTCACCCTCAAGGTCCTTGCTTGTAGATTGTAAAAACGTCACACCAGGCAATTAGTCATTTCACAGTTAAAGAGCAGAGATAGACTCTTTATTTAGCCTGTCTCAGGCACGCCTGTTTATCATCAACCGATTGGATTTCACACAGTTGATGAATTTCCAAAGGGTGATGCAGGCCTGATGTTAGTCTCTCTATTTGGTTCTTCCAAAAAGAGGCAGAACCATCTTCCAAGAAAGAGGTAGTAACAAAGAAATTGGATCCTGAAAAGACCGAAGCACAATAGTTGGCTCACGCTTTTAGAAAGTCAGTCGTCTGCAGAAGAGTTCTACGAACATAATGCAAGCTCAGCTGTGAGTTGGCACGGTTTATAGAGGGAGTTAAACGAGTTAACGGTAGGAATGGTGTTAGCCCCATCTAACTCGTTTTCCGTTTAGCCACGTGTGCTCTGCGTTATCACTTACCGAGGCCCACACCGAAGAAAGCTATGCGTAATATTCATTCACAGTCGAGGGTTGACTTCGCTTAGGGTCATGGGCCACTAGTCCATTTCAGTTGCATCAGTTACCACTGTTTTGGCACAGATGGCATTGGTTTTTGTGATTCTAGAGAAAAAGGGTTTTCCGAGCAATGAAACGTGACTAATCCTTCGGTAACCATTCCTCCTGAATGAAAGGACTGAGGCTCACTGGACTCATTGTGGACTGACTCATTTGGGAGTCATAAAACTGTTGAAACCTTGGCTTGTTGGATGTGTACGACGGAGATAAGATGCGAAGAGATTGCCGGTCTTATTTAGCCGTACTGTAAATCACTAAGCAGTAAAAGAATTTGTTGGTCCGTCCGAAAATCTTCAAAGCATTTCGCAGGAATGCTTGTGCATCTAATGTTTCCTTTCCATCCCCCTTTATCTTCAAGCCTACGTGAATGAACTTCTGCTTCTCCCCAAGTGAAAACACATTTCTTATCTTGGTGTGTACTCTGATTAAACCGAAATAGGTCACAACAAAGCAAGCAACTATTCCCAGTCATGGACTCTTGAGCACGTTTTTGGCCGCGCTTGAGGTTTCCACCTGCAGTTGGTCCCTGCGGCTTAGCGTTCCAGACTAGATTAACTTCCCTCTGGCTGATTTTTCATTTCTTAGAAGGCCTTTCATGACAGTCTACTCCTTTTCGGTCCATTAGCATTAAGAATGATAAAAACAGGCCAAGCCGTTGGAGTGTGAAGAAAGCTGGAATTCCTCCTGCCAAATTACGCTGCCGCTCAATCCTTGGACAAGTGTGAATGCCACACATCAGCGACCTTGTGAGGCATCGTTTTTCTCCATCTTGCCTCATGATTCATGATAATGTACGCTGCTGAATAGTTGCCAGAAGTCACTGGCAGGGAAACACTGTGGTGACTAAACGGAAAGTAGAGGTGAGTGAGCGTTTGGCAGGATAGGGTGTAGGTGAATGGTTTTGATCTGACAGGCCACTCGAGCTGTAATCAAGGCGAAATTACTTCCGAATGTTGTCTGCATCACAGACACATCCCCCCTCCTCTGGAATATGAGTCTGCTTGCTTCTGGGAAGCAAGGTCTGTGCATTGCTGCCAAGTTTGCCAACGTGACATTGAGGTTAACCGGTTACCCTTGCAGATCCCTTGCTACGAGATTGTGATCTCGTGTATTACAGTCCACAAAGGAGTCCAGTCTTTAGCTTGGACCTACCGTGTTACGCTGCATTTATTCTTCTGGCCGTGTATGCGTACAAATGGTTCTGTGCAAAAATTGGCTGGTTCAAACAACATGACGACTTCCGAATGATGTTGGCGGGAGCCTTCAGACTCCCAGGCTCCAGTTTCATTGCAGATCAAAGGGTTGTTAAGAAAGACCTGAACAGCTTCAAGGATGTTCTTATGGCAGCCGTTTCTCAGTACTTTCTTCATTATTGCTATTCTTGTAATCCTCCTTGAATGTATCGTACGACTACTTATATGTCCAGGAAAAGTAGTCAACCCTTCGACAAATCAGTACTAGTTCACCAACTAGTGGCACTAGTCTAGGGGTCACCAGACTCGGCCCTGGAGGGTTGGTGTCCTGCAGACTTTAGCTCCAACTTGCCTCAACACACCTGTCTGGAAGTTTCAAGCATACCTAGCAAGACCTTGATTAGCTAGTTCAGGTGTGTTTGATTAGAGTTGGAAACAAACTCTGCAGGACTATGGCCCTCAAGGACCAAGTTTGGTGACCCCTGCACTATTTAGTTGCGCAAGCTACCCTAAAAGTAGAAGTCACAAGGTTGTTTTTGCTTATAGACAATCCATTTTTTTAGCACTGAATTTGTTTGCTCCCAACATGGGAAAGGACCAAATCCATAAATCAAGAAGATCTTGACTTTATAGATATGGCCCAGACGGCTTTACCCATATGAATATCATCACTCACAGTACGAGTCAAAGCAGCAATATAGAGAGGCTGATGAATTGGAGTACTGGATACGCATGGACACATCTGGGGCTTAGCTTGTCCCACCGTAGTCTGACCAGGCACAATTAATCAGTCCCACATGTGCATAGGATGCTCACAGTGGGTCGCCTCAACTTGGAGAGGACCTGCATTCCTGGACTCAAATCGTCCAGGAAGAACGGTCAGGTCAGGGGAGCGCAGGAGGGACGAGGAGAAGGGACAGCGAAGGCATTCGAAGACACGTGAGGGGGAAATCTTCATAGTCCTTCTTCCTTTTTTGTCTTCTCCTCATGACCTACTTTCTTAGTGCCATTTCCCTGCCTCTTGGGTATGGATATATGATTTAGCTTTTGTTTCGCCTGCAATATTATGAAGGATATGGAAAGATTTGTTCATTTCTTTGAGGAAAGACTAGGGTTAGGAACTCATTCATATCCCGCCAGAGTAAACGGAATCTTACAGTACACCCCAAACAAATGCAGGATCTCGTTCAATTACGCTTTCAAAACATCTTTAGCGAAGACTTGAACGATGCAATACCACACAGCTGGGCGTTTGTTTGAGTTTTATTAAACAGAAATAACTGCATCCTGAAATGCTCTGTTTGTTTCGGTGTCGAATGGGTTTGTTTGATGCTCAAAACATCGTTAAAGTGATTAAGTCGTCTCAAATGGCAACCAGCACTAAGGAAGTCAAAGCTCATGGCCAAATCTCCAACTGTCAAAACAGTGCTTAGTACCACCATCCCACATTTCCACCTCAGCCAAAAACAAGATGGTTTGTCATGGAAATTGCCATTATTGATGCAACCCAGCAATTACTTAGCGATTATCTGGTTATCATATTATAAGACAATCCCTGTCAGAGCATTCCCAGACCGACCTCCAGCATGGGAATGATTGGTAAACAGCTGTGTGATGGAGAAGATGAATCTCCTGCTTTCTTTATCCATGAATGAGATCTCTTGTGGTGCTAATTTCTAGGTTGCATGTCATAATGTTTGTTAGCACTTGTCTAGTCATATTATAGAAAGGTTTTGTCAGCCTTGGCTTGGTGGTCTTGGCTGGTTTATCCTAGTTTAGCAACTGGCCAGTTAGTCAAGTAACTGTGACCAAACCAGACCAACTTTGACTAGTGGAAACCAGCACAAGCCAGTTTAAGCTGTTTTGAGATGGTATCAAGCAATGTCCCAATGTTTTATTCCTGTACTTACTGACTCCTCTAACGCTCTTCATCTTTCAATTATCAGACTACAGGACCGGGCCTTGCTTCACACAAGTCAACAACCAGATGTGCCAAGGTCAGCTGAGCGGCATCGTATGCACCAAGACGCTGTGTTGCGCCACCATCGGTCGAGCGTGGGGTCACCCATGTGAGATGTGCCCTGCCCAACCCCACCCTTGCCGAAGAGGTTTCATCCCAAACATCCGCACTGGTGCTTGCCAAGGTAAGAATGAGCGTTCCTGGACAAATAGTTCTTTCCTTCTCAGCATCTGGCTCACATGTTAAATTCTTGAATTCTTGCCCTAATGACCAGCCTGATGTGGCAGATGACACTAAGAGAGGTCATGGCCTGTTTATGGTGAACCACACCAGTCCTTGTTCAAGAGGACACATCCCCATTGTGTTTCTCAGTAGAGTCAAATATTTAGATGGCTTCCATTGGGAGGGTTTTAAATGGGATTACATAATGGCTTGTCACATTTATTTGTAATTATGGGCGTACTGTTGTGACGTCTTGTTTGATTTTCAGGGACACAGTTGGACTTGATTTAATTCTGTTCTCAAGGCCTGTTACACATTATAAACTTATTCGATTAGGCCATGAATATTCAGTAGATGAGATTACTATAGTACGAATAACACAACTCCAATTTTCCTTTGCAATAGGGGCAAGCAACTCGTCAAATACTTTCATGGGAATCATGTATCATTTTGCAGAATCTAGTATATTTATGTCACTACATTCAGTTCAGTCTTTAGCTTTGACGCTGTAGATTCTGCAGTGTTTTATATCATATTTAACAGGTCTAGTTTTAGCTGAGAATAACGATGAAAATAACCAGTTCTTACAGTCCAGTTGCTTCGAGCCAAAATACCAAATGCCACCCTGATTTCACACTTCATCTCAAAGACGACCCCTCCCAATGATTAGAAACGTCTCCCTTTGACTTAAGATATTCTTTTCCTCCCTTCAATATACAACATAAGAGACAGCTCCAAGTCTGGCCTGGATTTGCCCAAAGACGGAGTGCTTTTGCAAAAGTCTGTCTGGATGAAGTACAAAGCACACACATGTGCACATTCGGGCGGGAGGATTTGCGTACCGCGCAGCGAGCTTTACAGAGTCTTTTTGTGTTTGATGGCATTTAATGGAAGAAGTTATTTTAGGTTTATATTAGTAGACAGAACCAGTGATTTGGTGCTTATTGGATACAGGTTGAAGGCCTGCGGACTGCAGTTTGGCAGCGGATGTGCATATCAACACAAAGAGACAGATAAATGCAGTGTTAGCCAGATATGTCGGCGCGGTCCAACCCGAGATCGAAGATGTGTCACGAAGTCCACGTTCAGACAATGGGAACATGCCCAGACTGTGAGCTAACAAAGATGATACGTGTTTTTGACTTTCTCAAAGATATGAAATCAGCGACGAGAGATCCTTAAAGTGATCGAAACCCATAATGAGTCTCCAATTAAGAGCTTTAGCTGCTGCTGTTATAATAGAAATTAGTATTTCTACTCCGAACAAAGCCGGTGTTCTTTTGCAGCTCGGATTGTGCCAGGATTTCCATGTGCTGTCATGGAATATAAACTGTCAGTGCTTCGTTTGCTACGTAAAAAAGCTAGAAATTAAACTAATGTCTATAAAAGTTGTGTTTAAACTACAGAAACAGGCCGAATGTGTTTTCTCATGCTCTTCTCTTCATTTTATTAGATGTGGATGAGTGTCAGGCCGTCCCAGGACTATGTGCTGGAGGAAACTGCATTAACACCGTGGGCTCTTACGAGTGCAAATGTCCCGCGGGTCACCGGCAAAGTGAGACCAACCAGAAGTGCGAAGGTACGTCACTTACCGCACCAAGTCCAAACCACACAAGCTGTCAGAAAGCGGCAGGAGAATGATCTCAGTCCTGTTCGTAACTCGTAATTGGAAAAAAAGTTGAATCACACACTTGGCATTGTCTGACGACTTTGCAAGCTTTCCAAGTTGTTGATATGCATGAAATGTTGACGTCAGATCGGAGGATCCACTGAGTATTGCCTGGATTCAGCCTACATGATGGTTTAGCCGCTATTCATATTCCTGGTTTAACTGGTTGAATGTTTTCCTCATTGGGTCCGTCTTTAATATTAGATAGAGCTGCTCGGGTGGAATTTAAGCAATGCCGAGTGAAAACAAACAGGCGTGTTGTAAAGCGGGGGTCTGTGGTTCTTGGATCCAAGCCTGCCCTTTAGGAGGATTGAGATAAAACCTAAATAGAGAGATAAGAGAGGGGGAGATAGTGGATCACAGCTATTATATGCCAGATGGGTGAGGTTATTTCTTATCTGCCATTTCAATTTAGCATGCTGTTTTGGCATTACAATACTGTATTGCCAAATGGTGCATAATCCAAGGGAAATAACAACAGTGCAAATGGAGAAAATAGGCAGCATTAACAAATAAATGAAAATAATAGGAGTAAAATAACATAAGAAATTTAAATAAATGTATTCTTGAGAATACAACTGAAAAGTAAATAAAATAAAGATTTCTTAAGTATTTAATTTTATTGTATTGAAATGAATTAATGAATTGTGTGTGTGTGTGTGTGTGTGTGTTTGTGTGTGCTTGTTATATATATATATATATATATATATATATATATATTTGCAGTTTAATTTCAGTTTTTTATAAATGTTATGTGCTTGTCATTTTGTTTTTTACTTTAATTAAGCTTTAATTCTATATTTGTTTTTTATATTTCAATGTCTATATATTTTAAATCTATATCTTCTTACTTTAATTATATTTACTAGTTTTCTTAATTTATTTCACTTAATTATTTACGTGTAATTTTTTCTCAAATATTTATCATTTTATTTCAGCTAAAATAAAATAAATATTTTATTTTACACTATAGCTCTATTTCATAAAATACATTTATTGAAAATATTCAATTTTATTTTACACTATTTATTACAGCTTGCATTTCGCTTTTCCAGGCAGTCTTTTTAATGAAAAGAGTCCTACCTAAAGTAAATGATATTACTCAGAGGTTGTTTTTATCATAGCTCTATTAACGTGATAGAGACTTGATTTATGTTTTAACTTTGTCTCGGATGTTTGTCATAAAACTCCTGAGCAGGAATACTAGACACAAATGAGTTGTTGACATACAGTAATAGCACAGGGCTATAAAAAATGAGAGACACTTTATTTTCTCATAGATGCATCTGTGAAGTGAGAAACGACTAAAAGTGTCCATTTACTTAATCTTATTTGTGTCTAGGAGAAACTAGGTCTAGGTATTAAAAAGATCTCATTTGTGCTTTATCTTCTTGCAAGTTTCTACATTTTCACTTCTTATTTAAAACTGTAAGTAAAGGGTTAAGTATGCAAACCGATAGACACACTTCTAGTAAGCCAGACGGAGGGAATCCCAACCCTTGAGGTTATTAGTTTAACTAAGAATCACATTTTGACCCTGAATGACAAGGCCATGACTAAAATGAAGGTTTGGAGAAGAAGCAGACCCCTGTCTGCAGTCTTCTTCCTCAAGCAAACGAGAGAGAAACGTCTGTAAATAACGTCTGTAAATTAGACACTCGAGTGATCACTAAAACACCCCGAACTTTGAGTCTGAACGGCTGGAGTTGGCTGGAAAAGTGCTGCTGTGTTTCTTTGAAGCTGTGTGGAGGGTGGAAAAAAACCCAGGTGGTAGTTCTGTGGGGCGAGGAGGGGCGCTTAATTACAAGACAATGGTGTGGTGGAAAAAGTCTTGCCCCGGGCGAGGAGGTAAGGCATGAGGCATACCTCGCAATGCTTACGGGGCACTTTTTTGACTCTAAAGACATGGTGAGAAGCCAGGAGCTCATTTCAGAGAAAGTAGCTTTGAAAGCTGAAAGTTTGCATGCAAATGCACATATGTGACCCTGGACCACAAAACCAGCCATAAGGGTCCATTTTTCAAAACTGAGCTTTATACATCATCTGAAAGCTGAATAAATAACCTTTCCGTTGATATATGGTTTGTTAGGATATGACAATATTTGGCCGAGATACAACTATTTGAATATATGGAATCTGAGGGTGCTAAAAAATCAAAATATTGAGAAAATGACCTTTAAAGTTGTCCAAATGAAGCTCTTACTAATGCATATTACTAATTAAAAATTAAGTTTTGATATATTTACAATAGCAATTTTACAAAATATCTTCATGAAACATGATCTTTACTTAATTTCCTAATGCTTTTTGGCATAAAAGAAAAATCAATAGTTTTGACCCATACAATACATTTTTGGCTATTGCTACAAATATACCCCAGCAACTTAAGACTGGTTTTGTGGTCCAGGGTCACATATGAAGGTTCATGCAGGACTTTAGGTTTAGCAGAGCTTCCTATATTTTGTGATTTAGGGTTCTTGACTTGTCATGAGTTCCTGGGATGAGAAGATACACTTCTTTGGAGATTTTTAATGTTATATTATAGTTATTCAGATCAGGATAGTTTAAGTTTGTCATCCGTTCTATTATAAGAACTTAAAAGTTTCTTCTAAGTTCTTGCAATGTCATAGAAGACCCTGTCTAAGTTCTTATGATGCTGTAGAAGAACCTTTCAAGTTCTTAGGTTATAGAAGAACATTTTTGTGACATCATACGAACTTAAAAATAGTGTTTTATGACATCATAAGAATGTATCTTTTTAAGTTCTTAAGTCATAGAAGAACCTTTTTGTGATATCATAAGAACCTAAAGCTCATTATAGGAACTTAAGCTTCTTATGATGTGATAAACAAGTTCTTACAATGCCAATGAAAAAAACAACAACTTCAGAACGTTCTTATAATGCCATTAAACTTTATGATAGCATAAAAATGTTTTTTTTTTATGACTTAAGAACTTAAGAGTCTTCTAAGTTTTTGCCATGTTATAGAAACCTTTTTTAAATTCTTAAGATATCATAAAATGGTTCTTGTAAACAGGTTCGTCTGAGTTCTTATGATGTCATTGAAGAATCTTTTTAAGTTCTTATAATATTCTTATAAAATGTTCTTCTATGAATTAAGAAGTTATAAAGGTTCTTCTAAGTTCTTGTGATAGCATAGAAAAATCTTAACAAGACCTTAATTTTTTTTTTAATGGAATTAGAAGAACTTAAAAGGTTCTTCAAGGACATTATAAAAACTAAATTAAATGTTTGAGTTCTTTAATGGTGTTATAAGAATTCAAAAATGTTTTTCTGTGAAAGAAGAACCATTAATTAACCTTTTAAGAAATCATAAAAAGGTTCTTATGACTTAAGAACTTAAAGTTTCTTCTGACATTATTAGAACTTAGAAAAAACTTTTTAAGTTATTATAATAAAGGCATCAAAAAGAAACTTTTATTATGAAATCATAAGGTTCATATGTGACAGAACTTAAAAATGTTCTTCTAAATTACAATGTAGCAGAAGAACCTTTTGATGTTCTTATCATTTCTTATAATATCATAATGTTCTTCTAAGTTCTCGTTATGGCAATGAAGATTATTAAGCCATTAAAGAACCTTTTAAGAAATTATAAAAAGGTTTTTATAACTTAAGAGCTTAAAAAGATTCTTTTAAGTTTTAAAAGAACTTAAAGAGGTTCTTCAATGACATAATGAGAATGTAGAAGAACATTATTATTAAGTTTTTATGTCATAAAAGAAACTTTTCATGACATAACTGAAAAAGGTTATTGGCAATATAAGAACTTGATGTTTTCACCAAGCTGTAAAACCCTTTTAGAACCAAAGCATTTTTAGCCCAGTTACTTTCTGCTAGTCAAGAAACCCAAATCATGGGGGTGCAGTGTCATAAACATTACATTTTTTTAATGCCTTTTACCTCACCATTCATCTTTTTATTCCTCTTTTTTTATATAAATGAAGAGTTTGACTAAACATAACCATCTGATCAGAGAAACAACCGCATCTGCAACGCATAACCCAAAGTAACGCTCTCCTAACCTATGAATACACAAACACACACTCCAGCAGTCATTTGTGGAGATGACAGACGTTTCCCTCCTAATACAGCTTCAAGTCCGCCCTGAGTAAAGTCTAGTCCCACTTTTGGGGCTCCGCTGTTGAGCGGGTTTGTTTTGCCGAGGTTTTTATGACTTCAGCAGGGCCGTTTTTTAGCTGCTGTGGCACACCGTGACTCCCGGTTTCCACACACACATCAAACACGTAATCGCTCGTCATGCTCTTCCCACATCCCGCCTCAATCTCATGCGACAAACCCGACACACAACGTCCACATATAATTTTACTAAATAAATATAATTGCACGTGTGTATAAATATAAGAATGACACGCAATAAAGGCCAAGCAAACTCTTTACCATCTGTCGAGTTGCGCTTTGAGTTCGCGCCCGTAGTGGCGCTACGTTACCATGAGTAGGTGGACGATGCCAAGCTGCAGTTCGAAAGCACAACTGAGATCTTTTGGTTTTCTCAGTTGTTGCCTCCATTGTAGAGTTTGGTTCATACTGTTTGGTTTCTACTACAATTTCTGATGCATCTTCAAATGTTTTACAAATGCAATAAATGCATCATTGTGTTGTATTTTAGATATCGACGAATGTGCAACTATATCAGGAGTGTGTGACGGCGGGGAATGTACCAACACTGCCGGCAGCTATGTGTGCACCTGTCCACGGGGATACATCACCAGCGCAGACGGCTCCAGATGTGTCGGTGAGACTCTTTCATCCACACACACAAACACACAGGAACACCCACGCATGTTCCCATGACCTTACACTCCTGAGCCGCATCTAAGCTGTTCTTCATTTTGCTTGTGTGACTCACAGAATGAACTGTGCGGTCAACTGATTCAAGCCGGGCAAGTGTGCTTATGTGTATATAGGCCTGTATGTTTGACTGAAAACAGGACAGAACTGTTGTTTTAAAGTGTAAATAAACCTGGATGACTTGTCAAAGTATTTGTTGAGGTCAAATGTGTAACTTCTGCACCACTAGTGGCACCAAACGGAATTGCAGGTTTTTTTTTGAGCAGCCTAACATTAAAAACTTTTGCTCAACCAGTAATGTGAGTTTGGAGTTAGGTCCAAACCATTGCATGACCATATTTTTGCTATTGCATCTGGTGCTGCTAGTGGTGCAGTAACATTTCTTTTATGAATAAGTTTCCTATTTTAAGAGCTTAACATCCTAGTGTCAGGATTTGTTCGTAGTACGTTCGTGTTTTTGTCAACATCCTGCTAATTTAAAAGAAAAAAAAAATTCTGTTGCTAGCAAACTTAAAATAGTTCATCCGTTTTAGCAAAAAAGTGGCTAAAAGCTCTTTCGTGGCATCATATAAACTTCAAAAAGTTCTTCTATGACATCATAAAAACTTAGAACCTTTTAAAGTTTTGAATTAGTTCCATGTACATTGTTTTTGTTAACACCTTGCTAATTTTTTTAATTTCTGTTGCAAACAAACTTAAAAATAGTTCATTTGTTTTAACAAAAAAAATGGCTAAAACAACTTGTGTAGCATTATATAAACTTAAAAAGGTTCTTTAGTGACATCATAAGAACCTAAAGTCTTAAAGTTTTGAATGGATTACTAAAAGTTCTTCTGTAGCACTGTATAAACTAAAAAAGATTCTTTGATGACATCATAAGAACTTAGAAAATCGTTTAAATTTAAGTTAATGGTTTTTTTTTTTTTACATCTTGGTAATTTAAAAAAAAATATATTGTTTCTAGCAAACTTAAAATAGTTAATCCATTAAAAAAAGATAGCCAAAAGTTCTTCTGTAGCATCATACAAACATAAAAATATTTCTTTATGACATCATACGAACTTGAATTTTTGAACTTCTGATCTTTTAAATTTTTGAATTGTGTCCTTGTACATTTATGTTTTTTAAGTTCTTGCTGATTTTTTTTACATTTTTTTATTTCTGTTGCTAACAAATTTAAAAGAGTTAATCTGTTTCAGCAAAAGATGGCTAAATTCAAGTAAAAACTTAAAAAGGTTTTTCAGTGACATCATAACAACTTATAACTTTTTATAGTTTTGAATGGGATTCTTTTACGTTCATGTTTTTGTTAAAATCTTTTAGCAAACTTAAAATAGTTAGTCCGTTTTAACAACAAAAGATGCCTAAAAGTTTTTCTATCACATCATATAAACTTAAAAAGATTATTCTATGACATCATAAGAACTCAAAATATTTTGAATTAGTTCCTTGTACATCTTTGAATTGGTTCCTTGTACGTTTTTTAACATCTTGTTCATTTTTTTTTATTTCTGTTGCTAGCAAACGTAAAATCAGTTTTAGCAAAAGATGGCTAAAAAAGTTCTTCTATAGCATATAAACTTAAAAAGGTTCTTCTATGACATAAGAATTTAGAACCTTTTAAAGTTTTGAATCAGATACTTCAGATATGTTCACGTTTTTGTTAACATCTTGCAAACTTTTTTTACATTTCTGTTGCTAGCAAACTGTTGTTAACAAACTATTCAATTTTAGCAAATAATGGCTATCTTTTATGTAGCATCATATAAACTTAATTTAAGGTTATTTTATGTTATCATAAGAACTTAGAACCTAAGTTTTGAATTTGTTTCTTGTTTTGAGAACGTAAACATTTTGAGAGTCAGGATTTACTAATTTTTTCTAATTATTTTTTTAATATCTGTTGCTACCAAACATAAAATAGTCAGGCCATTTTTTGAAAAAGACAGTTCTTCTGTAGCATCATATAATCTTAAAAGTTTCTGCTATGACATCTTAAGAACTTTTTAAGGTTCCTGCAGTGTCAGAATTTACCTGTGGTACATTAATGTTTTTGACAACATTGTTTTTTTTTCCCTAGAAAATATAAAATTGTTAGTCTGTTTTAGCACAAAATAGCAAAAAGTTCTGTAACATCATATAAATTAAACAGGTTCTTCTGTGATATAATTAGAACTTAGAAGAACCTTTAAAAAAAGCCTTAATAAGAATTTCATCATCAGAATTTCAGAATTTAATCACAACTTAAATAAGAACTTAAAACCTAATTTATTTATGTAAAATATTTTAATTATAAAACTGTTTAAAATCATAAGAAGACAAAAAAGCTTATAAGAATTTGATTAAGGAATTTAATAAAAACTTGAAATGTTCTGTTATGGCATCTGGCTGTAAAACCGTTTTAGAAACTTGATTGTGTTTGTGAAGCAGCTATTATGAACCTCAGCCAGGTGTTGCTTGGTTCAGTGCATTTCTGAATAACACTGACACAACAATTTTGCTGAAGGACATTTCTCTGTGCAGGATATGCCTGCGTTATGAAGTTGATTTAAAAACTGTGCGGTCTGACATCTCTTGAATAAAAGAGGTCATACACATGCTCATCTTACAATAGAAAAAAAATGCATGCTGTCAGAATCTTTCATCAAAACATTCAAGCAGAAATAATTCCTGCATGTTTGTTTAAAAGAAAAAAATATAACACTTCTTGGCTTCACAAATAATTTACCTTGGCATTTGTTCATAAATGCAACAATTTACGTACAAATAAATCTCTGTGCAAATGAAAATATTTTGGGTGAAAGATATAATCTTCATGATTATCTTATAATGATTACCGTTTTCAATAAGAGAAAAATATTTGTTTTCATAATCTTTTTATGAAAACATTATGAAAAACACATGGAGGACAAATTTCTGCATGAATTGACATTACAAAAAATGTTTGTGAAGCCAATTTTGGTTTTGCATATAATTTACCTGGAAATGTAATTAGTTCATTTTATAAATACAACAATTTACATACAAATGAAAATCGTTCAGGTAAAAGATATCATATTCATGCTCATCTTACAATTATTGTTGTTTTCAATCAGAAAAAAAAATGTTTTCATAATCTTTTATCAAAACATTTTGGGAAACATTTCAGCATAAACTGGTATTACAAAAAAATGTTTGGTTCTACAAATAATTTACCTGGAAATTTGTTTGGTTCGTTTCATTAAAGCAACAATTTACGTTTTTTCTGTTGATGTCCTAGAGTTTGAGACTTTGGTTATGGAGAGAGTTTGTTGGTTTCTTTTGGCTTTTAGCGAACAGGTCTTGCACAGTCTCATCCGATCTCAGGGGGTTCATTCGCCAGAGGACAACAGTGAAAACAGAGTCACATGGATGCTATTTCCTCGTGCTAACATTCCAGTAGAGTGAGGCAGAGGCACTGTTGACTCTGGCATCGCCTCTGTCTCTTCTCTTCACTGTCCGTTTCTCTCACTCCCTGTGTATGTCTCTTTTTATACACGCCGTCTTGAGTTTCTCACTCCCGCCACGCCATATGTCTTTCGTAACCCCGTGATCCATCGGGTCCCCGGGTGCGAATAAAGAAACGTGAGATATCGGGCCTGGATGACGCGTTGACGTGGCCTTTGGTTGTTCCCAGAAACCCGTGTGGATTTACGGCAAACGTTTACCGTACATATGAACCCCGTAGTGGTGGAGAATGCGGGCAGCCCATGTGTTTTTCTACATGTTGACATACATAAAGACTCTAGAAAGCCCGAATGGTATGATTGGAGCATTATGTCGTGGGAGAATGTTCGAAAGTTGACGTAAAATCAAAATCGACTTTCGTAATTGTGTGCAATTCATGAGTGCATGTTATTCTAGAGCTCCAAAGGCCAAGCAAGCTATTAGTAACCAACAACAAGCTATTTAGACATTGTTTTAGGCCAGAAACCAAAGGCGACGCAAACGTTTTGTGGTATCTTTGCATTTCCCCCCGGCTGGTGCTTTGTATCGCGCAGAACCAGGCCGTAGGGAGTCATTTAGCCTGACGCTAATCAGCGTTAATGCACCGCCGGGCCCCATACGAACACGGAAAATCTCTCTTTGAGGCTCAAGAGAAGGTCTGGTTCCAATTGAGGCTAGCGTTCCCATCACCACGCTTGCGAAACCCACCCTGCCCCCCTCAGGCCGGGTCGATCCCAGGAGGTTGCAGTTCGGGAGTGTGTGCCTGCAACCTCCAAACGAAGGTTTTCTTATGTCCGATGTAATTGGCTGAGATTACTCCACATGGATTTGATTTATGGCAGAGTGCTGGCTCATTAGCCGAGTTAATCGACTCTCACACACTAATGTCGCAGCGTACACACCCTGTTGCAAGCAGCCCCCCCTGTTGACCTTGATTGTGCAAAACATCCCATCTCAACCCTGAACCTTGTATACTTTTGGTCCTCTAGTGGCCTTCCCAGGCTCCCACCTCATAAATTAACTTCCTGCTAGGGGACTGTGTAAAGGGCATGCATGGACCTGACTTCCTGCGAAGAGCGACTGTGGTATTTGGAGTTTAAGAAATTGTGTAAATGTCATCACTTTTGCCAATTCGAGTCAAAAAGGAGAATTAAAATCATATTTGATGTTATTTCCAGATCATTTGTCACACTTGAAATGCCACGTTGAGTGCATTCCATTGTGGGATACTGTTTTTATACTGCTTACTTTGACGAAATTCACATTTTTTTACAGTATGCATACTGTGCAAAAACAGTATCCGTTTCTGATACCTCTCTCATTCTGTCTCACAGATCATCGGGTCGGTACGTGTTTCTCATCATTGACGAACGGCCGCTGTGCGAGCGAACTGTCCGGTCAGTACACCAAGATGCAGTGCTGCTGCGACACGGGCCGCTGCTGGGCCCTCGGACACATCCCGGAGATGTGCCCCGTTAGAGGATCCGGTGAGTGGGCTAATGCTAATCGTTAGCATTTTTGCTAAGTCAAGCATTACTGTTACTATTGCTAATGCTAGAAATTTAAACTATGTCAACGCTTTTTAAAGTTTTTAACCCATGTCTGTTAGCTTTGAGGCTAATGTCTGTATGCTAGCATGTTCCTAAAAGATATTTAGTATATACACACACATTTAAATTAGCTTTTTAGAACCTTTTAGAACTTTTTTGAAGTTTTTAATCCATGCCTTTTAGCTTTGAGTCTAATTTCTGTATGCTAACATACATAGCATAAATACACATTTTAAATAGGCTTTTTTTAGAGCTTTTTTGAAGTTTATAGTTCATGTCTGTTAGCTTTAAGGCTAACATCTGTATGCTAGCAAAAGACATTTAGCATATAGATACATTTAAAATTAGATTTTTAGAACGTTTTACAACTTTTTTGATGTTTTTAGTCCATGTTTGATAGCTTTGAGGCTAACATATGTATGCTAGCATACTTATAAATGTATCTAACCCATATACATATTTAAATGAGCTTTTTTTTAAATTATTTTTTGTCAATGTCCGTTAGCTTTGAGGCTAACTGTCTGTATGCTAACACTCCCAAAAGATATTTAGTATATAAACGCATTTAAAATGATCTTTTTAAAACTGGTTTGAAGTTTTTAGTCCATGTCTGTTAGCTTTGAGGCTAACATCTGTATGCTAGCTTACCGTTAAAAGATATTTAGCATATAGACACGTTTAAAATGAGCTTTTTAGAACACTACAACTTTTTTGAAATTTTTAGTCCATGTCTGTTAGCTTTGAGGCTAACATCTGTATGCTAGCTTACCGTTAAAAGAGATTTAGCATAAATACACATTTAAAATGAGCTTTTTATAACTTTTTTTGAAAATTTTTAGTTTATGTCTGTTTGAGGTTAGCATCTGTTTGCTAACATACTCCTTCAAGATATTTAACAAATATGTACATTTAAAATGAGCTTTTTTTGAACTTTTTAAAAGTTTTTAATCCATGTCTGTTAGCTTTAAGGCTAACATCTGTATGTTAGCATACCTTTAAAAAACATTTAGCATATAGACAATTTTAAAAATAGCTTTTTAGAACGTTTTACCACTTTTTTGAAGTTTTTAATCCATGTCTGTTAGCGTTAAGGCTAGCAGCCATATGCTAACATAGCCCAAAAAGATATTTAACATATGTACACATTTAAAATGAGCTTTTTAGAATATTTGAGAACTGTTTAAAGTTTTTTGTTAATATCTTAGCATTGAGGCTAATATCTGTATGCTAACATTCTCCTAAAACATATTTAGCATAAATACACATTTAAAATGAGCTTTATATAACTTTTGTTGAAGTTTGTTGAAGTCCATGTTTGTTAGCTTTGAGGCTAACATATGTATGCTAGATATACTCCTAAATATATCTAACCTATATACACGTTTAAATGAGCTTTTTTCTAACTTTTTTTAAAGTTATTTTTTTGTCGATATCTGTTAGCTTTGAAGCTAATGTGTGTATGCTAACATACTCCCAAAAGATATTTAGCAAACGCACTTAAAATTAGCTTTTTAGAATTTCTTTGACGTTTTTAGTCCATGTCTGTTAGCTTTGAGGCTACCATCTGTATGCTAGCTTACCGTTAAAAGATATTTAACATATACACACATTTAAAATGAGCTTTTTACAACTTTTTTGAAGTTTTTAGTTTACGTCTGTTAGCTTTGAGGTTAGCATCTGTTTGTTAACATACTCCTTAAAGATATGTAACAAATATGCACATTTAAAATTAGATTTTTAGAACTTTGTAAAAGTTTTTAATCCGTGTCTGTTAGCTTTAAGGCTAACATCTGTATGTTAGCATACCATTTAGCATATAGACACTTTTAAGATTAGCTTTTTACAACGTTTTACAACTTTTTTTGAAGTTTTTAGTATATGTCTGTTAGCTTTGAGGTTAGAAGCCATATGCTAACATAGATATAAAGATATTTAACATATATACACACACATTTAAAATTAGCTCTTTAAAATATTCTAGAACTTTTTTTAAGTTTCTTTTTTTTTGTTGATATCTGGTAATATCTGTATGCTAGCATACTCCTAAAATATACTTGCAATAGTAAATGAGCTTTTTATAACTTTTTTGACATTTTAGCCTATGTTTGTTAGCTTTGAGGCTAACATCTGCATGCTAACACACCCCTAAAATATATTTGGCATATATAAACTTAATATATATATATATATTTTTAACTTTGCTTCTGACTAGTGATGACAAGTAGCATAGTTCATGGCTGTATTGCAAGCTGAAGACTACTGGCTACTTCCATTTCAACAAGAAATACATCAACACAGAAAGAAAACTGTGCATTTCATCCCATATTTTGTGGTATTTCACTGTAATTCTGCACCGATTTGAAAGTACGTTATGATCCTGTCATGATACGTTAAAATGAGTGTTGACTCTTCTCGTACTGTATTACAACAACAACATCATTCCAAAGGAGGAATTTCTTTAGATGTGCGAGCGTTTGACCTTTATGTAGCGCTCTTTGAAGAATCGCTCCAGACACACTGCACCTCACCACAAAATCACGATAAATACATGTCGGGTCAGCAGAGCGATCATCTCTGAGGATAATAAAACACTCTCTTTCATTCCCACGTCTTCACACCCACGTGTTTTACGCTCTTCCCTCCTATTTGACACCGTCATGTGTCTTCCGCAGGAATGCATGAGCCAAGCGGTTGCCAAATCCTCAGCCAACTCCTCGATTTCTCTGCTTTCACTCAATGCACAAAAAAACATGGATATATAAAAATAAATAAATAAATAAACACAATAAAAAAAGCATCTGTTGTTCATTTGTAGATGAATACAGGCGACTGTGCATCCAGAGGCTTCCGTTTGCCACCGGTAACGGCGGCGGCATCATCCACGACGGCAATGGCGGTCTGAACATCGGCAGCTACGGCAAAGGTCCCTCGCAGAACGGAAACGGCGGCGGCTACATTTACGGCGGCGAGCATGGAATCGGAAACGGAAATGGCGGCAACGGCGGTCCCAAGATTCAGATCAGTGAGTGGAAGTTGCAAGGTTTTCTCTTCAAATATCCATCCAAAGTTCAAAGAATTGAATTGTTTTTTTATTATTTGTGCTCAGGCCAGTTGAACGAGACGACGATCGACGTGTGCAAGCATTTCACCAACCTGTGTCTGAACGGCCGCTGCATTCCCACACCGACCAGCTACCGCTGCGAATGCAACATGGGATACCGACAGGACGTGCGCGGGGAGTGCATCGGTAAACCTATGCATTGGTCTTTCAGTCAAGAAAAGTCCTTTTCTTAAATGTTTACATGATCTGAAATGTCCTCTGCTGCCACCTGTAGGTGGTTTGATTGTCTTCCATTGGCCTGAGGGTTATAAACAAAAGATTTTAACACAAATGGTCTCTCATGCATCTGCTTTCTACTCTCAGATGTGGACGAGTGCATCAGTAACCCATGTGTGAATGGAGACTGCGTCAACACACAAGGATCGTATCACTGCAAATGTCACGAGGGATATCAGGGAACTCCCACCAAACAGGCCTGCATTGGTTTGTGGCATGATATTATTTTATTTTATGCCAAAAACATTACTTTAGTTTCTCAGTTTAGAGCTAGAACATGTTTTTATGCCAACAGTATAACAATCAAAATACTTTAGAGCTTAAAAAATATTATATGATTTACAATCATTTTCTCCGTGCCTAGAATATTATTTAATTTATACTGTTATTAATTTATTTTTTTGTTATTTTTAAAGCAACATTTTGCTTAAAATACAGAAAAAATGCTTACATTTATTTTAACTGAAATTCCATATGACCTACTAAAATTTAAATAAAGGCAAAATTCTAATCCAAATTACATATACAGAAAATGTTATATATATATATATCACTTTTCATTTTAGTTTTATCAATTTATGTGCTTATTTTTTATATTTTTATGTCTTTATCTTTATATTTTTCATAAATTTATATATATATATATATATATTCATATATTATTTATATGTCGGATTTTATTTATTTCAGTTTTATTTTGTCATTTTAATACTTAAACTTGCTTACGTCAACTTTAACTTAAAACAAGATATTTTATTTAGTTGCTAAGTCAACATTTATATCAAATATATTTATTTAGATGTATTTATTATATGCAAATATTATTATTTATAATTTATATATTTATAAAAATATATTTATTATATATAAAGTCAGCACAACTTCACAAGGCCTAGCGCCCTCTGGTGGAAAGCTGTAACTAATCTGCTCCTGTTGTTGTAGACATTGACGAGTGTATTGTGAACGGCGTTATGTGCCGCAACGGACGCTGCGTGAACACGGATGGGAGTTTCCAGTGCATCTGTAACGCTGGCTTTGAAATCAGTCCTGATGGGAAGAACTGCGTCGGTAAGTGCTTAAACTGTGACTTTAACAAACTTCTGAGCTGCCTAATATGTTTTGTTTTTAAATTTCACACAAAATTAGATGCTTCACCTGTTTGATTGCTGATTATTCAGTTTAGAACCTGCATTAAAATGTTGAACAAAATTGTTTTATAAATCACTTAAAGAGTTCCGGGTGGGTGGAGGGTGTGTTAGAAGGTCAACATAAAAGTTTTTAATTAATAATTTTGATGAATAAAGTTAGCTCAAGAACACAGTTGAATATCCACCATTTGTTTTATAGTGTATTTTCAGAAACATTGAGAGTGTTTTCTTGTCCTCTAGATCATGATGAATGTGCCACCACCAACATGTGCCTCAACGGCATGTGCATAAACGAAGACGGAAGCTTCAAGTGTATCTGCAAACCTGGATTTGCATTGGCGCCCAATGGACGCTACTGCACTGGTGAGCATTTCTGGGATTATTAAACCCAAAAACGTTTTACTAATTTAATAATAAAATAAAAGTGCCACAAAAAATGTAGAAACTTCAAGTCAATATGCTATATTCCCAGTCTTCTGAATTCATATGATAGTTTTGTGTGAGAAACGAGTGCCAAATTGTTTAAATCTCATTTTGATTTGAGCATTTTTGCAAGTTTTACATCAAATCTGATGCAACACATTTTAAGATGTCTGTGGTTCTTGCATCTGGTGACCATTCAAGTCAATGGAGTCTTTGATGACAAAAATCTGCGATAATTGTCAGGAAACTCTTCATTCTCATTTGCATTTGCGTAGTTTTGAGAGTCTTGAGAGTTTTACGTATATTTGCATGTCATTGGCGCATTTTGACGTCAATGGCGAACATTTGTTAGATGCAAGAACCAATGACATTTGGCGTCATTGATCTCAATCCTTGTGCATCAAGATGTCCCATTCTAGTTTTCTTGTCAGTGACGTCTAATGTCTTTGTTTGTTGCATCTGTCATTAACATTCTCATTGACTTTCTCTAATTGTTTACACAATTTTCTTCTTCATTAAACTGACAGATTATTAGTCTATAAACTTTTTTCCAAGTCTTCTGAAGTCATGCGATAGTTTCTGTGCTAGAAAAAGACGCTAAATCGTTGAAATCTAATTTCCAATTGCGCATTTTTTCAAGTTTGATGGCAAATCTGATGCCCCACACAACTTGAGACGTCTTTGGTTCTCTGATGTGGTGACCATTTGTCAATTAATTAAGTTTCTTTGTTATTCTTCTTCTGAGCCAAATTTCGGTATCTATCTCCTCCTAGAGCTTTCAAGCTAGAACCACCAAACTCAGCCCAGATCTTCAGACTGCTCTGACTCGGTGTGCTATATCTTTTCAGACTGATCCGGCTTACAGTTTTTGTAAACCAGACTATCAAAACCACCAAAAATCCCATAGACTTACATTGACGGAATGTTCAAATGAGCCAACACTCTTCAACACTTCCCAGAATCCCTTGAGGCTCAATCAAGTTTCCCTTCTATGTACTATTTCTAATCAATTTAGACTCATTTAAGCTTCCACTCTAATATTTCTAATCTGTCTAGCTATCTAAATCATGCTAGCAACTTGCTAGTAACATGTTAATCATGTTACAAACATACTAGTAACTTGCTAATCATGCAAACAACATGCTAATAACTTGTTAATCATGATAGAAAAATGCTAACAATGTGCTAGTAACATGCTAATTATGTTAGAAACATGCTAACAACATGTTAGTAACATGCTAATCGTGTTAGCAAGATGCTAATAACATGCTAATCATGTTAAAAACTTGCTAACAACTTGCTAATCATGCTAGCAACATGCTAGTAGCATGCTAATCATGATAGAAAAATACTAGCAATGTGCTAGTGACATGTTAATCATGCATACAACATGCTAGCAACTTGGTAATCATGCTAGCAACGTGCTAGTTACATGCTAATCATACTGGAAACATGTTAACAACATGCTTGTTACATGCTAATCATGCTAACAACATGCTATTAACTTGCTAATCATGTTAAAAACATGCTAACAACATGGTAGTAACATGCTAATTGTGCTAGCAACATGCTAGTAACATGCTATTCATGTTAGAAACATGCTAGGAACATGTTAGTAACATGCTAATCATGATAGAAAAATGCTACCAACGTGCTAGCAACTTGCTAGTTACATGTTAATCATACTGGAAACATGTTAACAACATGCTAGTAACATGCCAGTCATGCTAGCAACTTGTTAATCATGTTAGCAGCATGCAAATTATGTTAGAAACATGCTAACAACATGTTAGTAACATGCTAATCGTGCTAGCAACATGTTAGTAACATGCTAACCATGCTAGCAACATGCTACTACCTTGTTAATCATACTAGCAACATGTTAGTAACTTGCTAATCATGCTAACAACATTCTAGTAACTTGCAAATTATGCTAACAACATGTTAATCATGTTAACAATATTGTAATCCGCCTATAAAAATACAAGCAACAAGCTAATCATGCTAAAACATGTTAACAACATGTTAAATCATGTAAGCAATGTGTTAAATCATGCTAGCTGCTTTCATACTTTTACAACTGCTTCAAACTTTCAGGCTAGGCTTTCTCAAGCCAACTTAAAGTCTGTTCTCAAACTTTACTCATCTAGTTGAAGTTGGTATTTTCTGAAAACTCTTCAATCTTATTTGCGTTTGTGTATATTTGCACATCGTTGGCGCATATTAGACATCAATCGTGAACAGTCGCGAGACGCAATAACTAATGACATTTGACGTCATCTCAATCCTGGTGCCTCAAGACATATCATGCTAGTTTTCATGTCAGTGACATCAGATTTCTTCAGTTGTTGTATCGACACTAACGTCATTATTCATTATTGACGTATTGTTCTTTAAAGATTTACGCTATTTTCTCATTTGTTAAACTCGGACAGACATCTATGAACACCAGGCTTCGGCATTATATTAGTCTATACACAATATTCCAAGCCTTCAGAAGTCATACGATAGTTTTTGTGCCAGAAACACGTTATTGTTAAAATTTAATTTCCAATTGCACATTTTTTCAAGTTTAACGTCAAGTCTGGCAACACACATCTTGAGACGTTGTTGGTTCTCGCATCTTGTGTCATTTGTCAATGAAGTCCTAAATGACCAAAATTTAAGTCGTTATTCTCTGAAAACTCTTCAATCTCATTTGCATTTGCGTATATTTGCACATCTTTGGTGCATATTAGACATCAATCGTGAACAGTCGCAAGATGCAATAACCAATGACATTTGATACAATTTATCTCAATCCTGGTGCCTCAAGACATATTAGTGTTGGGTTCGAGTCCACCTTAGTTGAGTCCGAGTCTTAAACCAATCGAGTCCGAGTCCAAGGAAACAGTACTGTTTGTCAGTATCTTCACATTGTTTTAACCCAAACTCGGTCCTGGAGGGAGGTGTCCTACAGATTTTAGCTCCAGCCCCAATTAGACACACCTGAACCTGATCCTGCTAATCAAGCTCTTAGGCATATTAGAAACCCCCTAGCAGCAGTGTTGAGGCAAGTTGGAGCTAAACCAAGGACCAGGACCAAGTTTGGCCACCCCTGTTTTTACTCTTTACAAATAGAAAAACAATGTCAGCTGAAATGTAAGAGAAGCAAACCTCTATTGGATCTTGCCATTTTGATTTTTGATTTCACCCCATCTCATAATTGGTGTCCTGCTCTGCTTAGCAAACTTAAAGTCTTGTAACAGAAGTTATGGTTGACTTATAGATTGTGACATATTTCAGAATGAAACAGGTTTTAGAATGTGAAAAATTATTGGGCGGGACTTGACTTTATTCATCAATACACAAACTGTATAATTTCAAGGGTGGAGGTGGGTATCTTGGTGAATGGGACATTAAGAGCAAAAAATGCACCTCTTATCTCTGATTGTGGCTGTGTTTGTTTTGGGTTGTATATGACAAATGGTTAGACCTTAGAGAGGGCATTTTGAATTTTTTTTTTTTTTGGATGAAAATGAGCCTGTGAGGGACAAACCTAGTCTTTACAACCTACAACCACAAGCCAACTCACACCTGTTTTATTTGTGAATGTATTTATAGTTACATTAATTACAATAAATTGCATTATATAAGGAATAATTGATGACGGGCCAAAATCACGCACACCCAAGGTGGTTTTGGACCTAAAAAAAAACTATTGTTGCAAAGATGTTAGAAAAAATATTTTTCTTTGAAGCTATAAAGTGCAACCATGTTTAAAAAAAAATAATAATAATAATACCAATATAGCAAAAACTAATAAACTAATGTAAGTAGTAAAACATTCTCAAGCTGACTGAAGGCAAGTAAACACTCCAAGTATTACTTACAAGCAAAATGATAAATAAATATATTAATCAAAAAATACAAATGAATTAGTATTTATAAAAATAGAATCTTTTTTTTAAATATAATTTTTAGTTTTTTAAAGTTTCAGATCTTCAGACTCTATTTAAAGGCTATTACAGAAATAGCCTACTACAGACATTTCATGATGTAATAAATGTAAAAATAAAACACTGCAAAATCTTCACTGTATACAATAAAGGTGATTCATATAAACGTTAATAAGTGATTCAGTGAAGAACACTGAGTGATTTTCTCTTTTTCTTTTGTTGATTATAATTTATAACGCAGTTGGCGGTGGCAGGTTTACGCTGCTGTCGCTTTAAGATCTGACTATTTTGATGCATCAGTATTCTCCCAACTGTTCAGGTTTACTTAGGACAAACATTGAATCAGATGCTATTGTTAAAATCAAATTTCCAAATGCGCATTTTTTCAAGTTTGACATCAAATTGGATGCCACACATCTCGAGACATCTTTGTTTCTCGAATCTGGTGACCATTCGTCGATGAATTGATCAAAATTTAAGTCTTTGTTCTCTGAAAACTCTTCAATCTCATTTGCGTTTACATATATTTGCACATCGTTGGCGCATAGAAGACGTCAATCTTGAACAGTCGCAAGACGCAATAACCAATGACATTTGACGTCATTGATCTCAATCCTGGTGCCTCAAGACATATCATGCTAGTTTCATGTCAGTGACAGTCTTCAGTTCATTATTGACGTATTTTTTAATAATAGTTTACGATATATTCTCATTTACCAAACTCGTTGAACTCATTTGTGTTTGCGTATATTTGTATATCGCTGGTGTACGTTTGACATAAATCTTCTCCTCGTCAAATGTAATGAGTTGTTGCTTCTCGTGACCATCATTGACGTGTTATTCTCTAACGACTTGCGCTTTTTCCTCCATCGTTTCGCTCTGATAGACATCGACGAATGCCAAACCTCGGGCATCTGTATGAACGGCCGATGCGTGAACACCGAGGGATCTTTCCGCTGCGAGTGCCCACCAGGACTAGCCATTGACGTGGACGGCCGCGTCTGCGTGGACACCCACATGCGCACCACCTGCTACGGCGCAATAAAGATGGGCACGTGTTCGCGTCCGTTCCCCGGGGCGGTGACGAAGTCGGAATGCTGCTGCGCCAACCCAGAACACGGCTTCGGAGAACCCTGCCAACCCTGCCCGGCGTTCAACTCCGGTAAACCGCAACAATACACCTTCCAGTCGCGAATGATACTTTAATGTTAATGCAGTGTTGTGTGTTAGCAAGGTGGCTAACGTTGCTTGTTTGTTGGCAGCTGAGTTTCAGGCAGTGTGCAGTAGCGGACCTGGAATCACCGCAGATGGACGAGGTAAGTCTGTTTCCGCTAATGCGCTAATCGCGTTAACGAATGCTAAATGCTAACTGTATTCGGTATCTTCGTAGACATCAACGAATGCGCTTTGGATCCGGACATCTGTCAAAACGGGATCTGCGAGAACTTGCGCGGAAGCTACCGTTGCATCTGTAACATCGGATACGAATCCGACGCTAGCGGCAAAAATTGCGTGGGTAAGTTGCGTAACTTTTTTTTATTTCGTAACTTTTTTAATAGGTAGCAATACGTAACTTTTACTATGTTTTATATACAAAACACTTTTGTACAACACTTGGTTTGAAACCTAAGAGGAATACTTAGGTTCTTGTGTTTGATTAATGTGTTTAATTTCGTTAACTTTTTACGCATCTTACAGATATTAACGAATGTTTGGTGAATCGGTTGTTGTGCGACAACGGCATGTGTAGAAACACGCCTGGAAGTTACACTTGCTCCTGCCCCAAAGGATTCTCCTTCAAGGCCGATTCGGAGACTTGCGAAGGTTTCCTAACAAATATTTTTTTAGTTAATGATCTTTATTCGTAAAATTCGCACAACATTGTATACATTGTATCTTTCGTTCTTACCTTTCGTAGACATCAACGAATGCGACTCCAACCCTTGCATTAACGGTGTGTGCCGCAACATAGCCGGTTCATTCAATTGCGAATGTTCCCACGGTAGCAAGCTGGACTCCACCAACACCATCTGCGTAGGTAAGTACGAAAAGTCGTTTTAAGCTAACAGAACTGTTTCCATGGTAACAGCGAGTTCTCTGATTAGTGACTATTCAGACTTTTTAAACCTTTAAAATTGCAATGAAAGGTTTGCTAAGTATTTAACCAGACGCTACTTGAGAGACTTTAGTACGCAACATTAGCATAGTGATGTTTATGTCAATGTTTATTTCATCTTTAGAGGTCACCAGACAGCATTCTGCTACTTTTATTCATTTCTAGCTAGGTGGTTTTCATTCTTTGTCTGAAACCAAACGCCGTTTGATTGAAATTAATGAAGTATGAAGGCTATAGGTCACACATTGTGCTTCTAGCATGAATGCCCACTGCGATCCCATCCCGCTAGATATCTAAGTTGGTTTTTATATATCTGCAGAAATGCATTGACTCTCCGCAGGGGAGCCGCTCTAAAATGTCACAACGTCCTTTTGTCATTGTCACGCTTTTTTTGTTGTCTTTCACGTATTTGCTCCATGCAGACAGCATGAAAGGAACCTGCTGGCTAAACATCCAGGACGGCCGCTGTGAGGTGAATATCAACGGGGCCACGCTAAAGTCAGAGTGCTGCTCTACGCTGGGGGCGGCCTGGGGAAGCCCATGTGAACGCTGCGAAATTGGTTAGTTCATATGCCAAAAGCAATATATATATTTTTGTACATTTTCTGTAGTTAAAACACTTTACATTTAATTTACTCCTGTGTTTTGTTTTGTTTTTTGCAGCTAAATGATTATTTGTTACCCAAAACTTTCACATTAATCTATTAGTAAATGAATAATCAATACATTTGTACATAAACTCTTTATATGTTAGAATTACTTTAAAAATTTAACCAGATTAGCCTTAAAATAAATCCTTTTTTATCATTTAAAAAAAAATACATTTTACATCATTTAATTTAATTTTTATATATAAAAAAATAAAAAAATAAAATAATAATTAGAATTTTTAATGTATTTTATATACCTTTAGTCAATTTGTGTATAATTTATATTATTTTAATTCATTTTTATTTAATTTAGTAAAAAATAAATGAAAAAATATAAGTAATTAAATTTATTATTATTTGATGTATATTTAAATAATTGTAATTTAAGATATTTTATATTAATTGTTAATTTGTGTTTATTTATATTAATTACATTAAATTAATATTTAATTTATTAATTTACTTAAAATATAATTATCTAAAAATTATTATATTGATTGTAATTGTAATTATATTTAAATAATAATTAGAACTTTTAATGTATTTTTATACATTTTGCCGATTTGTATATCATTTATATTAATCAAATTCATCTTCAATTAATTAAATAAAAGATTATTGTGAAACTAAATATAACAAATAATTATGTCAATGTATTATCATTGATATATATTTAAATATTTTTTATAGAATTTTAAATAGATATTTTATAATAGATATTTTAAATATATTTTTTATATACATTATTAATTTGTATTTATTTATATGAAGTAAAATTAAATTATTATTATTTAATTTAAATTATTTATACTTAAAGAAATAATTATATTTATTTATCATAATCTCATTTATATTTAAATAATAATTAGATATAATTAGAATAATTTTATATACATTTTGCCAATTTGTCTATAAATAATATTCATTTTTATTTAATTTAATAAAAGATCACTGTGAAACTTTTAGACAACAAATAATTATATTTATTATTATTTTTAATTTCTATTATATCAATTAAATTAATATTTAATTTATTAAAAAGATTAATGTTAAAGTTTTAATATGTTTGAAAAAAAATATTTGTATTTCTTATTATTAATTTTTTTTATTTAAAAAAATTATTTATTTTTTAATTTATATAAGCCAAAAATTTGTCTTTAAAACAAATATTGGTTTATTTATCTGGGAAAAGTTTTTAATTAACCAATATTTCCTTTAAAGATGCAATCTTAGAAACACACTCTCATACACAGAGTATCTCACAAGTTTTTGACCTGTATTTTCTACAGATACAGCCTGTTCGAAAGGTTTCGCACGCATGAAGGGACTTGTGTGTGAAGGTACGTGCTACCCACAATCCTTTGCTGCATTAACCATATTATCTCTCTAGTGCACTGCATGACGATGCATCACCTTTCTGCTCCATCTTTAGATATTAATGAGTGCGAGGTGTTTCCCGGCGTTTGCACAAACGGCCGCTGTGTGAACACTCAGGGCTCGTTCCGATGCGAGTGTCCGGAGGGACTTACCCTGGACGGAGCCGGACGGACGTGTGTTGGTACGAAAACATATTTGTTAACCTTTCTTTCTCAAATTATTTATTGCTTTAGCTGATTTATTGGTTGAAGACAGGATAATACATCAACATGATGATGTTTTTAAACTATCAACTTGATTTATGACTTAGAAGGGACAACTGATCCAAAACAAACCTGTTTTTTGTAATTGAAAACACGTGTGGACTAAACCACGGTGATTTAAAACCGTTTGTGTCCTGTAGATATCCGAAGCGAGCAGTGTTACATGAAATGGGACGAGGACGAGTGCGTGGAGCCGTTACCAGGCCGCTATCGCGTGGATATGTGCTGCTGTACGGTGGGAGCGGCGTGGGGTGTGGACTGTGAGGCCTGTCCCAAACCAAACACACCCGAATTCAAAACCATCTGCCCACGAGGACCCGGAATTGCCAACCGAGGAGACATCCTGACAGGACGACCCTTCTACAAAGGTGGAACATTAGAGCTGTCTGTCATTTATTCAAGTTGTTTTGGCCGATAACCGATATTGGCCGATATTACACATCTATAATGTTTACAATATTTAAAAACAAAGGTGGTGCATCAGAGTAGTCTGTTTTTATTCATAGGGATGAGCGGATGTAGACATTTTGACCGATATGATACCGATAATTGTTGTTTTGATCGATATCCGATATTGACCGATAATGTACATCTATAGTGTTACAACATTTGAAAAGAAAGGTGCAAAGTCAGAGCTGTCTGTTATTTATTCATAGGGGCGAGTGGATATAGAAATTTTGACCGATATGATACCGATAATTGTGTTGTTTTAACCGATAACCGATATTGGTCGATATTATACATCTATAGTGTTTACAACATTTAAAAACAAAAGTGGAGCATTAGAGCAGTCTGTTATTTATTTATAGAGATGAGCGGATATAGAAATTTTGACCAATATAATACCGATAATTGTTGTTTTGATCGATATCCGATATTGGCCAATATTGTACATCTATAGTGTTACAATATTTGAAAACAAAGGTGGAAGGTCAGAGCTGTCTGTTTTTTTATTCATAGGGGGTAACGGATATAGAAAATTTGACTGATATGATACCGATAATTATGTTGTTTTGGCCAAAAACCGATATTAGCCGATATTATACATCTATAGTGTTTACAACATTTGAAAACAAAGGTGGAACATCAGAGCAGTTTGTTGTTTATTTATAGAGATCAGCAGATATGGAAATGTTAACCGGTATGATAGCGATAATTGTTGTTTTGATCGATATCCAATGTTGTATATCTATAGTGTTTACAACATTTGAAAAGAAAGGTGGAGCATCAGAGCAGTCTGTTAATTATTCATACAGTAAATGTTTGTATTGATTTTTTACTAAATTAATTATTTGAATTAATGTAAATTATATACAAATCAAAATAATTATTTTAATTAATATAAATTCTATACAAATTGACAAATATATAAAATATTATAAAATTATTATTATTTTAAATAAATAAACAAATAAATAAATGATTTGTTACATAAAAATGTCACTTCAATCTTTTTTTATTCATTTAAATAAAAAGATTTAAAAATATATAAATTATATACATTGCTGATATTATCGGCAACCAGTATCAGCTTAATCGAGGTGATACAATTTTTTTCTTAAATTAAAAAACATTTTATTTAATATAAATTATATTAAAATTGACTACATGTGTGTGTGTGTGTGTGTGTGTTTTAAAATTATAATTATTTAAAAATAAATATAAATTACATTTACATTTACAAATTACATGAATGTTTTTATGAATTTAAATATAAACAAAATTACAAATTAAAACTTTGATCTTTTTACTGAAAAAAGATTACTTTAATTTTTTTTCTGAATTAAATAAAAAATAACTTAATGAATGTAAATTATATATAAACTGACAAAATACATATAATATTTATTCATTTATTTATTGTTTTCGTTACTTTTTTTAAGTATTACTAGGCTACAGAAACACTTACACACCCAGAAAGTCAGATTTCTGGTATTTCCTTCAGGGGTTTTTTTGTTCTGTGTGCTGAATAATGAAGTTAAGAACCTGTTTTTTTTTTCCCTCTGTAGATGTGAACGAATGTAAGGTGTTCAAAGGCCTGTGCACTCACGGGACGTGCCGAAACACCATCGGCAGCTTCAAATGCCGCTGCGACAGCGGTTTCGCCCTCACCATGGAGGAGAGGAACTGCACAGGTCAACATCTGCATCAGTAACTTCATCTGAATTCAAACACAACACGCGTTTCAATGCATTTCTCACTCTGTTGCTGTCACTCCCGCAGATATCGACGAGTGCACCATCTCTCCGGACCTGTGCGGACACGGCGTCTGCGTCAACACGCCCGGCAGCTTCGAGTGCGAGTGTTTCGATGGCTACGAGAGCGGCTTCATGATGATGAAGAACTGCATGGGTGAGACTCGAACCCTGGAAGTTTTCCGCAGCCTCTGAAAGCAACAGTGCCTGATTCTCTGTGTTTCTGTCCCGCAGACATCGACGAGTGCGAACGGGACCCTCTGCTGTGCCGTGGTGGCACGTGTCTCAACACAGAGGGCAGTTATGAGTGTGACTGTCCTCCAGGACATCAGCTGAGCACAGAAGCCTCCGCCTGTGAAGGTACAGGAGATCAGACTTTACTCCAGTGGAGAAAAGATTACATAAAATTAATAGCGTGTGTGTCGGTATAATTCAAATTTAAATACATTCTATTTCTCATATACAAAACGTTAAATTAAAATTAACTTATTCAGTAATCCACATTTTAAACATTTAGTCACGTTTCATATTTTTACCAATTTATTAATATTTAATTAAAACAACTGTATTAATTTCATTTATAAAATGTATTATTTTAAGGTTATTACTAAAATTACATAAGAAATTGTACTAAAACAAAAAAAAAATATATAAATAAATACATAAAAATGTAAATTATCATTATTATTATTATTATTATTATTATTACCCATCATATCGAACAAATAGTAAATAAAATACTGTTAATTAATAAGTAAATAAAATAATACTGCAGTTTGTAAAATTTGTATATAATGGAATATATTCCATATATGAAATACAGAAATTATGTATATAAATTTACTTAATATAATTAATAAGTAATTAAAATACTACTGTTATTATTATTATTTCAATAAAATGAATATTTAATTGTTATTATACAATAAGTAAGATTATTATAGAATAATTATAGAACAATAATTATTACTAAAACGTATTATTATTGCTATTATTATTATTTATTTATTTATTTATGGTTAAATTCGTATATGATATAACATTCCAATACAGAAATTGTGTATATAATTTTACTTCATTTTAATTTAATAACCGATTTAATTAATATTTTTATATTATTATTATTTTTTTAATTGTATTTTTTTATTTATTTATATTATCTATACCTTTAGAACATTTATAACAAATACATTTTAAGTAAATAAATACTAATACATTTTATTTAATTATTTTTTCTTAATAATTCAGAATTTTATTATTAGAGAAATGTTTTTTTTTTAAATACATCATAGTATAAATAACTCTTATTATTATTTCAATAAAATGTATATATCCATTTGCATAGTTATATTTGTATATAAGTTATGCATATAATGTTACTTAATTTTAATTTAATAACTAATTTAATTAATATTTTTTTTACCATTTTTTAAATTTATTTTTGGAATTTATGTATAGTATCTATACCTTTATTTACATTTTAATCATTTTAATACATTTTAAAATGTATTTATCAAATACATTTTAAATAAATAAATACATTTTATTTTATTATTTTTTGTAATAATTCATAATTTTATTACAAAGAAATGTATTATTATTAACTTGGCTTAATATTATTATTAATCATACTAGAAACATGTTAACAAAATGCTAGTAACATGCTAGTAACTTGCTAATGATGCTAGCAACATGCTAATCATGTTAGAAATACGCTAACAACATGCTAGTAACATGCTAATCGTGCTAACAACATGCTACTAACGCGCTAATCATATTAGAAACATGCTAATCGTGCTAGCAACATGCTAGTAACATGTTAACAAAATGCTAGTAACATGCTAGTAACTTGCTAATGAAGCTAGCAGCATGCTAATCATGTTAGAAATACGCTAACAACATGCTAGTAACATGCTAATCATGCTAGCAACATGCTAACAAAATGCTAGTTACATGCTAGTAACTTGCTAATGATGCTAGCAGCATGCTAATCATGTTAGAAATATGATAACAATATGTTAGTAACATGCTAATCATGCTAGCAACATGCTAACAAAATGTTAGTTACATGTTAGTAACTTGCTAATGATGCTAACAGCATGCTAATCATGTTAGAAATATGCTAGCAACATGCTAGTAACATGCTAATCATGCTAGCAACATGCCAATCATGATAACAAAATGTAAGTAATATGCTAATCATGCGCGAAACATGCTATCAACATGCTAATCAGGCTAGAAACATGCTAGTAACTTGCTAATCATGCTAACAACATTATAGTAACTTGCAAATTATGCTAACAACATGCTAATCATGCTAAGAACATTGTAATCAGCCTATAAAAATACAAGCAACAAGCTAATCATGCTAAAACATGTTAACAACATGTTAAATCATGTGTTAAATCATGCTAGCTGCTTTCATACTTTTACAACTGCTTCAAACTTTCAGGCTAGGCTTTTTCAAGCCAACTTAAAGTTTGTTCTCAAACTTTACTCATCTAGTTATTATTGTTATTATTATTATTATGACAGCAATTGAAATATAGTAGAAGTGACTGTATAATAAACATTGGAAGATTTCATTTAATTTGAGAAGCTGCCAAAAATAATAATTTAATTTGAAATTAAAGTTGGTATTTTGAAAGTTGGTGTCCTGACATTCTTTGCAACAATTTAAAGTCTAACTTTTTTGTCATACTCTATTTATTTGTTTGTTTGTTTGTTTCCCCCTAGATGTGAACGAGTGTGATCTCAGTGATAACCTGTGCAGGAACGGTCAGTGTGTGAACATGGTGGGCACGTATCAGTGCTCCTGCGACACGGGATACCAGGTGACGCCCGACAGACAGGGCTGTGTGGGTGAGCGAACCTCCAATAACACCAACACACACTAAACAAACAATCGAAATCAATTCGCCCGCTGTGTTTCGTCAGGAAATTCAGCAAGTGTTTTGTGTCATTGCAGATATCGACGAGTGCACCATCATGAACGGCGGCTGCGATACTCACTGTACGAACTCTGAGGGCAGCTACGAATGCAGCTGTAGCGAAGGTTACGCACTCATGCCCGACCTCAGGACCTGCGCCGGTAACACACTCTCACATAAACACGTAAACACGTGAATGATGCTGTTTCGGTGGCTCTCTGTGACCCTGGTCTCTTCCCGTAGACATCGACGAGTGCGAGGACACGCCGGACATCTGCGACGGCGGTCAGTGTACGAACATCCCTGGAGAATATCGCTGCCTCTGCTACGACGGTTTCATGGCCTCCATGGACATGCGAACCTGCATCGGTGAGACTGACGAGACTTACGTATACATTTGTGTTTATATTACTTTAAAATAATACAAATATATTTTCTATAATTTATTTTCGTTTAAATAATTTTACAGTAATCATGAATTTTTTTTCTTTAATTTTTTCAATACTTATTTTATTTGTTTGTTTGTGTTTTAAATAAAAAATAAATAAATAATTTTTAACTTTTAAGTAATTTTATGTATTAATTCTTAGTAGCCTTTATTTAAATTTATGATGATTTAAAATTGTAATTATGTTAAGTTTGTGTAATTTAAATAAGCAACAACGTATTTATAGTTAAATATTTTAGCATTTATTTTATTATTAATAACTTTGAATATTTTTTTTTTTATGGATTTGTTTTTATCAATAATCTTAATTTGTTTGTAGTACTTATTTAAATATTAAAGAGGCTTGGAAGTAACAAAGATATTTACATTATTTATTTAATTCTATTGCTCAGTAACCTTGATTTAATTTTAAAGTTTTCAATTTTTTCAATTCAGTATTTTATTTTTTTAATGAAATAATAAAGGTAGATGCTTTACTATTAATTAAACTTTACATTATTAAACTTATAAGGTGTAGTCACTTTGATTTATTTTATTATTATTTGTATAATTTTATTTATTTATTTTACTTTTAATTAATAAAAATAATTATTTATTTCTAATTAAATAAATAACTTTAATGTTTAGTAACCTTGATTGATTTTATTGTTTTTTTTAATTATTTAGTTTGTTTGTCATTTTATGTTTTTATTTCTATATTTGCATTATTTCCTTTTTTATCTTTGAGATTTAATAAGAATATACTTTTTAAGTTAATAATCAGTCATTATTTAATTTGAATCTGTAGTACCCTTGATTTATATTATTAATTATTGTAATGAATTATTTTATTGTTTTTTACCATTATATAATAAAAATAATGTTCTTTTACTTAAATAATTAATTGTAATATTTAGTTAATATTCTTTATTTATTTTATACATCTTTACTAGTTATTTATTCAATTTGTTAGTTGTAAAAATGTACTTTTAAATTAATAATTTAATCTGAAATTTAATTTGAATGTGAAGTAACCTTGATTTATTTTATTATTTTTATTACTTATTTTATTGCTTTTAGTTTATACATTTTTTCTAATTATTTATTCAATTTGTTAGTTGTAAAAAAAAAAGTAAAAATTTACTTTTAAATTAATAATTTAATTTGAATGTGAAGTAAACTTGATTTATTTTATTAATTATTTTATTAATTTTATTTTATACATTTTTATTAATTATGTATTCAGTTGGTCATTTTATTTATTTGTATGTTTGTGTTACTTCCCTTTTCTATCTTTTATCTTGTAATTTACATTAGCTTTAATTAATAATTTGACATTACTTATTAATTATATATTTATTTTTGTAATTTATGAAGTAAAAATTTACTTTTAAAATAATCATTTCACATAATTTAATTAGAATGTGTCATAACCTTGGTTTATTTTAAAAATTAAATATTTTATAAATTATTTTTTTATTTGATTTTCAGTAATAAAAAAATGAATGATTTAGTTAAATAACTTTTTATATTATTTAATGTTACCTTAATTAATTGGAATCAAAGTGACCCAAAGTAAGCTTGTTTTTTTGTTTTTTGTTTTTTGATTGAATTTTTGTATGAATTCTTTTACTGCATTTATTTGCAGTTTTCTCATTGTATATTTTTATTCTAATGTTTAGTTTTAATATAGTAATGTCTCTTTTATTTATTTCTATGTTCATATTATGTCCTAATTTTATCATTTCCTTCATTTATTCATCCAGATGTGAACGAATGCGATCTGAATCCCAACATCTGTCTGCACGGCGACTGTGAAAACACGAAAGGCTCGTTCATCTGCCACTGTCAGCTGGGATACTTCGTCAAGAAGGGTTCGACCGGCTGCACAGGTACGAGAAAAACCAGATCAGACCAGATCAGACCAGCTCCAGGAGCTCAGGCCGGTTTTGGCACAGGCTAGCCACTCTAACATGTTTGTTTTTGTGTCAGATATCGACGAGTGTGAGATCGGCGCCCATAACTGCGACATGCACGCCGCCTGCGTCAACGTTCCCGGCAGCTTCAAGTGCCGCTGCCGCGACGGCTGGGAGGGCGACGGGATCAAATGCGTCGGTGAGTGGACGATTAATGACGGGAATGATCGTCAGGTTTAATGTTAGAGTCCTGGATGTGGTTTGAGATTGTTTTTGTGTGGCTGCAGATGTGGATGAGTGCGTGACGGAAGAACACAACTGTAACCCCAACGCCGAGTGCATGAACACGCCGGGATCGTACCGATGTTCCTGTAAGGAGGGATTCAACGGCGACGGATTCACCTGCTCTGGTACAAACACAGACACCTCATTATTTGTTTTGTTTTTTGTCTTTTATTTTAGTTGAATATGTAATAAGTTTATTTTATTTTATTTATTTTTTTTGGCTTTATTTATTTTTAATTAAGTAATATTTACTCACTAAATGTAATCTTTACCTATAAGTAATATTTTAGCTTTAATTAATTTGATTTTTTTAAAATCTTTTATTTATTTTATGTACTTATTTCTATATCTTATTTGTGTGTTTGTGTAATTCACTTTTAATTAATAATAAAATTAAATATGTAATAATAATAAAAAAATATGTAAGCATTTGCTAAATTTTAAATGAAACATATTTATAAAAAATCAATTTATAATACATGATTTTTACCTCATTTTAATTGATTTAATTCATGCATTTATATTTTTGTATTTTTTTAAATATAATATTAACTTTTGACAGTTGTATGCTTTTTTACAGTTTTATTGATATTTTTGTATTTTTTTTTTTTAAAGAATAAAGATTTATTTTCATTTTTAATTATTACCATTTATTAATTTTACATTTAATACATGGATATTATTTATCAAGTATATATATATATATATATATATATATATATATATATATATATATATATATTATTATTTAATTGTCATTACAGAAACAGTATTTATAGATAATACAACCAAGATTTATTTTGGGATTTATTTTTATTACTTAATTTATTTGTTTATGTAATTTCCTTTTAATTTAATACTAAAAACAATATTTTTGATTCATGTGAATTTAATTATATTTTTAATATTTTTTATTCAATTTACTAATATTAACATTTGTCAGTTTTATGCCATTTTACAGTTTTGTTTTTTAAAGAATAAATATTTGTTTTCATTTTTAATTAATATGAATATTTAGCAATTCTATATTTAATACATGGATATTATTTATCAATAATTTATAATTGAACGGTCATTACAGAAACAGTATATAGAGTAGATTTAGTATATTTTTAATAGATTTCACCTAGATTTATTTTAGAAATGTATTTTTTATAAATTAATTAACTTATTTGTTTGTGCAATTTAATTAATTTAATCATTTTAATTTAATTTATGTTAATAATAAATATATGTAGAAACCTTAATTTTCTGTGAATCTTTTTCTGAACTGATAAATGCTTTTTTTTTTTTTATCTGATCAATTTTCCATATTTTCTTTTTATATTTTTATATTATGTGTTTATTTATTTATTTATTTATTTATTTATTTATTCAGCTTATTTGCTATTCCGCTCTAAAACTACACATAAATGACTGGATTGTTGTTTGTTTGTGTGTGTTTCTGCAGACATGGACGAGTGTGCTGATAATGTGAATCTGTGTGAGAACGGTCAGTGTCTGAACGCTCCGGGCGGATATCGCTGCGAGTGTGAGATGGGCTTCACACCCACTGAAGACAGCAAGGCCTGCCAGGGTAAAAACACACACACACACACACACACACACAGTGACACAAACACACACTCATATTAAAACACACACTCACTGAATCTATTCTCTGTGTGTTTTGACCGTCAGACATCGACGAGTGTAACTTCCAGAACATCTGTGTGTTCGGATCGTGTCAGAACCTGCCGGGAATGTTTCGATGTGTTTGCGACTACGGATACGAGCTGGACCGCAGCGGAGGAAACTGCACAGGTGACACACACTCATAAACACACACACACACCTGAATCAGCAAATACCCACAAAAGAGCCACTAAATGTGAGCGTAGCCTAAATTTTGAGTGTCGTGGCCACAAGATTGTTTTTTTGTAAATTATTTTATTATTTAGTTTTTTGTAATTAACTTTCAAATAATAAATGAGGTTTAGTTAAATCATTTTATATTAATTTGAATGAAAAATAACATTATCAAACATGTATTTTTCATTGATTTATTTTATGAATGTTTTTATGAATTTTTATTTGTGTGTAATTCACTTCAGACGTTGCGCCATCATTACTTTATTTTATTATTTTGTATGTTTGTTACTTCCTTTTTATCTTTCTTGTAATTTATGAAGTAATAATTAGCTTTAAACTTAATCATTTGACATTATTTAAAATGAATGTGTAGTAATTTATTTAATTTATTTAATATTTAACCCTGATTTTAAATTTAATTAAATTATTATTTGTAGTTAAATCATTTTATATTAATATCTGAATGAAATACATAATATTTATATTAATATTTTAAGTTAAATTCATTTTCTTCTAATTAATTTTACATTTATTGAATTTTCTTGTTTAGTAACCTTGATACATAGCACTAAAACTTAAATATTTTAAGTTATATAATTTATATAAATATTTTAATGAATTTAGTTGTGTAATTAAATAATTAATAATTAATAAAAAATTAATTAAATAATATTCTATTAAATTTATATTATTTTAATTTTATACAGTTTTTTACAGTATAATTAAAAATATTACAGTTTATAGCAATATTGTAAAAAGTTATTTTATTTTTAACCACAACATTAATAGAATTTGTGTTTATCAATTTAATCAATTGTTTATCAATTAATTTGACATTTTATTATTATTATTACTACATTACATTTTTACATTACTTTTAATAAAAGCAGTAAAACTAATTAAATATCAATTTATTCATTTTAAATATTTTAATGAATTTAGTTGTGTAACTTTTGATGAACTACTTTATTTTAATTAAATAATTAATAGTTAATTAAAAAGTAAATTATTTTCTATTAAATGTATATTAATATTTAGATTTAGATTTAAAAAGTTATTTTATTATAAATATAATACAATTTATTAATTAAATTACTATTTTTTTTATTATTTTTTATGATTTTTTTTTTATTTGAATTTACTAATAGTTAATTAAAAAGTAAATTATTTTCTATTAAATGTATATTAATATTTAGATTTAGATTTAAAAAGTTATTTTATTTTTAATATAATACAATTTATTAATTAAATTACTATTTTTTTATTATTTTTTATGATTTTTTTTTTTTATTTGAATTTACTTTTAATTATAATACTAAAACTAAGTATTTTACCTGTATTTAAAGAAATGTGACATTGTTTGATGTTAATAATTTTCATGAAGACATATGTCAGCAAGACTGTGTGTACTGCAGTTTCTGTGTTTTGTCTCATATTATCTCCGTCTCATTTTCTCAGATATTAACGAGTGTTTCGACCCCGTGAACTGCATCAACGGCGTGTGTGTGAATCTGCCCGGCAGCTACCTGTGCAACTGTCCGCCCGACTTCGAGCTGAACCCGTCCGGCGTGGGCTGCGTCGGTACTGAACCCGTCCCGCTTCACGATCCCACGTGAATCACGACAGCAGTAAATCTAACGGTCGTCTCTCTCCTGTATGTCCGTCAGACACGCGTGTGGGGAACTGTTTCCTGGACACCCTGGACCGCGGCGACGGCGGGATCTCCTGCAGCGCTGAGATCGGAGTGGGCGTCACCCGCGCCTCCTGCTGCTGCTCGCTGGGCGGAGCCTGGGGAAACCCCTGCGAACTCTGCCCACTCATCAACTCCAGTACGAACAAAACACATCAGACCACAAACATGCCTTTATCCTTGTGATACAATCAAATTTGGATTCTGATTTCTAAGTCAAATGATATTCATTTTTCTAATACCCAATAATGAAATCTAGAAAACAAATATAATGATTATATAGAGATACAGATATCATATATAGATATGTATATAGATAATAAATGAGTTTATGTGATATTAACTGCCAATTCACTTAAAATTACTGAGCTAGTCATATAAAATAGCTTAAAAAATTAATTCATAGAATAAAACAATGTTCAAAAATGTTTTAAATCAAATAATGTAAAACGATTTAAAAGTAAATTGTTAATTTTTCATTTTAATGTTTAGTAACCTTGATTTATTTTATGAATTGATGTCATTTCAATTAAATAAAATAACTTTTAGGTAAGTAATTTTATATTAAATGTATATTGTTATATATTTTAATTATATATTTTTATATTATTATACATTTGTAGATTCATATTTAATTTAATTTATATTAAATGTATATACATATATTAATATATAAATAATTCGTTAACTTTTTAATGTTTATTTTAAGAATGTATTTTTTATTAGTTTTCTATTACTTTTTATTTATATTATTTCTACAAACAAAATATATATTTAACAAAATATTGACTTATTATTATATATTATTCATTATACATTCTATTATATATGTGATATATTATTTATTATTAATAATTATAATTTGTAAATATATAATATATATAATAAAAATATGACATAACACATACATTTAATTTTTATTTATGTAACATATACATTTTATAAACATCATAATGTTTTCTAAAATTAAATTATTTAGATTGCATAAAATTATTATTCATTATTATTTTATTTTCTTGTAGAGTGTAACAAAAATACAAGTAATATACCGATATATCAGTAAAAATTTGGCTATTTAGCATCAGTAAAGCCACTTAAAACTATTTCTCTTTATCATTAACAAAAATATTTATGATTATATATTATTTATTATAAATTATATACAGGTTATATAATATTTATTATAATTATAATTAATAAAATATAGTATTTTATGTATAAATGACAACATTGTACAAATATATAATAAAAATATGACATAACACATATATTTAATTTATATTTATGTAACATATATACATTTTATAAACAGCATAATGTTTTCTA
The DNA here is from genome assembly GCA_036247105.1 of Cirrhinus mrigala. Taxonomy (NCBI): domain Eukaryota; kingdom Metazoa; phylum Chordata; class Actinopteri; order Cypriniformes; family Cyprinidae; genus Cirrhinus; species Cirrhinus mrigala. The sequence goes on along the minus strand of CM070028.1, from coordinate 43,475,129 downwards.
AAATTAAATTATTTAGATGGCATAAAATTATGATTCATTATTATTTTAATTTCTTGTAGACTGTAACAAAAATACAAGTAATATACCGATATATCGGTAAATATTTAGCTATTTTGCATCAGTAAAACCACCCAAAAACTATTTCTCTTTATGTTATATATTACTTATTATAATTATAAATATAATAAAGTATAGTATTTTATGTATAAATTACAACATTGTACAAATATATAATTAAAATATAACATAACACATATTTAATTTTATTTATGTAAAATATATACATTTTATAAACATCACAAAGTTTTTTAAAATTAAATTATTTAGATGGCATAAAATTATGATTCAGTATTATTTTATTATCTTGTAGAGTGTAACGAAAATACAAGTAATATACCGATATATCGGTAAATATTTAGCTATTTTGCATCAGTAAAACCACCTAAAACTTAAATGTATGTATTTAGCGTGTCATTACTGTCATTTAATAGTGATTTGTAAATATATATCATCATGATAACGGCTGTCAGTCGTTCTGCTGTCTAAATATCGGTACAAGCATCAGCCATTTAAAAAGCAGTCGAAAAATCCTAACACACACAAGCACAAAGTGATTGTATTCATGATGAATTGTGTGTCTCCTCATAGCCGAGTACAAGACGCTGTGTCCCGGAGGAGAGGGTTTCCGGCCCAATCCCATCACCGTCATCCTGGAGGGTAAGAGCGAATCCCCAACGTAACGCCTGCGCTCTGTGTGTTTAATGACGCCTGTGTTAATAATGTGCGTCTCTGTCCCGCACGCAGACATCGACGAGTGCCAGGAGCTGCCGGGTCTGTGTCAGGGGGGAAACTGCGTCAACACCTTCGGCAGCTTCCAGTGCGAGTGTCCCGCCGGATACTACCTCAACGAGGAGACGCGCATCTGCGAAGGTCTGAACCAATTACAGCCACAGAGATCATCTGACGTTATGATTGATTCAATTTTAATGTGTAATTATATATTTAAAATCATAATATTAAAATTAAAATGATATATTTTAATGTTCTATTATATTTAATTATATTTATGCATTCATTCATTTGTTTGTTTGTTTGTTTGTTTGTATAACTTACTTTTAATTAAATATAAAAATATTAACATTTAATTTATTTTAACTAAATATTAATATTAGATATATATTAATATTTTTACTGTTTTAATTACATTTGTATTAATTTTAATATTTAGTAACCTTGATTTATTTTGTTTGTGTCATGAATTATTTTGTATAATTTTAGTTAAACAAAATAAATAATAATATATAATAATAATTTATATAAGCATTTATATTTATATTTATATTATTTATATAATATTAAATATTTTACATTTTATATTCAATTTTTTTTATTTATATTTAATTTATATAATTTACATTAATATTTCAAAAATTTAATTTACATTTAATTAAACAATTTTACATTTATTGCATTTTAATGTTTAGTAACCTTATTTTATTAATAATTTATAATTGTGCATCATTGTAATTAAAAATAATTAACTTCATTCATTTTATAATAAATATATATAAGAATTTTAATGTATCTTTCAACTCATATTTTAATTTAATTTATATAATTTAATTTACATAACTTTTAATTAAATAATAATTACATTTAATTGCTTAATTTCAATAAAATGTTTGTCTTAAATTTATATATTATTATTTTTCATTGATGTTAATATTTTAATCATTAAATTAATTTACTTTTACTTACATTTTACATTTATTGACTTTAAATATTAATAGTAACTTTGATTTATTTCATGAATGTGTGTTTTACTGAATAATTTAATTAAATACGTTTATATTTATAAATGTAAATTTTAACTTATATTATAATTGATATTACTATTTTAATAATTCAATTTATTTTTAAATAAAACATTTTACATGTATTGAATTTTAATGTTTAGTAAACAAACATTTATTTTATGATAAATATGATTTTAATTTATTTTTTAAATTATTTTCCGTGTAACTCTAGTTAAATAAAATAATATTTAATTGATAAATTTTATATATATGACAATTTTTATAATTTAATTTATTTTACATTACATAATTTTATAATAAATTTTAATTTATGAATTTATTTTTATGAATTTGTGTGATTTACTTTAAATGAAATAATTAAGAGCATATAACTGATTTTTAATTAATTTTACATGATCTAATCATTTAATAATTGTAATAAAGTCATGCAGATATGTTGATTTCAGCAAATGTCTACAAAATTGACAAGGCCGAGGGAGTTTTTAGAGTGTCTGAATACTGATATATTATATTTTTTGCTGGTTTCTCTCAGATATTGATGAATGTACTGCTCACATCGGCATCTGTGGTCCGGGAACCTGCTACAACACGCTGGGAAACTACACCTGCGTCTGTCCACCTGAATACATGCAGGTCAACGGAGGAAACAACTGCATGGGTAAGAGATGCTCGTCCAGCGTTTTAGGACTAAATGAACCGTTTCTGGAGCTCATCTGTGTGTTTTTCTGCAGATATGAGAAAGAGCGTGTGCTATCGCAACTTCAACGACACCTGCGAGAACGAGCTCTCCTTCAACATGACCAAAAAGATGTGCTGCTGCGCCTACAACGTGGGCAAAGCCTGGAACAGACCCTGCGAGGCCTGTCCCACACCGGCCACATGTGAGTATATATATATATGAAATGTGTTGCATTGCATTTAAATTAAAAATATAAATAAATATGGTTTCTGAAGGTGTGGCATTTAAATTTAGGAACAGAAATATCTTGCATAAAATAAAATAGTATAAAACAGAATGTACTTCACTGCATGTAATAAAAATAAATAAATATATTGCATAAAATAAAATAAAAAAAATAAATATATTGCATAAAATAAAATAGTATAAAATAAATATATTGCATAAAATAAAAGAGTATTAAATAGAATGCACAGCATTGCATGAAATAAAAAAAATAAATATATTGCATAAAATAAAATAGTATAAAATAAATATATTGCATAAAATAGAAGAGTATTAAACAGAATGCACAGCATTGCATGGAATAAAAAAATAAATATATTACAAAAAATAAAATAAAATAAATAAATATATTGCATAAAATAAAATATATAATAATAATATATATTATATAATAAAATAAAATGCATAAAAAAATAAAATAAAATAAGTATAGTGCATAAAGTAAAATAAAATAAAACCTGCTTGCATGACAAAAATAAATATATTGTATACAATAAAATAAAATAGTAAATATATTGCATAAAATAAAATTAAATTAAATTAAATCAAATGCACTCCATTGCATAAAATAATATAAGTATTTCTGAGGGTGTGGCATTTATTTTAGGTTACTTTTAGATTACTTAGCCTTGCCTAAAATATATTTAAATAATATAAAATTTTCATTGCATAAAAAAAAAATAAAAATAAAATAAAATAAAATAAAAATACATAAAATAAATATATATAAAATATATATAATTATGTTTTTAAGCAGTCATTAACAGTTTCTGACCAATTTTGTGTTTTATAAAATAAAATAAAATAAACTAAAATGAAATAAGATAAAATGCATTGCATAACATAAAAACCTACATATAAAAAAATTAAATCAAATAAAATGCACTGCATAACAAAAAACTATATATAAAAAATAAATATATAAATAAAAATAATTTGGGTCTTAAGTTTCTGAGGGTGTGCATAAAATAAAATTAAATTAAATTTAAATACCTACCAAAAAAAAAAAAACTATATAACTGTTTTTTTGAGGATGTGTCTTTAAATTGAGTCTCCACATTGATTATATTGTGACTGATTTGTGTTTGTGTCTCCTGCAGCCGAGTATCAGCTGTTGTGTGGAAATCAGGCTCCTGGTTTCATCATTGACATTCACACTGGAAAACCCATCGGTGAGTCGCTTAAACATGTCACTTCATCAACATAAGACTCTGCGTAAACACTTTCAGACGAACATCACATTTATATTCCCGTCAGATATCGACGAGTGCCGCGAGATCCCGGGAATCTGCGCGAACGGCGTCTGCATCAACCAGATCGGCAGTTTCCGCTGCGAGTGTCCCATGGGCTTCAGCTACAACAACATCCTGCTCATATGTGAAGGTACCGATACACCACTGCCTCTATATTCATGATTGTTGTCGTATTTCTTGACTAACGCCGTCTGTTCGCTACAGATATCGACGAGTGCAACAGCGGCGACAACCTGTGCCAGCGTAACGCTAACTGCATCAACATCCCCGGCAGCTACCGCTGCGAATGTTCGGCCGGATTCAAGCTTTCGCCCAGCGGAGCCTGCGTCGGTGAGTCCCACGTCCACCAGTTATTGACAAAATTATAGAAAATAATAAAAAAAATACACAAAAATTCTAATTGATGTTGCATTTGTATAAAATGAAAATAAAATCATTTTAGTAGGCCACTTGCACAGCTTTTTCGGGCACAATATGTGCTGGTATAATGTTATTGGTATTAAAAGCGCAACAAAAAGTGCAACTTTCATTATTTTTTTAAGGCAAACGTGCTTGCTCTTTTATGTATATGAGATTCATTATAAAATGCGAGAAACACCTTAAAACCAACCCAACCAATTACTGCTAAAATTATTTATATTTTATGCAAATAGAGTTTGAATGACACCCATAATGATTGCGCAAATTATTTTTATTTTAATTACTGATAAATAATTGATATTTGTTTTATTTTATTGTATTTTTTATTTGAATTTTGTTTTACACAAATGGAGATTAAATGACACCCATCTAATGACTTCTTAAATGATTATTTATTTTGTTTTATTTTATTTTGGTTAGTGCTAAAATTATTTGTATTTATTATTTTATTTCATTTAATTTAATTACTGCTAAAAGTATTTATTTATTTTATGCAAACAGAGTTTGAATGACACCCATCTAACGATTGCTTAAATTATTTTTATTTTTATTTATTTTAATTACTGATAAATTATTTATATTTGTTTTATTTATTTTTATTTTTATTTTATTTTATGCACATTGAGATTAAATTATTTTATTTTAAACTTTATTTTATTTTGGTTATTATTATTATTAACAAAAAATTATTTGTATTTATTATTTTATTTAATTTTATTTTATTTTATGCAAATGGAATTTGAGTGACACCCATCTAATGACTTAAATTATTATTATTATTATTATTATTATTATTTTTAACTATTAGTATTATTTATTTATTTATTTATTTTTATCGTAATGGAGCCTGAATTTAACTTAAACACCTTCAAAAACCAATGCAATATTTATTATTTTGTTTTATAACTATTTTACTTTTTTTTTTTTTTTTACGATTTTTAAATATATAAACGTTTTTTATGTTCACAAGGTGATTTTGTTGCTAATTTACGTGATCCCTTTTAGTAAAACAAATTTTGTGAAACACTTTTATTTTTATATTCACTTGCACATAGATATACTTTTTTTTTTTTTTTTTTTTTTAAATCACCAACATTTTGATGAGGTTTATTATAAATCACACTGACTGTATTTGCATTGTTCTGTCATGTTTGTTCAGACCGTAACGAGTGTCAGGAGATCCCGAACGTGTGCAGTCACGGTGAGTGCATCGACACTCAGGGCAGTTTCCGCTGTCTGTGCCACAACGGCTTCAAGACCACGCCGGACCAGACCATGTGCATGGGTGAGTGTCTGCGACCAGTTTTCACGTGTCAGACGCTCTGAATGAAGTCTCGCGTGTGATCGGCTGAATCTCGTTGTTTCTCACAGATATCGACGAGTGCGACCGACAGCCGTGTGGAAACGGCACCTGTAAAAACACCGTGGGCTCCTACAACTGCCTGTGCTTCCCCGGCTTCGAGCTCACGCACAACAACGACTGCATGGGTAAGAAAACACCACTATTACAACTAATACAGCTTATAGATTCACTATAATGTGACTGGAAGCCTGTTAGAGTTAAACAGCAATAGTGTGTGTCCATAATCAATCAGATGATGCGTTCAATTTTCCATTTTCATTTAATCAGAATGAAACTTTACAGTTTACAATTGATTTAAAACTTTTTCTAATGTGATTTTAACCATTTAAACTCTTCAAATAAATAATTAACCCTTTAATATTATAAATAAATGTACGTTATCGTTATTAAGCACCGTTTCCTTTTCCTTAACCAAAATGAAACTTTACAATTTTAACCTTTATTTAAAACATTTTAGCGTGATTTTAACCATTTAAACTCTTTCAAGTGATTAACTATTTAATATTGTAAAGAAATTCCCATATTATCAGCAGTAAACATTAAAGTGTTTCCTTTCTTTTAATCAAAAATAAAACTTTACAATTTTAACATATATTTAAAACGTTTTAGTGTGATTTTAACCATTTTAGCTCTTTTAAGTGATTAACTATTTAATATTGTTAAGAAATTCCCATATTATCAGCAGTAAAGACTGAAGTGTTTCCTTTCCTTTAATCAAAAATTAAACTTAAAATTTCAACATTTAAAATGTTTTAGCGTGATTTTAACCATTTAAGCTCTTTCAAGTGATTAGCTGTTTAATATTGTTAAGAAATTCCCATATTATCAGCAGTTTTAGTGTGATTTTAGTGTGATTGTAAACACTGAAGTGTTTCCTTTCCTTTAATCAAAAATGAAACTTTTAACAGGTAATTAAACAGGTATTTTAACATTAAACATTTAACTGTTTAAACTCTTTTAAGTGATTAACTATTTAATATTGTAAATAAAGTTGCATATTGTCTGCAGTAAACACTAAAATGATTCCTTTCCTTTAACCAAAATGAAACTCTACAGTTTTAACATTTAAACATTTTAGCATGATTTTAACCATTTTAACACTTTTAAGTAAATAACAATGTAATATTGTGAAGAAATGTCCTTATTATCAGCAGTAAACAATAAAATGTTTCCTTTCATTTAGCCAAAATGAAACTTTACAATTTTAATATTTATTTAAAATGGTTTAGCGTGATTTTAACCATTTAAGCTCTCTTAAATAATTATCAGTTTAATATTGTAAAGAAACTTACATATTATCCGCAGTAAAATAGCATAGTTTTTAGCATGATTTTAACCATTTAATTAACAATTTAATACTGTAAAGAATTGTCCGTATTATCAGCAGTAAACACATTAAAATGTTTCCCTTCCTGTAACCAAAACGAAACTTTACAATTATTTTTTTTGTAAACTTTTGACTTTAACCATTTAAACTCTTTAAATGCATAGTTAACTATTTAATATTGTAAATAAAGTTCTATATTGTTAGAAGTAAACACTAAAATGTTTTCTTTAATCAAAAATGAAACTTGATTTTAAAATGTATTTTAAACCGTTTGAATAATGACTTTAACCATTTAAACTCTTTAAACACATAAAATTTACATTTACATTTAGCACGAAAGAGTCAAATGTTTGCTTTAATCAAAATGAAACTTTACCATTTTAAATGTAATTTAAGCGTTTTGTTTTGTGACTTTAACCATTTGAGCTCTTTAAATACATAATTAACCATTTAATATCATAAAAACCATATTGTCAGCAGCAAAGACGAAAATGTTTCCTGTCATTCATTAAAATGAAACTTTACGATTGTAAAATGTATTTTACACCTTTTGTATCGTGACTTTAACATTTAACCTCATTTAATAAATAATTAACTATTTAATATTGTACTTAAATTTTACAATTTTATATGTATTTTAAACATTTTATAATGTGACTTTAACTGTTTAAACTCTTTAAAAACAATTTTAACTACTTAGTATTAGTTATTTCTTCTTAATTATTAAGAAATTAGCATATTAGCAGGAAAGGCTCCTTCCTTTTAATGAAAATGAAACTTTACAATTGTAAAATGTGTTTTAAACCTTTTGTATCGTTACTTTAACCATTTAAATTTATTAAAAACAATCAACTATTTAACATTGTAAATAAAGTTGCATACTGTCAACAGTAAAGACTAAAATGTTTCCTTTTCTTTAATCCAAATGAAAATTTCCAATTTTAAATGCATTTTAGACTTTTTATATCACTTTCGTATCACTTTGTATACTTTAACCATTTAAACTCTTTAAATACATAATCTAAATATCTTAACATATTGTCAACAGGAAGGACTCAAATGTTTTAATTTACTCAGAATGTAACCTTACAAATTATTTTTTAATCACAATATTTTAAACATTTTATATTGTGACTTTAACCATTTAAACTCATACATAATTAACTATTTGTTATTGTAAAGAAATTTGCATATTATCAGCAGTACTTTTTGGGATGTTTTATGAAAAGTTGAAGTTGCAAAATATCACAGAAATTCACAATACTGATCATCATTTGTTACTAATTTTAAGGGTTTGACGTCAAACTGTGTGTCCATTTATGATCTCCTAACGAAATCAGAGGTAGTTTGTGATGTGAAGGGTTAATGTTGTGTTGTGTTTGTGTTCAGATATCGATGAGTGCAGCGTTCACGCCAGTCAGGTGTGCAGGAACGGCCAGTGCATCAACAGCTTGGGCTCCTTCAGGTGTCTGTGTCTGGACGGATATAACCTGACGCCGGACGGCAAGAACTGCGTCGGTGAGACTCGAACTTCATTAACCAGCTCGTATAGATCATCAATGCACTCCTGAACCGCAGTACAGCTTTACAGTCCTCACTATAGATCCACGAAACCTCACTATTGACTGACAAGAGAGCGTTCAGCAGATTCCAGTTAATTAAAAAACCTCAAAATCCATAGCATTGATCAGGAGAGTGCAGATCTACAGGGAAAACGAGGAGTTTTCTGCTCTTTTATTTCAGAAACACATCTCGTGTTTGTAACATAATTTTATAAATAAATAATTTCAATAAATGTGAAATTATTTATTGTATTTATTATTTATTAAATTTACAATAAAGTTTAGAAAAAAATAAAAAAAAATTCAGAAATGTTATGTTTTATATAATATTTTGCCAATAAAGTATTATTTTTTACATTTCTTAAATATTGATATTTTACAATTGAATTAGATGAAATATGGTGTTTTATTCAGCTGTTGTATTCAGCAAGAATTTATTTCACAAACAAATATTTATAAATAAAATGTATTCACATTTTAAATATATTTAAAAAATATATACAAATATTATATAATATAGTATAATAATTTATTTATGACCTGATTCTAAATAAAGTATTATTTTTTAGATAATGTAGTGTGTTTCATTAGTTGTACCTAATGTAAATGTAATTTAAGAATAAATTCAAATTAAAAAATACAATTAAAATTATAAATAATATTTTACAAATATTAATTTTAAAATATTTGTTTTCTACTGCATTAGACGACAGGGTGTTTTTTTTATCTGTCATATTTAAGATGAATTTATGTTTTACATAAAAATATTTAGAAATGATTTTATATTTAATATTTATTATAGATGTTATATTAATAGTATATATATATATATATATATATATATACATATATATATATATATATATGGTGTTTTTAGTCATTTAAATTACTTTTTTTAGATGTAGTTTATTAATTTTGATTAGTTAAACTTTTGTAAAAAATTGTAAATTAAATTTTAGTTCAAGCTTTAATATTGTAATGCAGTTGTGTCATATATTAAGAAATTGGTATACAATTTTTAAGAATTTTTATAAATATTTTATTATTAAAATTTTATAAGAATTTGTAATATTCATTTGATTTAATATAATTAATTAGTTTAGTTTAATTTAATTGAATTTAATTTTTAATTTAATTTAATTTAACTTTTGCATAAAAAATTTTAAAACATTTTTTTAGAATTTTATTACAATTTTATTTAAAATGTTATAAGAATTTGTAATATTCATTTGATTTAATTTAATTTAATTAATTTGTTTAGTTTAATTAAATTAAATGTAATTAATATGTTCAATTTAATTTAATTTTTAATTTAATTAAACTTTTATAAAAAATTTTAAATTAAATTTTAGTTTAAGCTTTAATATTTTAATGCAGTTTCATATATTAAGAAATTGTTATACAATATTTTAGAATTTTTATTAAAATTTTATTATAAAAATTGTACAAGAATTTGTAATATTCATTTGATTTAATTTAATTAATTTAGTTTAGTTTAATTTCATTTTTAACTTCATTTAATTTTAGTTTATCAGTTTAGTTGCTGTAATCCAGCTCTGATTAGCATGTATTGCAGTTATCTGCAGTTTCAGAGTGGATAAATGTCATATAACGTGGCGTTTGTGTGTGTGTCAGATATCAACGAGTGCGTGACGCTGCCGGGCGCCTGTCAGCCGGGAACCTGTCAGAATCTGGACGGCTCGTTCCGCTGCATCTGTCCGCCCGGATACGAGGTGCAGAACGACAAGTGTGTGGGTAAGAGACGCTTCTCACCACATCTCAGCATTAACACCTTCATATTTACACAGCTGTGACCCGTCCCGTCCTCCGTTTGCTCCGCACAGATATCAACGAGTGCAACGTGGAGCCCAACATCTGTCAGTTCGGCACGTGCAAAAACACGCCGGGCAGCTTCCAGTGCATCTGTCAGCCCGGATTCGTGCTGTCCGACAACGGACGCCGCTGCTTCGGTGAGAAACACATGCGCCAAACGCACATTTTATCATATGAAACTGCCATTTATCTATTATTTATTAAACACTTGAATAAGTTTTAAGGAGTATTTGTCACATGAATGTGTTTTTGTGGTCAGACACGCGCGAGAGTTTCTGTTTCACGCGTTTTGAAGCGGGCAAATGCTCCGTCCCCAAACCCCTCAACACCACCAAAGCCAAGTGCTGCTGCAGTCTGCTGCCGGGCGAGGGATGGGGCGACCCCTGCGAACTGTGCCCGCGCGAAACCGAGGGTACGACACCGCACAAACACACCGATGAGTTCACTTAACGAACATTTATGAAGATAGAAAAACCACTGATCATTATTGATGTCCAACAGAATGAAACGACAGTCGTTTTCTCTAGAAGGAAACATTATAATACATTTAAATGGAGAAAAATAGAATAAAAATAATAAATTATAAGGAATATATAAAAAGATGTATGCTTGATATCTGCAGATGTTTTTTATTTACTTATTTATTTATTTTTTATGTAAAGACCTAAACAATGTTAGGAAACGTAGTTTTAATTTAATAAAGAAAGATAATATATGTATATAATTCATGTTGTTAATAATTTAATAAAAATTGTATTCAAATTATTCTAATTTTGAAAAAATACATTTTAGTCATTTTAAGTTTGATTAGTTAATTAAACTTTTTTTTAATTTAGGTTAAATTTAATTAATTAATTGAAGCTTTAATACTTTAATACAGTTGTTTATATATTAGTAAATTTTTTAGAATTTTTTATAAAAATTTGTAATATTCATTTGACCGTTTAATTTAACAAATATATATATATATATATATATATATATATATATATGTATATGTAATTCAGCAAAACAAATAATTTAATTAAAAATATTTTAAATAACAGTTCTAATTTAATACATTTTAGTCATTTTAATTTTGATTATTTATTTTAACAAAAAAATTATAATACTTTAATACAGTAGTTTTGTATATTAATAAATTGTTATACATTTTATTAGAATTTGTATTAAAATTTTATTATTAAAATTTTATAAGAATTTCTAATATTCATCTGATCGTTTAATTTCACAAAAATAATACTTTCATAAAAATTTACCTAAACAAATGATTTAATAAAAATGTTTTATATAAATAACAAATAGTTTTAATGTTAATAAATTTTAGTTATTTTAATTTTGATTATTTAATTTAACAAAAAAAGTAATACTTTAATACATTTGTTAAATTCATTATTAAACACAGTAATAAATTGTTATACATTCAGAATTTTTCATTCAAATTTTCTTGCATTTTATTATTAAAATTTTATAAGAATTTCTAATATATATTTGATCATTTAATTTAACAAAAATTATACTTTCATGAAAATTTTACAAAACAAATAATTTAATAAAAATGTTCTAATGTTAAGAAATTTTAGTAATTTTAATTTTGATCCTTTATTTTAACAAAAAAATTAATACTTTAATAGAGTTGTTTCATATATTCATAAATTATTATACATTTTATTAGACTTTATTACAATTTTGTTACATTTTATTATCAAAATTTGTTTAATTTAACAGAAATGCTTACATGAAAATTAAACTAAAATCGTTTAATATAAAATAAAGTTCTAATTTTAATACATTTTAATCATTTTAATTTTTGAAATTTTTTTGATTTAACAAAAAATTAATGCTTTAATAGTTGTTCTGATATATTGTATTAATTTTCATTTAGAATTTAATTTAACAAAAATTAATCATTTCATAAAAAGATTAATTACTAAAACATTCTAAATTTCATATACATTTTAGTATATTTCAGTTAATGCTGATTAATTTAAATTATGTATTTAATATAGAATAAATGAATCTAAATTTTATTAAAAACAAATAGTAATTTGGTAATTTTGACTGTAATTTGACAGACAGTTGAATTATTTAATACAAATTGTTTTATAAAAATGAATAACTGTTTAATTTAACAGAAAGCTGAATAACTTAATACAACGTTTTTATAATTAATGAATCATTTTATAACAAAATGTAGTAATACTAATTTTGATCATTTAATTTAACAAAGTTAAATAATTGAATGAAAAATGTTGAGTTGTTTGAAATAAATGTTTTATACAATTTAGTAATATTTTAGTATGTCAAATAGGAATCAGTAATTCAATTTATGAGAAATCAGCCTCCTCATGTCTCCATATGTTTTATAACGTCAGAATATGAGAGTAATTTAGTGGTGTTTTTCTCCCGCAGCTGCGTTTCACACGTTGTGTCCCTACGGTCATGAGGCCGTCCCACGACCCGAAGGACGTGAGGGTGAGAAAACCAGTTAAAGTCAGTCAGTTAAAGCTCGTTTCCTTCCCACAATCCCCTGTTCTAACGTCCCGTGTGCCTCCGCAGACATGAACGAGTGCGTGGAGAACCCGGGCATCTGCGGAAACGGCCTGTGCATCAACACGGACGGCTCGTTCCGCTGCGAGTGTCCCTTCGGGTACAACCTCGACTACACCGGCGTCAACTGCGTGGGTGAGTTCATGCTAAAACTACAACTTTCCAGTGTCAAAAAGTGTCTGGGTTAACCTGAATTCACCGTTTTTGTCTCGATGACTGCAGGAAGGTTGTGGGTTCAAATCCCTTAGAAAAGTTCAAGAAAGATAGAAGTTTTATAAGTGTGTTATTAACTGCACCTCTCTTGGTGTGATGGTTCGACAGATACGGACGAGTGCTCGATCGGAAACCCCTGTGGAAACGGGACGTGCTCAAACGTTCCTGGTGGTTTCGAGTGTTCCTGTCAGGAGGGATTCGAACCCGGACCCATGATGACCTGTGAAGGTACGGACACGATATAAACGGCACTGTATCTCACAATATATGTGAATAATAAACAGATGACAGATGTTATATTTTGAACATTTAATAAAAAGTGTTTTATATAATTAAAAAAAAATAAAATAAAATTGAGGAATTTTAATTTTGACAATTTCATTAAAATACTGAATCATTTTATGAAGATGTTTATATAATTTAGATTTTGTAACAAAAAATTATAAGAAATATATTTATAAGAATAAAAATATAAGAAATCTATGTTTATAATAATTTGATCTTTGAAATTGTTTCAGAATTAATAAATGTAATGTAATTAATTTAAATGTAGACTTTTGAATTTAACAAAAATTTATAAATTTATTAAAAACACAAGTTTTATATATTGAATACATTGTTCAAAATGTTAAAATAACTTTATTCATTTTAATGACCATTTAATTAAAAAAAAAATGATTGTTATTATGTAAAAATGTTTCATGTATTTTAATATTTTAGATTGTGATGTATGCGTGTTTGTGTAAGATGTTCTACATAATACAGATTTTAAAAAGAAAACTATAAATGTATTTATAAGAATAATGATATAGGAAATATATGTTTATAAGAATTTTATCAAATTTAATTTTGATCAGTAAAATTGTTTTAGATTTAATAAATGTTAGAAATTTGATAAAACTGTTAGTCATTTTGATTTTTGAATTGAACAAAAAATGTATCATTTATAGTTTAAAAAATTTGCAATAACTTAAGTCATTTTAATAACTGTTTAATTTAGTAAAAATACTCATTCATTATATAAAAATGTTTAATTTAATAAAAAGTGTCTTATATGATTAATAAATTATTCCAAACTTTAGTCATTTTTAATGAGCGTTTAATTTGATAAAACATATTGATTAAAAAATGTGTTAAAATTTAATAAAAATATAATTTGTATAAATAAAATGTCATTTTTAAATTTAAAAATAACTGTCACACACACATACACACATATATATATATATATATATAGCAGCTTAATGTACCTAAGAAGCATGTGAAGCATAGTATACATATATAAATATATTTTTCCAATTTACTTAAAAAGCATTATTATGTAATATACTAAAATAAATAAATTACAAAAATAATAATAAAAAAATAAAAAATATATTCACATGCTTCTTAGGTAAATTAATCTGGTGTGTGTGTGTGTATATATATATATATATATATATATATATATATATATATATATATATAAAATTGTTCTTTTTTATTATGATTTTTGTAATTAATTAAATTATTTAAGTATATTACATAATGCTTCTTAAGTAAATTGGAAAAATATTTTTAAAATTTAAAAAAACTGTAATAAAGTATTTAGTAGTTCAAATGCAAAGTTTTAAAAGTTCGTAACTGTTTAAAAATTATAAATTACATATTAAATATAGTATGAATTATATTAAATCTAAAATAGATTAATACTTTAAATATTAAATTATATAATAGTTATATAGTACATTAATAATTAATACTATATATATATATATATATATATATATATATATATATAGTAATAAAAGTCAAAGTAATATGAAAAAACATTTTTACAAATATAACAGTTGTGTAATATATAAAAGAACACATCAATTTATATGATAATGACAATATCACACAATTTTACAGATATATAATTATTTATTATAAAGTCATTATATCTTACAGTTATGTTTCTTAAGTAAATGCTGTATGTTTGAAGTTTGTTTAGATGTTTTTTAACTGTAAAATAAACCAATTTTGATGTTTGTCAGACGCTACGTTGCTGAAGTGGTTGTTTTCTCTTACATTCTGTGTGTTTGTCTTTATCGTGTGTGTTCAGACATCAACGAGTGCGCTGTGAATCCGCTGCTCTGCGCTTTCCGCTGCGTCAACACCTTCGGCTCGTACGAGTGCATGTGTCCGACGGGATACGTGCTGCGCGACGACAACAGGATGTGCCGAGGTCAGTACGACTGATCATCTTCATCATCTTCATCAACACACGCACGAGCACAGGTGATAATGGGTAAATCTGTCTGTCTGCAGACCAGGACGAGTGCGCGGAGGGTCTGGACGACTGCGCCTCCAGAGGAATGGCCTGCAAGAACCAGATCGGCACCTTCATGTGCATCTGTCCGCCCGGCATGACGCGCCGCCCCGACGGAGAGGGATGCATGGGTGAGAAACCACTGTGTTTGTTGTTTGTACGTGTGAATGTGTGTGAGACACAGCCAAGAGAAGCTCTAAAGATAGAAAGACGCCTCTGTGTCGTCATCAGAAAAACGTCAAGTAACTAAGAGAACGGACTTGTGATTTTCAAATAGTGGATGAGAAATAATAATAAATAACGCATCTACAGACCACAATATTATACAAACTAATAGTCACGGCAATTTTTGCATTCGCATTTTTAATAATATTTATGATAATGATGATAATAACACTTTAGTATAAAACAATAAACAGTGTATAATATTTGTTTAGTAATAATAATAAATTATATATTTTTTTAAATTAGTATTTCATAAAACTTTTTACTAGGCTAGATTTTAACATGCCTTTTTAATGGAATATTAAAGTATCAATATATAAATATTATTAAAAATACATGGTAATTTACCCTAGTAAATAGTTTGACAAAATACAAGTTACTTACAGTCACATTGCTCCAAATATTTTGCATAATTTTTCCACAATTTTCCACATTGCACAAAATATTAACTATTATATAATATTTTTTGTTTTGTTTTTTGTCTAATAATAATAATAATAATAATAATATAGTATTTTATGCAATATTAATGTAAATTGGAGTGACTAAAACATTTTACAAGGGTAAATTTTAATATGATTTTTCTATAATATAATATAATATTATATAATATTATTTGGAGTATTGTGAAAGTAGTGACTTGTATTTTGTCCAGTTATATTTTCTAGTGTGAATTTTTAACAAGCATTTTTAAAACTTTTCTATAATAATAATAATATAATTAATAATAATATTTAAATTGTATGCAAAATTAACAAAATATACACATACAATATTTATATAATAATAATAATAATAATAATACTTACAATTGTATGCAAAATTAACATAAAACAAATAAACGTACAATATTTATATTTTATACAATATAAATATGAAAGCAAATAAATTAAATATTTATTATTAATAATAACAACAACAACAACATTTAACGTTTTATGCAAATTTAACATAAAACAGACATTCAATATTCATATTTTATATAATAATAATAATAATACTTATTAATATTTTATGCAATATTAATCTAAAAATAAAAGCAAGTAAAATAAATAATAAGAAATATAATAAGAAGAATATTTAATACTTTATATAGTTATATAGGTAATATTTTGTCCAATATTATGCAATTAAAATGTGTATAATATAATATCTAAAAAATCTATAATATTTTTATTTGATGTTACCTAAACACTTTTCTGTAATGCATGCTGCACATAATTTAAATGTTACAGTAATTTAGTTGTTTTTATGTAGTATGTGCTCCTGGTGCTGTTGCTGTCTGTCTTGTTGCATAAGTCGTCTCATATCATCTGTCTCTCTCTCTCGTCCTCTGCGTGTGACTCTGGCAGATCTGAACGAGTGTCGCAGCAAGCCGGGGATCTGCAAGAACGGCCGCTGCATCAACACAGTGGGCAGCTACCGCTGCGAATGTAACGAGGGTTTCGAGCCGAGCTCCACGGGCACCGAGTGCATCGGTAAGAGCCAGCAGCCAATCAGAACACTGCTGCTGATGACCCGTCACGTACGGGGACACGTGTGCATGAACAGCATGAAACTGAAAGCTAAAACTGAATCAAATCCCCAGTTTTCAGCCTAATATCAGTTTCAAATTAGACTAAGATTCTCGATGTGGTCTAACTCGCCTGTTTTGGTTGTCAGACAACAGAAAGGGCTTCTGTTTCACGGAGGTCCTGCAGACGATGTGCCAGCAGTCGTCCACCAACCGAAACACCGTCACGAAGTCAGAGTGCTGCTGTAACGGCGGCCGCGGCTGGGGATCTCTGTGTGAACTCTGTCCTCTGCCCGGCACCGTCCAGTACAAGAAGATGTGTCCGCTCGGACCCGGATACACCACTGACGGCAGAGGTTAGACACTGCAGCACTTACGAATGACTTTAAAAAGATTTCATGGAGTAACAGCTGTTTTTTTTTGCTTTAGACCAATGCAATGATGCATAAGCTTATTAGATATTTTGTATACATTTAAATATTTATATAAAATTATTTTGGATTATTTATTTTTATTTTTTTAATACATTTATACATGTATTTATTAAATATCAATTAAGAAAATATGTTACTTTTCATAGTTGTTTATAAATATTAATGTTTACATAATATTTAAAAATAATTATAATTATAATAAATGATTATGATTATTATTATTATTATTATAACTCTTGCACAAATAATCAAATATTAATTTGATATTTTCAATTTATTATTCAAAAAATTCTTCACGATATATGATTATTTCTAAAAATATATTTTAAATATTTTTATATGTATATTCATATATTTATTAATAATTCTAATTAACTTATGGATTTTTTTTAATAATTTTATTATAGCAAATTATTTATCATTATAATAATTTTGGACAAATTATACTAGTAGGTGTAACCATTTCTTGGGTTTGGATTTAAAATGTAAATTCAGAAAATATTTATTAATTTTTACATTTATAATTATGAATGTTTAGATTTATTTTTAAATATTTAATTATTATTTTGCAATGTTTTAATGTATTTAATAAATATATACATTTAGAAAATAATATTTATTTTTTTATATTTATAATTATGATAATTACATTAATGCATTTTAAAATCATTTTCTTTTAATAAATTATTTATCATTATAATAATAATTTTAGACATACAAAAAGTGTAACCATTTCTTTACTGGTAATGTATATGGTACATATTTCAAATATATTTTAACATGTATATTCATGTTTTTATATAATATTTTAAATTCATTTATGGACATTTGAAATATTTATTTATATGTTAGTTTGCAATATTTTAATGTGTTTAATAAATATATACATTTAGAAAATATGTATTCATTTTTATATTTAAAATTATGAATGTTTACAGTAATGCTTTTTAAAATAATTTTCTTAATAAATTATCATTATAATAATATTTGGACAAGTGTAACCATTTCTTTGCTGGATGTAAATGCATTTTTATTATGTTTTATTATTTATCATTATATCATGTTTTCATTAGTATCATGTTTTTTTTTAGATGTTTATTTATATTAAATGTTAAAATATTTTATCATATTTAATAAATATATACATGACAAATTATACAAAAAAGTAACCATTTCTTTGGTAGATTTGGATGTTGATATATGTTTACCAGTAATATTTACAAAAATATATATATTTTAAAAATATTTAAATATGTATATTCATGTTTTTAGTAATACTTAAATATATAAAATTAGTACTGTTTTTAATAAGTGCTATAGATTTTTAGTTGAAAGCACTTTATTGAAATATGAAATTCAGGAAGTGCATATATGGATATTTGTACCACATCTACTATATTTCTGCAGACATCAACGAGTGTGAGGTGATGCCTAACCTGTGTAAGAACGGCCAGTGCATCAACAGCGTCGGCTCTTTCCGCTGCCACTGCAGCGTGGGTTACACCAATGACTTTACCGGCACTTCCTGTGTTGGTACGTTCTCATCACTCACCGTAACCCTTATTTAAAACAAATAAAGTGCGATACGGTTCCAAAAGCCTATTTTGATGCAATACTCAATGTTTTTCAATTAGATATGGACGAGTGCTCTCAGTCGCCCAAACCGTGTAACTTCCTGTGCAAAAACACCGAAGGCAGTTACCTGTGCTCGTGTCCCAGAGGATACATCCTACAGCCCGATGGGAAGACCTGCAAAGGTTAGTTCATAATTAATGGGTACATTTTTCCATGCTGAGACATGATAATCCGTCCCACTGCTCAACCCACTATATGCTAATTTATAAAATTGCGTATTTCATCCCAGATTTGGACGAGTGCTCAACCAAGCAACACAACTGTCAGTTCCTATGCGTCAACACGATCGGTGGCTTCACCTGTAAATGCCCCTCGGGCTTCACACAGCACCAGACGGCATGCATAGGTGAGTGATATGAACTCAAACCGCCCGCTAACATGCCTAGCCTGGAGTCTAAATAATTGAGCGAGTCATTTGGAGATAAAATTGCCTCCATGCTTCATCTCGTAGACAACAACGAATGCAGCAATCAGCCGAACGTATGCGGCTCCCGCGCCTCCTGCCTCAACACCCCCGGCAGCTTCAACTGCGAGTGTCAGAAGGGCTTCTCTTTGGATGCCACCGGACACAACTGTGATGGTTGGTTTCCCATGGTTTCCCAGTACTGATCTTGTTAAGGCCTATGCTTTGGAGCCTCCACAGTAGATTGTTGAAGTGAACTACATCTCAGATGTTTATTCATGAGATTGACCCTAGTGCTGCCCCTGGATCTCAATACCACCATATATCAGTTTATTTTTAATTTTGTTTTCTTGGTTACTTGCAGACGTCGATGAATGTGGTGGTAACCACCGGTGCCAACACGGTTGCCAGAACATGCTGGGAGGATATCGGTGCGGATGCCCGCAGGGTTACGTTCAGCACTACCAGTGGAACCAGTGTGTCGGTAAGTATTTCTACAAGGATAAAAACCGGTTTTCAATTGCGCAGTTCTTCTTATTTCTGCGTCTTCCTTCCACCCAGATGAGAACGAATGTGCCGGAAACCAAGTATGCGGGTCGGCGTCTTGCTATAATACTCTGGGCAGCTATAAGTGCGTGTGCCCCTCAGGTTTCGACTTTGAGACCTCTGCTGGTGGATGCCAGGATGTTAATGAATGCGCACTGAACAATAACCCCTGCAGCTATGGCTGCTCCAACACAGATGGTGGATACTTATGCGGATGTCCCGGAGGCTTCTACCGAGCAGGACAAGGGTGAGTATTTAGGCTAGCCTGTTCTTATTTGACCACTGGATTACCAGAGTTTATGCCACAAGTGTGCATTCCTGCTCCTGGAGGACCTCTTTCTTTCAGAGTTCAGCTCTGGCTTTCTCCAGCACACCTACCCCAATGTTTCTGGTAATACTGAAGAACTTTACTAGCTAGTTCAGGAGCTAAAGTCTAGGAAGGTGGCCATGCAGGAGCAGGACTGGGCACCCAAATAGTTTGAACATACTGTACACTATATAGCAAGAAGGGCAACTTTATTCTTGGAAGGCCACAGGCTTAGCTTGTAGTCAACTTTCTAAAGCAGGGGTCACCAAACTTGTTCTTGGAGGGCCAGTGTCCTGCAGAGTTTAGCTCTAACCTCAACACATCTGAATGGAAGTTTCAAGAATACCTAGTTAAAGCCTTTGATTAGCTGTTCAGGTGTTTTTAGTTAGAGTTGGAGCTAAACTCTGCAGGACACCAGCCCTCCAGGTCCAAGTCTGGTGAGAGTTCAAAAGGGTTCAGGTCTCTCCTTGGTGATTGGAAACAGATATCTACATACCTTTGCCATGTAATGTAGAACCATACACTTGCCTGAAACTTCAAGGCCCTGTCTTAAATTCCACTCATATCCCTTGTCCGAGTTCACGTTTTGATGACGTACTCATACATAGATTGTCAAGCAGTAGTCTATTGTGAAGTTTGCACCAGCATGTGTTCAAATAGAATGCAAGAATCCTCCTGAATCCTAAAATTGGATACTCTACAGACTTGTGGACTCCTTGGACCAATGCAAGCGAAGACAGCAAGTCCAAATTAAGTGCACAATTAGGGGCATGGCTTAAAGCAGGGGTGTCCATTCCTGGTTTAGAGGGCCACTGTCCTGCAGAGGTTAGCTCCAGCCCTAATCAAATGCACCTGAAAAATCTATCCTAGGTCTTTAGGAATACTTAAACTACAGATTTGTTTGATTTGGGATGGAGCTAATATCTGTAAGACAGTGGCAATTTAGGGCTGAAGCTGGCAATCCCTGCTATATAGCCAAAGTATGTGCACATCCAAATGTACTTGTTGAGAATTCAAAGTCATTGGCAAGACATACTGTTAGATGTTAGAACACAACTGCACGATTTGCTTCCAGTCAGACAAATCGGCATCAGTGAGTTCCTTTACTGATCTTTGTGAGGAGATTAAATTGTAGTTGACTTTCTAAAGCAGGAGTCTCCAAATTCCGTCATGGAGGGCCGGTGTCCTTCAAAGTTTAGCTCCAACTTGCCTTGGAAGTTGCCAGGAAGTTTCTAGCATACCTAGCAAGACCTTGATTAGCTGGTTCAGGTTTATTTAGAGTTGGATCTAAACTCTGCAGGATACCAGCCCCCCATGACCAAGTTTGGAGACCCCAGTTCTAAAGTTGTAAAGTGTCTAAAGGGTTCAGGTCTTTTCTTGGTGATTGGAAAGGGATGTATGCATACCTTTGCCATGTACTGTAGAACCATAAACTTGACAAAAATGTCAAGGCCCTGTTCTAAATTCCACGTATATCCCTTGTCCGAGTTAGTGACGCACTCCTAAACAGATTGTCAAGCCGTAGTCTGTTGTGGAGTCTGCACTAGCATGGGCTCAACGAGGGTGCAAAAACCCTTCTGAGTCCTAAAATGGGATGCCCTATAGCAGGGTCTCCAAACTTGGTCGTGGAGGGCCGGTGCTGCAGAGTTTAGCTCCAACTCTACTCAAACACACCTGAACCAGCTAATCAAGGTCTTACTAGGTATACTTGAAAGCAGCTGTGTTGAGGCAAGTTGGAGGTAAACTCTGCAGGACACCTGCCCTCCAGGACCGAGTTTGGAGAGCCCTGCTCTACACACTTGTGGACTCCATAGACCAGGGGTCACCAAACTAGTTCCTGGAGGACCAGTGTCCTGCAGAGTTTAGCTTCAACTTGTAAGTATACCTAAGCTGCATTCACGCCATCTCATAATTCCGAGATGAAAACATGTGACATTCTACTCTAATCTGAATTATGTGTTTCTATGGCAATACTATCAACGCCAAAGCCCTCACGTGTTCCTGAATTCATAATTACAACTTGTAAACTCTGAATGTTCTGAGAGTTACGACTTGGACCAGTGACAGATGTACCACGTGACTGCCGCCAGGCTCATTTTGGCGCTACTTAGGCGCTACCTCTGAGTCAGACAACATGGAAAGCTATGAGTAAAATGTCACGTGTTGTCATCTCGGAATTACGGTATTTACGACATGGCGTGAAGGCAGCATTAATTAGTCCTTGATTATCTAGTTCAGGTGTGTTTAATTAGAGTTGGAGCTAAACTCTGCAGGACACTGCCCCTCAAGCAAGCAAAGACAGCAAGTCCACATTAGATACACAAATTGGGGCAAGGCCTAATCCTGCTCCTCAAGGGCCACTGTCTTGCAAAGTTTAGCTCCAACCCTAATTAAACACATCTGAACCAAGGTTATCAAGGCTTTCAGGATTACTAGAACTGCACATTTTGCATCTCTCCTTTGTCTGACACACCCAATTCAGGTCTTGGAGTCTCTGCTAATGAGCTGATGAGCTGAATCAGGTGTATTTGATTAATGAGACATGGAAAACATGCAGTATTGGGGGGGGGCTCCAGAAACTTGGTTGGGAACCACTGTGCTAGAAGCTTCCAGGCAAGTACACTGAGACAAAGTGGAGCTAGACTCTATAGCAGGGGTCTCCTGTAGAGCTTAACTCCAACCTCAATCAAACACACCTGAAGAAGCTAATCAAGGTCTTCAGGGTTACTTGGCAATTACAGGCAAGTCTGCAAGGACTGTAGCTCTCGATGAGCAGGGTTGCAGATCACTGCTCAACAGGTTGTTGGCCCTCCAAAACCAGGGTTTGGAAATCCCTTGCCTGAACTGAATAATTACAAAGAATGTATTAAGGTTTCACTATTTTCGTTTCTAGGCACTGCATCACAGGAGCAGGCTTCCAGGGTCAGTTTGCCTCGGAAGGCGTGGATGACGAAGAAGCATTGTCACCAGAAGCCTGCTATGAATGCAAGATCAACGGTGACCTTGGAAAGAAAGGACGCCATAGGCGTAATGCTGGTGATAATGAGCTCAAGGTATTTTTGAGTACTGTCTGTCTCTCTATAGTTGTGTTGTTATCAATATTGCTAACCCTGACTTTACTGACTGTTCTGTCCTGCCCTCAGGAGACAGTAAGCATGGCCAGCATGGATGTTCAGACCTCCATCCCCATGAACCTGAGTCTTGCGCAGCTGCAAAACAAGGAACCCCTACTTGAGTTGCTTCCAGCCCTAGAGCCCCTTGAGCATCACGTGCGCTACGTCATAACGCATGGAAACCAGGGCGAACACTTCCGCATCTTGGAACGTCGCGACGGCAAGAGCGTTTTGCGGCTGGGCCGGAAGCCACCCCCTCCAGGTTTGTACCGCCTGGAGATCGCCAGCTTGCGTCTCTTCGGTCCGCGCAAACTTCAGCAAATGGAGGACCAGCACGACAGCGACTACTTGCTGGGCGAGATCGGCGATGCACTGCGCATCAAGCTGCACATCCACCTGCACTGAGACTGATCCTTGACCCCGTGCCCTTCACTGCAGGGCGTTGGCTCTGAGAGACTATGTCCATTTACCGCCATGTTTTGGGTTTGTTTTTATTTACCGTCCTTTCACGTCAGCCCCTAATGATGCCACCAGGTTGGGTGGAATATGTACAAATTAGCAGGAGTGCATTAGCACTAGCATCAGCACCCACTTTTACCAGAGGGACAATCACAAATATTAGTCGTAAGGACGATTTAATTTTAGTACAGCTGTTACAGTTGTAAACTGTCAAAATTATCATGAAATGACATTTCAGTCTTTAGTGCACATAAAAACGTTGCATTATAGATGAAGAAAAATATGACCGTTCACTCACCTCGATATCTCAGTGCAAACTGGGTCAAAGTTTATTCCATTCAGTATTTAGAGTCATTTGTCAAGTATTGTACTGTTTTTGAAGAAAAAAGGTCACACAAAGGACTGCAACAAGTTTTCAGGTTTAAACAAGAGTCGAGGGTTCAGAGTCGAGACTGAAACACGTCATTTTACATACGATTTCTGGAGTGTTTGCATGAGCTGCCACATCACGTTACCTCATTTTACACACATACACAAGAACACACATATGTACGTACGGCAGTTAGGACAGGAGTGGTGCTAAAACGCTCAAAATTTGCACTGGGCCTCCTCTGCGTGTTTAATCAGGGAATTTCCATTCCAAAAATGGCAACGACTGTCCGAAGGGTTTTCGAATATGCATGTGATGTTGCACAAACTTGGCATTCGCATTTGAATCATTTTCTTCTCCATGCTTGTGTGCTCTCGTCGGCATATTTGACAAAGGCGCGCTTCGCAAACAGAGCACATATGAATGGAGAACTGGAAGCCTGCTGGGTAAACCAACCAGAGGCCATTTTTCGGTTGCAGCTGGAGACGTGCAGTCTCAATGGTACATAAGGATTGTTTGGCAAGCCGTTCTCCAAAACACTCCAGATTTTTAACTTTCAAGTGTGGGAACGACCAACCGACCCTCGTTTCTTAGTTTGTCAGTTATGGCGAGCCAACCAGGTGCTAAGATTCCAACTTCCGCTGTACTACGAACTGATTTGTGGATCGCAAACGTGACATTTTCAAAGGTCTTTTGTGTTTTTTATTTCGTGTGTGATTGTCTTTTGTACTGTCTCAATGCTGAAAAATCAATACTATCAAAGCTTGTTGAAAATTTAAATTGTATATTTTAAAGTGAAATGTAGATTTTGTTTTTTTTGTATTTCTTCTTCTTCTTCTTCTTTTGTATTCTTGAGCATCAAGACTGCCGAACCAAATATTTACTTGTAAACGTTAGCTAAATAGCCTTTACGAGCTGTTGACTTTGTTTTTCCTCTGAATGATCACAGCATCTCTAATTTACTGTCACTGAGCACTATGTGACAGACGTCACTGTTTACATGAGCTCATCCATCGATCATCTAAACGAATAATACTGTAGTTTATTGCAACGACCAGCAACATTGGCCTGTTTTCAAGGGCTGTAAACAAAGTAATTTTGGTGCTAGAACGACAAAATTGTTTCTTGAACATCACAGTAACTGCACTGTACGACAGCCTGAGCTATATTTATGCATAACCATTTGTCTAACATGGGAACTTTGTATACGTTCATATCTTTTTGTTTTTGTTGATGCCACTACATGTAAAAGAGCGAATGTGCGTGACTGTACTGTATGTCAAAAACCAGCAGCAAACTTGAAACGGTCATCAAGCTAGTGTCAAGTTACAAACTTCAGACCAAAGAAAGTGGACGGGGTCGCTCAGGATGTAGTCAAATCCCATTGATGAGGGCATCCGTATGAATTTTTTGAGCCATAAAGATCCACGACAGAGAAACCTGAGCACCCCGTACACTGCTAACAAGTAATTCCAAATGCATTGTTTTTATATCATTTTCCATCATCTGTCAGATCCAAGTGATCCGCACAATGTTTGTGAACATCTGTACCAAACAACAAATGGCAATAAAACAACATGGGTTATATTTTTAAACCTTTGTCTTTCTGTTCTGTGCGCAAAGGCCATTTTTAGCCACGTTAAAGAGATTCAGCTGAAATGGCTTATTGATCTCAGAAGGGTGGCCACTTCAGTACGCTCAGTCCTGAAGATACTGGAAGCCTTAAGTGAATAAACCCAGTTTTATTTCAGACAAAAAGGAATTAGGAAAATATCCAATCTACTTACAAAACTCACAAAGCAATGCAAGCTCCTCCGTTTCTTGGCATATCAACACTCTGCACATCCGTCCAAACGAGAGCTACAAATTCGAGACGACACATTAGCAAAAGGGAACTCCAAATCTGAGTCGGGATATAAAAATAAAGCTTTCGGTCATTTCTAAACCTCTCTTAGATCACAACGGTTTCAGAGAGCTTGGCAGATTAGCAAACACACAACCACGGACATGAACACTTCCGAGATATGAGAACGTATGGCTTATATACACATAGTCAAAGGACAGGAAAGAGTCAAACGGCAATAACACAAGGACTGACACTCAGTTCAAAAGTCTTAAAGGGATTTTTGCTCCAAATCCAGAACGTCCTCAGAAATGTATAAAGCACAGAGTTTAGAACGGGTCTGTCGAAGGCAGCAGGTATGTCGGACATCCGTGGGCTTTCCAACAATGCTGAAGTGTTCCTCAAAGATGTATTTTGCGCAAAATTACCATGCTAAATAGACAAAAATCATACTGAATGGGCCATTATTAGGGTAGGCGGCTTATTGTATGCAAATGAAAATGAGGCTGTGAAGGCAGCAATGACTAAGCAGAACAAACTTTTAAAACCATTTCCTTTGTAATTTGTCAAATACAATGCAACAGTTTAACAAATTTTTTGCATTCATTGTAACAATTAATGTTAAGTGACAATTTAGCGACAGTTTCATGATTTTTATGGTGTAAACTGTTAAAACAATTTGTTGCATTCAGTGCAACAAATAATGTAAAGGGACAATTTAACATCAGTTTCGTGATTTTTATAATGGTGTAAACTTTAAAACCATTTGTTGAGTTGAATGCAAAACTTAACTTTAAACAACAATTTAGCAACACTTTTAGTGATTTTTATGGTATGAATTATTCGTTCAAACCATTTGTTGCAATTAATACAGCAATGAACGTAGTGTGACAATTTAACAGCATTTTAGTGATTTTTACAATATAAATTTCATTAAATCCATTTGTTGAATTAAATGCAAAAATTAAGTGGAAATTTATCCTCAGTTTAATGAATTTTACAGTGTTTGTTAAACGCATTTGTTACAATTACTACAACAGTTAATGTTAAGTGACAATTTTTAACGACAGTTTAGTGATTTTTACAGTATAAATTAAATTAAAACCATTTGTTGCGTAAGTGCGACAGTTAACGTAAACCAACAATTTAGGGACAATTTTGTGATTTTGTTTTACAGTGTAAACTGTTTAAAACCATTTTTTGAATTAAATGCAAAAAATAACGTTACGCAACAATTTACCGACAGTTTAGTGATTTTTATGGTATAAACTGTTTGTTAAAAGCCATTTGTTGCAATTAATAGAACAATTAACGTAAAAGTGACAATTTACTGACAGTTTAGTGATTTTTATGGTATAATTGTTTGTTAAAGTAGTTTGTTCAAATTAATACAACAATTAACGTAAAAGTGACAATTTAGTGACAGTTTAATGATTTTTACAGTATAAATTGCTTGTTAAAGTGATTTGTTGCATTTAATACAACAATTAATGTAAAGCAACAATTTAGCGACAGTTTCGTGATTTTTTTTATGATGTAAACTGTTTAAAATCACTTGTTGAATAAAATGCAAAAATGAACGTTAGCCAAAAATTTAGGGACAGTTGTTTGTTAAAGACATTTGTTGCAGTTATTACAACAATTAACAAAGTGAAAATTTAGTGAGTTTAGTGTTTTTTACGGTTTAAATTTCATTAAAATCATTTGTTGCATTTAGTACAACAATCAACGTAAAGCGACAATTTAACATCAGTTTAGTGATTTTTACAGTGTAAATTTTGTTAAAACCAGTTGTTGCATTCAGTGTAACAATGTAAAGTGAACATTTAGCAAAAGTTTCGTGATTTTTTATGATGTGAACCGTTTAAAACCACTTGATGAATTAAATGCAAAAATTAACGCTAAGCAACAGCTTAGCTACAGTTTAGTGATTTTTATGGTATAACAGTTATGGTATAACAATTAAAGTGACAAAATATGGTACAACAATTAAAGTGACAATTTAGCAACAGTTTTGTGATTTTTTTATGATGTAAACTGTTTAAAATGACTTGTTGAATAAAATGCAAAAATGAACGTTAGGCAAAAATGTAGGGACAGTTTAATGATTTTTACGGTATAGATTGTTAAAGCCATTTGTTGCAATTAATACAACACTTAACAAAGTGACAATTTAGCGACAGTTTAGTGATTTTTACTGGTATAAATTTAATTAAAACCTTTTGTTGCATTCAGTGCAACAATGAACAAAACAACAATTTAGCAACAATTTCGTGATTTTTTTTTTATGGTGTAAACTGTTTAAAACCACTTGATGAATTAAATGCAAAAATTAACGTTAAGCAACAGTTTAGCTACAGTTTAGTGATTTTTATGGTATAACAGTTATGGTATAACAATTAAAGTGACAAAATATGGTACAACAATTAAAGTGAATTTAGCAACAATTTCGTGATTTTTTTTTTTATGGTGTAAACTGTTTAAAATCACAATGAATAAAATGCAAAAATGAATATTAAGTGTCAATTTAGCGACAGTTTAGTGATTTTTATGGTCTAAAAGCTATTTGTTGCAGTCAATACGACAATTAATGTAAAGCGACAATTTAGCAAGTTTCGTAATTTTTTTTCGATCTTCAACATCACTTGTCAAATAAAATGCAAAAATGAATGATAAGCAACAATTTAGTGTCATTTTTACCGTATAAACTATTCATTAAAGCCATTTGTTGCAGTTAATACAACAATTAACGTAAAGTGGCAATTTAGTGACAGTTTAGTGATTTTTACGGTATAAATTTCATTAAAACCATTTGTTGCATTCAGTGCAACAATTAATGTAAAACGACAATATAGTAACAGTTTTGTGATTTTTTATGATGTAAACAGTTTAAAACTACGTGTTGGATAAAATGCAAAAATTAACCTTAAGCGACAATTTAGCGAGAGTTTAGTGATTTTTACCATATAAATTGTTCGTTAAAACCATTTGTTGCAATTAATACAACAATTAACGTAAAGTGGCAATTTAACGACAGTTTTTTTTTTTTTTTTGTGTAAATTGTTTGTTAAAACCATTTGTTGCAATTAATACAACAATTAACGTAAAGTGACAATTTAACGACAGTTTGGTTTTTTTGTGTAAATTGTTTGTTAAAACCATTTGTTGCAATTAATACAACAATTAACGTAAAGTGACAATTTAACGACAGTTTAGTTTTTATGTGTAAATTGTTCGTTAAAACCATTTGTTGCAATTAATACAACAATTAACGTAAAGTGACAATTTAACGACAGTTTAGTTTTTGTGTAAATTGTTCGTTAAAACCATTTGTTGCAATTAATACAACAATTAACGTAAAGTGACAATTTAACGACAGTTTAGTTTTTGTGTAAATTGTTCGTTAAAACCATTTGTTGCAATTAACACAACAATTAACGTAAAGTGACAATTTAATGACAGTTTAGTTTTTATGTGTAAATTGTTCGTTAAAACCATCTGTTGCAATTAATTCAACAATTAACGTAAAGTGACAATTTAATGACCGTTTAGTGTTTCTATGGTGTGAATTCTATTAAAACCATTTGTAGCATTTAGTGTCAGTTTAGAGGTTTTTACGATATAAATTGTTCGTTAAAACCATTTGTTGCAATTAATACAATTAACATTTTAGTGACAGATTTTTACAATGTACATTTTCCGTTAAACCTATTTGTTGAATTCAACGGTTTAAATTGTTTGTCGTCATGTCATCATCTAATTTTGTTAACTGTAATGCATGTTTTACAAATTATTTATTTTTGTCCACTGCTACATTTTCATAAAGCCATATTTCCAGTCCAGTGTTTCATTGGCTGAACAACTGACATCAATTTATAGCAACAACCACCTTACTGACATCTATCCACCACAGCCTCGTTTTCAGTTGCGTTAAATATGCGCCATCTACGTAGGTCCATTGAAGGATTCCATTAAGTCTTTTACAATTTAGATATATCTACAGTAACGATGACGTATGTACAGTAGCCGAAGGGTAGTAACAGTTCACAGTGAGCATCATGTCGGGCACCTTGAACTGTTGACTTCATATGTTTATTTGTTGTAGACCTTGTAGACCGTCCTGAGGAAGTAGCTACAGCGGAAAAAAACGGACGACCCTGTTAATTCGGAAAATGTGGCATTCTTTACATTTACGCACTTGGGTCCAAAGCGAATTTTATGGTATACATGGCATGTTCCCTGATGATGGTTTTAGCGCAATGAGCTACAAGGGTCAGCTAAGGCAGGTGGCGTCTTTCGGTCACGTGACTACACCAGGGCGTAGTCAAACTGGCCACGCTCGAAGCCCTCCTTATGATCGGTCCAAGACGAAGCGGGCATTCGGCTGTAGGGGTCCAGCAAGATCCGGAAGCAACGCACCAAGAGGAAAATCAAAAACAGCATCAGGAGACCCACGAACGCGAAGGCTGTCCTTTGCTCGGCGTCGCCGCCGAGAGGCGGGCTGCTGGGGAGCCCGGCGAACGACGGCCCCGGCGAAAGCAGCTCATAGTCCAACGTGGACACATCGCTCATCCTCCAAGGAGGGCGACGACAGAACTTGCAAGCTGTCGTGAGGGTGGGTCGCACGGAGAGATTGGCCAGATTGGTGCGGCGACCTCTGTGTTGAAGAACGAGGCCAAAGTTGACACTTCTGACCGCGTGACGGACACCCAAAGTGACACAAGTGGAGCGAGAGGGGTCAAAACCACAGGCCTTTTTATTCCAGACCTGTCAAATCGGATCTGACCCTCAAGCGGCGCGGCGCGAGCCGATGGGACATGACACGACGGGCTGCCACAGCGGATAAAAACAGCAACACGCTCGTTTCTTTTGGCTGCGGGGATGAGGCTAATTGGTTCCAGATGGGACACGGTTTGCAGGTGTTGTCCCCACGTTGGACGCCAATTTACGGATCGCCTCGCGGCAAGTATCCCATTTCTGGCTTGAGCTAAAAGCGTCGGACGGCGACGATCGGACCCCTAATTTGATCAGATCGATATGCGAACCTGGGAAAGCCAGTTGGGCTCCAGTAGGTGTGCGTTAGATGATGAGTCAGAGATGATCTGTTCCTTCTCGCTGGTGTTTTCGCACACAGAACCGCTTGTGAGGTTGGTAGTATTGATCGAGTGGGGCTAATGTCTGGTACAGTGTGGATTTCAAGGCCAGGATGGGGTGTAGGTAGACAAAGACGCCTTCAGTACTTCACCCTGTAAACACACAACATACACGTATTCAGCATTTATTCGGTTTAGATGCACGAGCATTCACTGTTCCCAAACCAAAAACATCACAATAAAGAGATATTATATGATTTTTAAAAATTTAACTGGATGTTAATACATAATATGTAAAATAAATACATTTTGGGGGGGGGGGGGAGCCTAATTTTAAATAATAGTTTGAAATATTGAAATTAATGAAAGACAAAATTTTAAAAATACACTTTAATATAATAAATCTTTTCAAATCTGAAGCAAAATATATCTTTCTTAGTATTTACAATTTTTTTAGGCACTTCTATTTGTATATACATTATCAGATCACTAGCAAAGTGTAAAGTGTAACTGTAAATCTTATGCAGTCTCTTTCAATCAATATCTCACATACAGTAATGTGTAAATAAAATGGATATATGGCATACCTAAGAAGTGCAGCCTTCTGCATTTCAGTACAGTAACTGTTCTGCAAACTATTGCCAAAGTTTACATCAGGTAATGCTAACAGAGTGCACTGTTACAGTGACTACATGACTAAGCAATTTGACTGTCTTATCTGTACACAATGACACAAGGACTTGTCATTCTGATGGCACTGACATGTTTATTAACACAGATATTTATTTTTGAGAAATGAACTAAGGATTTTGAGCAAGAGACTGGCTTTTGCAGGTAATCCATGGTGTTTTGCTATTTGTACGAATTGTTTTGAGAAATGCACTTACTGTTTTGCAAATGTCTAGGATGATTCGAGAAATGCACCAAAGCGACTGAGAAAAACTGTAATGTGACTAAAATTAAGTACCTTGAAATAAAAAAAATGTACATACTTTGCAATTTTTTATAAATTATCGCTTTTAATTAAACATTACTTAAATGAAAAATACAATTTAAGAAATAAAACTTTTTAAAAAATTTATTTTAGAAATGCAAATTAATCTGTACATTTCTGAAATGATTAAATAATTTTTATCTATTAATAAACTGTACAATTTTCAAAACATCACAGAAGAATTTCACTTTTTCGCATTTAATTAAACATTGCTTAAATGAAAAATACAATTAAAAAAAATTAATCTGTACATTTCATTTAATTTGCATTCATTATTAAATATTTAATTTTTTCTTTAATACATTTTAATTTATTAAAATGCATCAATAAATACATTGCTCAAAAATAAGTACTTTGAAATTAAAAACTGCATTTTCTATAAAATATCACAGAAAATCATTCACTTTTTTGCATTTAATTAAACATTACTTAAATGGAAAATACAACTTAAAAGATAAAACTTTTACAATTAATTTTATAGATGCATATTTATTTGTACATTTCTGAAATAAAATGTTTTTATTATTTATTTATTTTTTTATTAATACATTTTAATTTATTATTAAATCAATGAGTGATTCAATATCTGACTAAAAAAAGTACCATGAAAAAAAAAATAAAATACTTTGCATTTTCTATAAAATATCACAGAAAAAAAAAAAAAAAAAATTAAACTAAACTGGCTTTAAATTAAACATTACTTAAATGAAAAATACCATTTAAAAAAATAAATTTAAATTTATAAAAAATAATTACAATTAATGTCATAAATGCATACTAATCTGAACATTTCTGAAACTAATTGTTTTTTATTTGCATTTATATATATACATACATACCGTACATACAAGTATGAATACACTATTTTTTTAATTTATTATTAAGTTATTTTATTTATTTTTTTTTTTTAATTAAATTTTTAAAGATTTTTAAATTTGGAAAAGATTAAAGAAAACATAGTGCTGAGCCAAATACATCATGAAATGCATTACAGTGATGACTGAAATAAGTACTTTGAAATAAAATAAAAAATAACAAATTCTTAGCATATTTTATATTTTATAAAATATCATACAAAAAAAAAAAACTTTTTCGCTTGTAATTAATTACTTAAATAAAAAATATTATTTGAAAAATAAAACTTTTAAGATTACAATTAATTTTAGAAATGTGTACTAATCTGAATTTTTTTTATGTATTTTTATTTACATTTATATTTACATACATGTATGAACATATTAAAAACTATTTTAAATTATTGTTAAATCTCCTAAATTAAAAAACAATAAATTATTAAACATTTTGAAAATATTGTTGTGAGCCAAATACATCATGAAATACATGGATATTTTGGAAATTATTTAAAAATATTATTCTTCCTGAAGAAACGAATCCACCAGGGGGCAGAAGACACGTGGATCACATACATATGAAGTTTTTCAGTTGATTGTTAATGATGTGGAGGCCTAATAAAGTCATACATCAAATATGATGGAGTGAATGAATGTTTGGACGAGCCCGAGCAAAACTGCCATAATTACCCTGACATTCAGCGTAATGGTGAAGCTGATTACAAAACGGCAAAAGCAGCAAACGCGGCTGTTGTAAATGTCGTCTTTATCCATCAGCGGGCCGTTTTAACGAATCATTAGCTGACTGCTGGAGGAAACCAAATAAGCATTCGTGAATAATACGAGTCTCATTGTCTCGTGTGTCGCTAGTCCGGGATCACGGGATACGAAATGTCAGCGGACGATTATCTTAAACTTGTGAAGAGCGGTGGCGCGATTAAAGCCACGGGACAGAGACGAGGGGAAAGATGGATGACGGCCGCAGAAATGGCTGGTGCTGAATGGACGGGCCCAAGCGTCGTGATGGATGACGGGACGGTGTGAGGATCTGTGTGGCACCGCAGACGACGCTGACAAACTATCGCGCGCACTTCACGAGAGCCGTATCTCTGCGTTTCGTGCTGCTCATTGCCAGCGCTCGCTCTGGCCACTTCATCAACGGGACTTAATCAATCAGATCCTCCCTGAGACACTGTTTTACAAGAGCTCACATCGGAGAGAAACATCTCACAGAGCAGGAGGAAAGGGACATTTTTGAGTGTAAAACTTTTTTTTTTAATTCTGCTGCTGCTAATAATAATAATAATAATAATAATAATAATAATAAATTCATAAAAATACTTAAAATAAATACTATTAATAAAATATGCAATAAATGATATTGTTATTATTAATGCTTTTATATAAAATAAGTGATTATGATTAGTGTTATTTTTATTATAAATGAACAAGTTAAAAAAAAAAACATTTATACTTAAAATTATAAAGTATTTTTCCATTTTTTACATTATTAATCATTCATTCACTATTAGTATTACATTAATGAACATTATATGAATCAACCAGTAAAATTATAAATTATATTTAAAATTACATTTTTATTTTCAACATATTATTAATTATTATTATTATTATTATAAATGAACCAGAAAAAAAAAATTACATTCATATCTAAAATTATAACTTATATTCTGATTTTCAACATTTTATTTATTTATTATTATTATTACTATTAGTAGTAGTAGTAGTAGTAGTAGTAGTAGTATTGATACTATTATTATTATAAATACGCCACTAAAAAAAAATTACATATCTAAAATTATTTGTATTACTTGTATTTTGATTTTCAACATTTGATTTATTCATTATTATTATTATTTTTTTTAATGATGCTATTATTATTATAAATACACCACTAAAAAAAAATACATTCATATCTAAAATTATAACTTATATTTTAATTTTTGACATTTTATTTATTCATTTATTTACTATTATTGTAATTATTAATATCAGTAATAATAAATTAATAAGCATTACATGACTGAAATATTTAAAATTATATTTTTTTTCCACATTTTATTTGTTTATTTTATTATTTTTATCATTTTTGTTATTATTATTATAAATGAACCAGTTAAAATGTACATTTATATCTATATAATTATAAATTATATTTTGATTTTCAACATTTTATTCATTCATTCATTCACTATTATTATTATTATTATTATTATTATAAATAAGCCTATAAAAAATTACATTCATATATAATAAAATCTATATTTTTAGTAATAAATTAATTAACATTAAATGACTGAAATATTTAACATTATATTTTTATTTTCAACACATATTTTATACATTTTATATTTATTCATTATTATTATTATTATTATTATTATTATTATTATTATAAACAAACCAATAAAAATGTACATTTATATCTAAAGTAATAAATTATATTTTATTTTCAACATTTTATTTATTCATTCATTCATGTTTATTAAATGAATAAAGACACTTCTACACTATACTAGAAATACTAATTCTTGCTGTTTGTATTTTTATTAATTCATTAAAAATAATAAAATGATTCATAAAATGCCATTGCTAATAATACATTCAACTAATAAGCAAATTTACATCATACTAAATTTATATTTAAATGTATATTTAAATTATATTTAAGTTTTGATTTTATTTATTCATTCATTCTTTCAATAGTTATTATGAAATTAATGATTAATGATAGTAAAAATAAATCCTAATAATTATTGTTTATAATTGTAGTATATTATTATTATTATTATTAAATAATGCAAGTAATAAATTTTACCAATAAGCATGTTGTAAAATATATTTTTATTATTGGTATTTTATCAATTAATAATAATAATAACAAATAATAATAATTAATTAATTAATTAATAAGGTATAAATTATGTATAAGTATAAATATGTTAAAATGTACCAAACTTGATATTGTTGTTTTTATAATAATATATCAACACTACCAGTAAAAATACAAGGTACTTCGATTTGATTTCGACATGATATGATTTGATTTCGAAAGCATTTCATCACATTTGAGGGTCTTTGGCATCAAAATGTGAAAACCATTCAGAGGATTTGATGGCAAATGTCCAAGTTTATACTGAGAGTTTTTTACGAGCTCTTATGAAACTCTAGAAGACAAATGTGAGTTATGTCACCTTATTAGTGCACATGACAAACACATCAGAGATCTCGTTTGTGGGTTTCAGCTCCAACGTGTCTGTCCTTCAGACGCCAGAGACGGATTGAGCGTTTACGTTCGGGCCTGCTGGACGGACTG
Source organism: Cirrhinus mrigala (assembly GCA_036247105.1). NCBI lineage: Eukaryota > Metazoa > Chordata > Actinopteri > Cypriniformes > Cyprinidae > Cirrhinus > Cirrhinus mrigala. Next base: position 43,438,411 of record CM070028.1, on the reverse strand, counting down.
GAGCAGATGGACACGCAGCAGGCCCTCAGAAATCACAGGTCACAGTCAGAGGACGCATCCGATCACCTCAGCGAAGCCTCCTCGACACGCTCCGAACTCTCACGTTTGACAGAGACGGAGAACAAAAACAGCGTTCGCTTTGACTGAACTCACTCAGGGAACGAGATTTAACGAATCGCCTGTCAGGACGTCCCAGCGCGGGGCCGCGGGCTCCATGCAAATCACGCAGACGGACCCTTAACAACATCCATCAGGTGTTGCCAGCGCATGTTTGGACAATAACAAGGCCGGTTGCCAGATCCTCCGCCTGATAAACCCCCTCAATCACACACACAGGATCAATTAACAAGGAAACAGGACAGGAATGCATCGCTCTTTCTGTTCATGATGCCAGATTTGTGTCACTGAAACCTAATGAGTCTGAATACCACGGTACTACCATGGTAAATGCTTAAAAAACATGGTACTTACAGGTTACCATGTTTAAAAACACTTTTTGGTCTTTTTTTGTTAGTGATACTTATATACAGTATGCTATATTGTGTTTCATATTTCATATTGCACTGTTTATTTTTATTATTATAGCTTAAAATATAATAAATATACATTATTTTAATATAATATATATTCATTTTGAGAGACGTTTATTATGTCTGAGTAAAATACATTTCACGCAAGAAGTAAAATGTAGCAAAACGGCATGTTTTTTGCTTTTTAAATGTATTATTTAATAAGTTTGCATTTTTTTTCAATATAATGCATTATAAAATTACATTATAAAATGTGTTTTTGTGGTTTACTATTCTCTTTTTATTCTATTATGGCTGAGTAAAATGTTTAATGCAAGAAATCAAATGCAATAAAATGAATAAAATAAAAAAAAATAATCGAAATAATAATAATAATAATAATAATAATAATAATAACTGCAATAAAAAATAACCAAGACTTGTTTTATGCTTTTTTCCATTTATTATATAATAAATGTATATTATTTTAATATAATACATAATAAAATAATAAATATTATTATGTATATTGTTTATTACCAATGTTTAATAGTAATTTTTTTTATTAAAAAGTAAGTTAAATTTAAACTAAAAAGTAAAATAAAAAAGCAAAATAATTAATGCATATAAAACAGAAAAATGTCACTAATAAAACATAAAATAAATATGTTTATTTATTTTATAATATTGTTTATTATTATTGTTATATTCTATAATGGCTGAGTAAAGTGTTTAATGCAAAAAAATAAAATACAGTAAAATGCAAGTAAAAATATTATTATAAATAATAATAATAATAATAATAATAATAATAATAATAATAATAATAAACTAAAATAAAATTGCTAAATAACACATATAAAAGCTAAATAATAAAAAATAAATACAAACAGAACATTAAATCTATAATAAAATGTAAAATAAAAATAAATTTAAAAATAAAAAAAGCTAAATAATTAATGCATATGAAATAAATTATATATATATATATATATATATATATATATATATATATATATATATATATATATATATATATATAATAAACAGTTAAACAATTATTTTTTTCCTATTATTTAAAGAATAAATTGTATCTTTATAACAATATTTTATAACAATATTGCCAACACAAATATTTATCCATTTATAAATATGTATACATGTACTTACTGACATATAGAATTTAAATCCAAATTTATTCTTTATATATTTTAAATGTTTTTGAAAGTCTCTTCTGCTCACCAAAGTGGTTTATTTGATCAAAATTAGTTCAAAAGAACAGCATTTATATTAAACAGAAATAGTTTGCAACATTATAAATGACTTTACTGTCACTTTTGATCAATTCAGTGCATCCTCGCTGAACAAAACCATTCATTTCTTTCAGAAAGTTTCTCCTGATGCATCAGATTTTCCATTACAGCAGTAAATGTGTGTGTGTTTGAGCTGTAAGTGAATCAGCAGGAGGAAACTCTCCTCAGCTCCTCCTCATCTTATTCATAATGATTGTCAATAAATCGGCGGCGCTCATTCACACGTCACAGCGAACCGGCAAACAAACCGCATTTCATTAACAAGCTCCTCGGGGAGGAAACGCCCGTGTGGTTGCTCTGCTCTGTGAAAACGCTGGGATCGAGACGAGCCGAACGGCCGGATTTGTCATTATTTGTCCCTCTCCTAAACTAATTAGAGGCCACAATCGAATGACAAACGAAGGGTGTTAGCTTTAAAACGAACGCTAACCGCGGGCTAAGAGCGAATTCGCTTCGATTCTCCCGCCGGCTGGGTGTTTATCAAGATAAAACGAGTTTGGGAAGAGAAAAGAAAGGAAAAAGTCTCGAAACGAGCCGAGAGACGACGCCATCCATCACGGCCGTTACTGCTGACACTCTTTGATTTTTCGCTTTATATTTCTGTTTGTCCGTGTTCATTCATCAGTAACGGATCACTGTCACCGGAGGCAGGTCTGCGGGAAACGTCCCGGTCACCTTGAGCTCGGGACAGAAGTGAAACGTCACGTGGATGATGGAGAACTGTGGTGCGCAGATCGAGATGTTTCTCCTAAAGTTCAGTACAAGCAAACACAAACGTTGTTATACGAGTGTATGGATGTCAAATAATACGGAAACAGTGCAGATCTTTTCATTTTGGAAATGTAGGGTAAAATATGTCAAATAAATCAAAAAGCTAAAGTAAAATGTAAAAAATAAAATGCATATAATCCTGAAAAATATCTATAATAAAATGTCAAATAAAAATATAATTAAAATTTGAAAATAAAAAAATAATAAATAAAATGGTAAATAATAAAAATGCATATAAAACAGACCATAAAATGTATAACAAAATATAAAATAAAAAATAAATACAAAAGTAAAATAAAAATGATACAAATTGCATACAAAACAGAACATAAAATCTATAATGAAATGTAAAATTAAAATAATAATAATAATAATAATAATAATAAAGTGAAAAGTAAAATAAAATGCTAAATAATAAAACAATGCTGTAAAACAGAACATCTATAATAAAACGTAAAATACTGTTAAATTAGAAAATAAAATGCTAAATAAAGAATGCATATTAAACAAAACACAAAAAATGTATAACGAAAAGTAAAATAAAAATACTAAATAATATAAAAACGCATATAAAATAGAATATAAATTCTATAAACAATACACAAATGTAAAATAAAAATGCTAAATAAAAAATGCTGAAAAACAGAACAATATCTTTAATAAAATGTAAAATAAAAACACTATTAAATTAGAAAATAAAAAAGAAAATGTTAAATAAAACGCATACGAATCAGAAATTAATAATAATAATAATAATAATAATAATAATAGTAATAATAATAATAATAATAATAATACGAAGTAAACTAAAAATGCTAAATAATAAAAATGCATTAAAAAAGTACATAAATTCTATAATAAACTAAAATGAATGCATATAAAACAGGAAATAAATTCTATAAAATATGTAAAATAATAATAATAATAATAATTATAAAAATGCTTAATAAAAAAATGCTGTAAAACAGAACAATATCTACACTAAAAATTTAAAACAAAAATACTATTAAATTAGACAATAAAATGGAAATGCTAAATAAAATGCAAATGAAATTAATAGTAATAATAATAATAATAATAATAATAATAAATAGTACATTAAAAATGCAAAATAATAAAATGCATTTACAAAGTACATAAATTCTATAATAGATTAAAATAAAAATGCATATAAAAACAGAAATGTGAAACAGCAATATCTATAATAAAATGTAAAATAAAAATACTATTAAATTAGAAAATAAAATTAAAATGCTAAATAAAATGCATATGAATCAGAGATAGATACACAGATAGACAGATAGATAGATAGATAGATAGATAGCAATGCTCAAAAAGGCTGTAAAACAGAACATAATATCTAAAGTAAAATGTGAAATAAAATATAATTACATTTTAAACAGTAAAATGAAAATGCTAAATAAGAATAGGAAGCAGAAAATAAAATCTATATTACTTATGTGAAATAATAACGACAGTAAATAAAAAGTAAATGAAAATGCTAATTAATAAAACTGCATATAAAACGGAACATAAAATCTATTATAAAGTGTAAAATAAGACTAACAAATAAAAATGCAAAATAAAAATGTCATTTGAGACTCTAGATGAGTCACAAGTGAGATTACCGGAGTATTTTCCGAGAAATACACTCCATCTAACCCCATTACCGTCTCTCAAACACAACAGAGATTTTACACAGATTAGCAATTGTGATTCTCTTCCCTACGGCTGCGTGTACCTCGCTTTAAATCTGTCCTACAATGGATTTATTTTAGCTTAAACCGTCAAATCTGTGTCCTGACAGCAGGAGACGGGAGAAATCTCACCCCACGCGTTTGCTGAGTGGGCAAGTCGAGGAGACGCGCGAGAAAACGCTTCAAACCGCTGACCTTCCACAAAACACCATCACAGATTCATATTCACAACGCACACCATCGAGAAATGCCTTTGCAGGCGCAAGAAAAATGTCCAGCGGGGACGATCTGTCTCTTAGGACGAGGTTATTAGCGTCCACAAACAAAGTTGCGACGGCTGTATCATCTCAGGATTCTCACTGACCAATTATCAGCGTAGATTCTGAGCAGAGTAATGAGACGCTTTAGACACAGTTGGTTGTTGATAAAAATGGCCGTGCAATTTTCCCTTAAGTGTCCGTGTCACCAGTATCTGTCAGGACGGGCCTTCGATAAAGACGCTTTTAAGAGCAGCACAGGCTTCGCTCTCTCCTGCAGATGAGGCTCTCAGCTGACAAGAGAACCAGAAATATAGACCAGCAATACATAATAACTCTTCATTTAAATGAATAGGAAAAAAAGACTGCTTTGAAGTCCTTTGCCTGCACAAAATAAAATAAAATAAAATAAAATAAACCACACACACATTAAACATTAAAGTGTTTTCATTTTTAAAAGTAATATGATCAATATTAAAATTCTTAACTTTTTATATTAAATTCATATTAAATACAGAATTTAAAATCTCTATAAAGTTTTATACATTTTAATATTGCAGGCGCAATGATTAACTTTTTATATTAAAAGTATAATAAATTCAAAATTTAAAATCTGTATTAAAAAATAATATTTGGTTATATATATAGTACTTCATATTTATAAAATGGAACTTTTTACATTTAAATTCTTAAATATGTTTTACTATTACATGAATTAAAATTGTTTAAAAAATTTCCATTTTTAGTGTTTTTTATATTAAAAAAAATTTAAATTTTGATATGATCAAATATTAGAATTATAAAACTTTTTAATACAAATTTATCTTTAAAAAATTAACATTATTACTAGTAAAATTATTAATTTAAATTACATTCATATTAAACAGAATTTAAAATACATAAAACATTTTACATTAAAACAGTGAGTTTTAATAATTGTTCATATTAACATTTAATAAATCTTTTTATATTTAAAGAACATAAAATTTTACTTTATTTAAATATTTAAAATGGTGTACTTTTATCATTGCATTAATTAAAAAAAACGATTTTTATTTTCTTTCTTATTTATTAAAATGCATAAATATGAAAATGGACAACTTTTTATATTAAATTTATAATAAATACAACATTTAAATTATGTATAAAATATATTTGATTAAATTAACATTTAATAAAACTTTTTACATTTATGGAATATTATTTTATAATTTATTTAAATATTTAAAATAATGTACTTTTATTATTGCATTAATTTAAATGTTATTTTTAAAAATGTTTAAATATGAAAATTACTAACTTTTTATATTAAATGTACAATAAATACAAAATTAAATAAAATTCTTACTATTAACTTCGTAATAAATAGAGTTTTTAATATTAGGTCACAATAACATTTAATAATACTTTATATTCAAAGAACATTAAAAATTTTACTTTTTACATTTAAATACTTAAAAATGTACTTTACATATATTATTACATTAATTTGAAGATCTATTTATTTTTAAAAGATTAAACTATTAAATAAAAAAATTATATTAAATTCATTAAATACATAATTTACTTGTATTAATAAAAGATGTTAAAAAGTTCAAAGTTTTATACAATCATCTTTAAATATATATATTTTACATTTTAAAGTTCAAACGCACTGATTCATACAGAAACAAACAAGTTGCTGCCTTCATGAATGAATCATTCATCAGTGATTCACCAGTGAATCATTATTCAATGGATTCATTGAAAACACTGTTGTTCAGAAAGAAAAACCTGAGCGACTCACTGAATCAGCTACACCCAAAATATTTATAAAAACATTTTTATCAAACATATCCACGTGAAAAACATCAAAACTAAAACGACTGAATATTTAGCGGTAAAAACACTACATATAGAGTAAAATATAACAAAACTTTGTAAGGACGTGTGGACCCAGATCAGTCTGAATGGGTGAGTGTTAAGCAGGACGTGGCCTGCGGAGACCAGAGGAAGTGATCTGTCAGCACTCCTGACGTCTTTAATTCACATCCCAAATCAAAGCATGAATTATTGAGGCGCGCGAGCGTTTGACGGACAGAGGAGATGGCAGTGAGTGAGCGTTTCGGACAGCGCTGGTCCTTAGCGGGACGTCCTCAACAATAACGCACCTCAACAAACCGACACATTCACCTGCTGTCAGTCGGGACGGGAAGTGAGGGCGACTCGGAAAAAACTTTTGGACTACATACTTCAACTTAATTTTACAGCAAATATTACTAATACAACTAGACATGTTTTAACTGGGTTAAAACACGAAAGTGACTTTTAAAGTGGAAAAAAAAGTATTTAAAGAATCATTTAAACTTTTTTTTAGTGAATCGAAAACAAGCTGCGCAATCAGTGTCGTCCGATTTACAAACAAGTGAATCAAAACATGCAGCATAATCAGTGAACTATGATTCACTAAAAATTAGTAATTTAAACCGGTTTTGTCTGGTGAATCAAAACCTACAGCACACTCAGTCTAGTGTGATTCACAAATAAAAAAAATATCATTTAAAATGATTCCTTACAGTGAATCAAAACATACAGTATAGTAAGTCTGGTGCGAGTCACAAAAAATGAGCCACTTAAAACAGTTCTTTTTAGTGAATCAAAACCTACAGCACATTCACTCTGGTGCGATTCACATGAAATGAATCATTTTAAATGGTTCTTTTTAGTGAATCAAAACATACAATGTAGTAAGTCTGGTGCAAGTCACAAAAAAACCAAACAGCACATTCAGCATGGTGTGATTCACAAAACGAGCCATTTAAAATGATTTGTTTTAGTGAATCAAAACATACAGCACACTCAGTGTGGTGTGATTCACAAAAAGGAGCCATTTAAAACAATTCTTTATAATGAATCAAAACATACAGGACAACCAGTCTGGTGAGATTCACATGAAATGAATCATTTTAAACGGTTCTTTTTATTGAATCAAAACATACAGTATAATAAGTCTGGTGCAATCACAAAAAAATGAGCCATTTAAAATGATTCTTTATAGTAAATCAAAACATACAGCACAATCTGTCTGGTGAGATTCACTAAAACTTAGTCATTTAAAATGATTCTTTTTAGTGAATCAAAACATACAGCACACTCAGTGTGGTATCATTCACAAAAATGAGCCATTTAAAACAATTCTTTATAGTGAATCAAAACAAACAGCTCAATCAGACTGGTGCGATTCACATGAAATTAATCATTTTAAATGGTTCTTTTTAGGGAATCAAAACATACAGTATAGTAAGTCTGGTGCAAGTCACAAAAAATGAGCCATTTAAAATGATTCTTTATAGTGAATCAAAACAAACAGCACAATCAGTCTGGTGCCATTCACTAAAAAGGAGTCATTTAAAATGATTATTTATAATAATTCAAAACATGCAGCACAATCAGACAGGTGCGATTCACAAAAAATGAGCCTTTTAAAACGATTCTTTATAGTGAATCAAAACATACAGTATAATAAGTCTGGTGCAAGTCACAAAAAATGAGCCATTTAAAATGATTCTTTATAGTGAATCAAAACAAACAGCAAATTCAGCATGGTGTGATTCACAAAACGAGCCATTTAAAATGATTTGTTTTAGTGAATCAAAAAATACAGCACAATCAGTCTGGTGTGATTCACAAAAATAAGCCTTTTAAAACAATTCTTTATAGTGAATCAAAACAAACAGCTCAATCAGACTGGTGCGATTCACATGAAATTAATCATTTTAAATGGTTCTTTTTAGTGAATCAAAACATACAGTATAGTAAGTCTGGTGCAAGTCACAAAAAATGAGCCATTTAAAATGATTCTTTACAGTGAATCAAAACAAACAGCACAATCAGTCTGGTGCCATTCGCTAAAAAGGAGTCATTTAAAATGATTATTTATAATAATTCAAAACATGCAGCACAATCAGACTGGTGCGATTCACAAAAAATGAGCCTTTTAAAACGATTCTTTATAGTAAATCAAAACAAAGCACAATCAGTCATTTAAAATTATTCTTTTTAGTGAATCACAAACTGCACGATCAGTGTCGTCTGATTTACAAACAAATAACTCTTTTAACCCGATTCTTTTTAGTGAATCAACACATACAGCTTAATCAGTAAACTATGATTCACAAAAATGAGTCATTTAAACCGGTTCTTTTTACTGAATCAAAAACATACAGTGTAACCAGTGCAGTCTGACTGACGAACAAATAAAATGTCTCTTTTAAGTGAATAAAATATACAGCGTAATCATTAAGTTTGTCGTTTAAATTGATACTTCTTAGTGAAGTGAATCAAAAACATACAAAAACAAATGACTCATTTAAACTGATTCTTTTTAGTAAATCAGTCCTTTCAATGAATCATTCAAAAGCGAATCATAAACGTACTGTTCATAAAGTTACTGTGTTTTTATAGCACATTGCTATGAAAACAAAAAGTGGTTTAAAGTTCATTTTAGTAGATAAGTTTTTATTTATTTAGAGCTGTTTTTGGTTGTGCTGATCATTAAATCTGTTAAATATATAGTGTCCTATTTGTAATTATTTAAAATGAATATTTGTGAAATGTACCAAATCCAAAAGTTTCACAGAAACAGAATTAGCTAAGAGAGTCTTTTTTCCTTCATCTGAATGCAAATTGGACGTATAAGTGGAATAAATGCTCAAATGAAAAAGGTTTTGAATCCGGCCAGGCTCGTCTAGTTCTTTTCAGCAAGGTCAGAGGTCACGGGGCCGATCGTGGGAAGGTCAGCGGCCTAAGGTGAGCTAACGCAGGCAACAAACACGCGCACGCAACTGAATACTGAAGAGCTCTCGCTCCGCGGGGAGGGAGAGACGCTGTGTCATGTCAAACCTCAGCAAATATGAGATGAGAAGTGTGCATCGCCGTCGGGAGGGCAAGATGGAGACGCCAGGGGAGATAAAACGATTCCAGCCAAATCTTGACAATGGGAGATCCCAGCGCAGATGAACGCGAGCGTGGCTATTAAGAACGGATTATTAAATCACGACAGATGGAAATGAAAACGCTGATTTCAGGCAAACGCAACAATCGCTTTGCCAGCGCCCACATCCGGCCCTGAAAGCTCAAATTCATCTTTCCACAGAGTCAAAAAAAAAAAAGCTGGAGAACGAGACGGCAGCGCTGGAGGGCAAAGGACACCCTGCTAACAAAAATATGTTACTATTAAAATAACATTACTATTGAATGTTCTCTAAACATTCAAAACAAGTTTTTGAAAGGTTTTAAAAAATGCAAGTCATGAAAACGTTATCCTCTGAACTTTCTCAAGATATTTTTTTAAATGTCCAGTTTTTTTGAAATGTTATATAATTTTGCAAACATTATAGGAACATCATGATTGGACGTTCACTGAAAGCTCAAAACATCCAGGTTTTTTTTTTAAATGTTTTAAAAAATGTAAGTTCTCAACATTCAATACGTCCATTTTTTAAAACGTTTAAAAATGTTTTTATGCAAACATTAAAGGAACATTTAATTTGAACATTTTGCAAACACTATGGGAACATTATGTATGCAGTGTTTTGAAAATATAAGTCATCAAAATATTATTTTCTGAAAGTTCTTTGAATGTTCAAAATGTCCAACATTATTTTTTTTTTTCCATGGTTATGCAAATGTTAAGGGAAGTTTTCATTTCATAATTTTTCACATTATGGAAGCAATTACTATTGAACATTCTCTAACTGCCCAAAACATCCAGTTTTTTTTAAATGTTTTTAAAAAGTAATTTATAAAAACATTATTTTTAGAATGTTCTGAACATTTTTTAAATGTTTAAAAATATTTTTTCATGGTTATGCAACATTAATGGAACATTCTATTTTAGCATTTTGAATGTTCAAAAAAATCAAGTCAAAACATCGAAATGTTATTTTCTGAATGTTCTCAGAATTTTTAATGTTTTAAAAACTTTTTTTTTCTTGGTTATGCAAATGTTAAGGGAAAACTCAGTTTTATAATTCTGCAAACAGTACAGGAATGTTACGATTGGATGTTCTCTGAAAGCTCAAAACACCCTGTTATTTAAATGTTTAAAAAATTTCAGCTATGAAAACATTTTCAAAAATTGTTTTTTCATGGTTATACAAACATTAAGGGAACATTTTATTTTATACATTATGGGAACATTACAATTGAACGTTCAAAACATGCTTTTTTTAATGCTGTAAAATACAGCGTATCAAACATTGTTTTTTTAAAGTTCTCTGAATGTTCAAAATGTCCATTTTTTTAATGTTTCAAAAACATTTTTTTAAAGGCTATGTAAATGTACAGAAAACATTCAAATTTATAATTTTGCAAACATTATGGGAATGTTATGATTGGATGTTCTCTGAAAGCTCAAAACATTCAGTTTTTTTTAAATGTTTTTTTTTAAACTTTTAATACATCAATTTTTTAAAACGTTTAAAAATGTTTTTATGCAAACATTAAAGGGACATTTTAATATCACTATGGGAACATTACAACTGAAATGTTCAAAACATGCAGTGTTTTAAAAATATAAGTCATCAAAATGTTATTTTCTGAAAGCAAAATGTCCAGTTTTGTTTTAAATGTTTAATTTTTTATTTGTTATGCAAACGTTAAGAGAGGTTTCCATTTCATAATTTTGCACATTATGGAAACAATTACTAAACATTCTCTGATTGCCCAAACATCCAGTTTTTTTAAAAGTTTTTAAAATGTAAATTATGAAAATTTTGCTAACATTATGGGAACATTACAATTGAACATTCAAAACATGCATTTTTTAAAGCTGTAAAATACAACTTATTAAACATTGTTTTCTTAAAGTTCTCTGAACGTTCAAAATGTAAATTTTTTATGTTTTTTTTTAATGGCTTTACGTACAGAAAACATTCAGATTTATAATTTTGCAAACATTATGGGAACGTTATGATTGGATGTTCTCTAAACGCTCAAAACATCCAATTTTTTTAATGTTTTAAAAATGTCAGTTATGAAAAATTTGTTTTTCGAAACATTCTCAACATCTTTTAAATGTTGAGAGGTCAATTTTTTAAAAACGTTTAAAATCGTTTTATGCAAACATTAAGGGAAAATTCCATTATATCATTTTGCAAACATTATGGGAAACGTTTCAACTGAATGTTCAAAACACAGTTTTTTATGTATTAAAAATATAAGTCATCAAAACGTTATTTTCTGAAAGTTCTCTGAATGTTCAAAATGTCCATTTTTTTAAATGTTTTAAAAACTTTTTTTTTTTGTCATGGATATGCAAATGTTAATGGAACTTTCCATTTCATAATTTTGCAAAAATTATGGAAACACTACTACTGATTGTTCTCAAAACATTAAATTATGAAAACGTTATTTTCTGAATGCTCTTTGAACGCTCAAAACAGAATGTTCCCTTAATGTTTGCATAATAGGGAAAACGTTTACAAAACGTAAAAATTTGAAAAGCCAGACATTTCGAAAGTTCAGAGAACATTCAGAAAACATTCAGTTTTCATAATTTTTTTTTAACATTTAAAAAAACTGCACATTTCAAACACGCAACAGTAACTTTCCTATAATGCTTGTGAAATGATATTAAAATGTTCTGAAATTTTTTTCTGGTTATGCAAATGTGAAGGGAACATCCAATTTTATCATTTTGAAAACATCATAAGAACATTACGATTGAAAGTTCTTGGCATGTTCTGAAACAAGTAGTACATTCAAGCAATGTCAAACGTCCAACTAAAACATTATTAGGAAAATATTATGCCTGAAGTTTCTATTAATGCTACTGGACTAACGTTTGTTCATAACTTTCAGAGCACCTTGCCAGGACATTCTGTAAATGTTCCCTGCAGGTTTTAACTAACATGTTGGTTTTCTTTCTTCCAAATGCTTTCGCCTCACAAAAATATTCAAAAGAAAAGCACACTACAAATTTCAAGCCAAAAACACATATAATAACATAAATGAACTAAAATAATACAACCCTAGTCCTGTCGATCATCAAACACGTTTAGAGTATGTGGTGATAAATGTCATTCACTTTGACTCTATACTGTAAACCACAGCCAGCTCTACAAATGCAATGGAAATGTGACTATAAGTGCATTAACTAATGAAAAAGTGCCTTCTCCAATTCAAATGTGATTAAATTCACGTCGCTCATCTGATCAGGCCTAAAGAGGCGTATTATCATACGGCTACGCCCCATCCGTCACTTCAAGCTAATTTTCGAGTGTAATCGCCTGACGCTGTAATTAATTTTGACTGAAGCATGTACTATTTTTGCACCAAAAACCTTATGAATTGTGTCTGTCGTGTACACGCTGGCGGAGATTAATAATGCTGATCTTTACAGCATTGCTTTATGGATGTGGAAGACCGATCTAATCGAATAGAAGTAGATCAGCAAAAGTTTCCCACCGAGAAAAAATGATCCTGGATCACAGTATCAGTTCTGTGCCATTTCATCTGCATTATATCAAACAGGCTCATGTTTTATAGTCTTATTTTATTAAAAGCAGATTATTTCAGTGCTTGGTTTCAAGCCATATGTACTGTTTAATACATGATTTATATCAATTCAGTTCTTTAGGTTTGATATACAGCTACAGAGCTTCATCAAATATTGATTAAATCTCAATATATATTCATAAAATGTACGGTGTGAGAAATTATGTAAATGTTTAATGAAGTGCATTATCATCACATGCCTTCAAAATGATGAAATACCCTAAAATGAGAGATTTTCCTAATATCAGTGTATTGAAAATGACATAATATTAATATTAATACAAATATATGATCATGTAATTGGACAAAAAGGTAGCACCATGGTACTCCAAGGTGAAAATATACTATAGTACATGTCCAAAAGAACAAAGTACGGTAATAATCATAATACAAAGATGAAAATTTGAAAATTACCATGGTATTGAATGGTATTCATATTAATGTGTAAAAAATAAGGTAATATATGGTACAAAAACATGGTATTACTATGTTTTTTGATACATAAAGTACTGAATGATTGAGTACTTCAGGTACCTCAAAGAATATAATGGTAATACCATAGTATATGTCCAACAAGCATGGTACTTTTTCATACTTTTCAGTCAGAATATTTATATATCGTCAAGTTGTAAACAAATACATGCAATAATCTTGATTTCTTTGAAATTAAATAAAACATTTTGATTCTACATGACCGAATAAATTAAAGTTTTTCCTAAATGACATCTACATATTGAGTTCGCTCTCTGTAAATAACTGACATTTCGTCTTAGCTCACGTATCACGTCGTTCAAAACGCTTTACACTTCTAAATCGCCTTCAGATATGTACTAAATCTTAATGAAATGAAATATTGAACAATATAAAGACTCACCTGTCCGCTGTTAAATCTAATCTGTGAGGAGATTCGCCTCATCTGTGTCTGAGGCGAAACTTGGGCGCGTTTTGCCGCTGCGCGCTCCCGCTGCCGATCCAACAGACAGCGAGAGAGCGAGCGAGCGGGCGCGCGACCTGCACTTAAAGAACCCTTACGCACCACCGAAACCAATCACATCAGAGAATCGCGATTTCTTTTATTATTATTTACAGATATTGGCTTGTTTTGGATTTTGTAGTGTGAACACGGTGGTACCACTTCATAAATAAATAACATTTAAAACATTAAAAATTCACGAACAAATCTATAATAATAAACGTTGCACAGGGGCGTTTGAAGCTGCATTTAAACTGCATTTTGGAAGTCAAACTACATAGATATCCATTATATGGAAAGAAATCCTAAAATGTTTTCCTCAAAAAACATCATTTCTTTACGACTAGAGAAAGAAACACATGAACATATTGAATGACAAAGGGGTGAGTACATTATCTGTAAATTTTTGTTCTGGAAGTAAACTACTCCTCTAAAGACAGATATTTTACTGCTATTTTGACTTGTTTCAATCACATATATAATGTTTTTTCAACAGCAACTATGATAAGACAAAAAAATCTATTAACCAATTATGAATTTATTTACAGAGTCGCCAGCATCACGGGTTCATGTGAAGTGTCATAAAAATTATGTTTTGACTGCTCGGAAATAAAAACACAACGCGTCCCTCTGTGATCAGCGTGGCCCCCCATCTGTTCGTGACAGCACCGGCCATCTGTTGCCAACAAGAAACCACATCCACCCAATTACATAATGTGGATCTTTCCCAAATGACTAAATCTAAGGATCTAGACAAAACACAATGTGATCAAAGAAAATGTATTAAACTAACTAGGTTAGAAAATACACTTACAATCTCTGTTTGAAACAACAATCCAAGTTTCGGCTCCCACTAACTTCCATCATATTAACAAAAAATACAATGGAAGTCAATGGGGACCAAAGCTGTTTGGTTTCCAACATTCTTCAAAATATCTTCTTTTGTTATCCACAGAGGAAAGAAGGTTGCACAGGTTTGAAACGACATGGAGGTGAATAATAATGACAGAATTTTCATTTTTTGGGCAAACTATACCTTTAAAATATATTTTAATGGAAAACATGACCAAAATACAGATTAAGAAGGTACTTTGATATTTTCATAGAAAACATTCCCACTTGGTTCTTGTTTGGTTATTTTGTTGGGAACCTACAAATGACGTTCTCTAATGCCTATTTTTAGGTTTCATAACCATAGCTTCCAGAACGTTCTAGAAACCAAAGATTGTCCAAAATGTCCAAGTAAATGTCCAAAAAAAAAAAAAAATAAAAATTTCATATTCTCACAGTGAAGTGCATTGTTTACGGAAAAGCATCGACTTCCTTTTGAGTTTTACTGAGGTTCCCTGGTCTGACCAAAGGCCCTTTGACTCTGTAGTCATAACCCTCCAGAACTTACTCCCAACACGGCGAATCATCCAACCAAGGGTGGCGACTCGGCCATCTGCACCACCTGCTGCCATCCACTCCGCATTCTGCCAATCCTCGCCCGTGCCAAGCACACGGACGCTGGTCTCTCCTGCAGGTCAGACAGCAAGATTTGTCTCCATGAACCCTCGCGGAAACAGTCTGCAAGGAGGTGTATTGGCAAGCGCATGCTAATCTCCTTAAATTACCTTGTCAGTCTGTCTTGTCATTAATTTTTCTCTGATACTGTTAAATACACAAATTACTCAAGTGCTAATTAACGGTTTCTCATATATCTTTCTGAAGCTGTCTTGTAAGATGATGTATGTTTTTTCTGAGTAGAGATCAGAATGTTCTTCTCCGAGCGCTTCGGCCAAAGCCACTGACAAGCCAGCTGGGAATTGATTCATTAAGCATATGATTCAAAATTTAATTTCTGCTGGGTCAAATTCTAACTTTAACTACTTTTTAGACACATGCAAAGACAATACAACAGTGTTTTGCATATCATAATACCACTAAAATGAGTATCATGGTATGGGAATTGTAACCCCAGCGAACAAAAATATGTTATATGAACGTTGTGCTAACATTCTGATTAAGTTATGAAAACGTTACTTTTGAATGAAATGAATGAAAACAAAACAAAAAAAAAATGTATCCTTTAAATAACATTCTAATCACTTAACAGTTTGAATATCCTTATTGGCTAAAAATAAGGTTAGCAAAAAAGTTTCTGTAACCTTTTAATAGCATTTTAATCACTACAAGAAAACTTGACATTTAAACGTTGATAGAATATTAAAAATAAACGTTCAAATAACGTTATATTTTGAGTAAAATAAAAATTAGTAGAATGTTGTAAAAATGTTCTTGTATCCTTTTAAATAACGTTCTAATCACAACATGAAAATTGGACATTTTGATGCTCCTAGAATATTAAAAATAAACATTAAAAACAAGTCATACTTTGCCTAAAAGTAAAGTTAGTAAAACACTGTAAAAACGTTTCTGTAACCTTGTAATAACGTTTTAGTCACTACAAGAAAACCGGACATTTTACCGTTCATAGAATATTGCAAATAAACATTAAAATAATACTTTTAGTTCAAATTATATTTTGGGTAAAAGTAAAGTTAGTAGAACTTTGTAAAAAAATCCTTTAATAAGCTTTTGTAATCGCGACATGAAAACTGGAGATTTCAATGCTCCTAGAAATTTAAAAATAAACATTCAAAAAAGTTATATTTTGGCTAAAAGTAAAGTTAGTAAAAGGTAAAAACGTTCCTGTAACGTTTTAATAACGTTTTAATCACTACAAGAAAACCGGGCATTTTAACGTTTGTGGAATATTAAAAGTAAATGTTCAAATAACGTTATATTTTGGGTAAAATTAAAGTTAGCAGAACACTGTAAAAACATTTTTGTATCCTTTAATAAATGTTCTAATCGTGACATGAAAACTGGGCATTTTAATTTTAAAATAAACATTCAATAAAAGTTATATTTTGGCTAAAAGTAAAGTTAGTAAAACGTTTCTGTAATCTTTTAATAACGTTTAAAGCACTACAAGAAAACCAGACATTTTAACGTTCATAGAATATTACAAATAAAATGTTATGGGAATGCTACTTTTGAATGTTCTTTGAACAGTTAAAACATCAAATGTTTTGAAAATGTTTTTACTTAGTTATACGAACATTAAGTGAGCATGCAAATTGCAAATATTATGGGAATGTTATTTTTAAATGTTCTCTGGACGATTTGAAACAAGTAGTAAAAAATGTTAGACCAACATCCAACTAACATGTTTCAGGAATAAAACGTATAAAAACATTTTGCACTACTGTTTTGAAATCATTATTAAGACAACGTGGAACAAGCGATATATATCAGACCATATGTCTGATATATATCGCCTTTAACCGTTTTAACATGGCGGTTGGCTTACGTTTAGCACTAATGAGGTATCTATGTAAAGGTATCTATGTTAGCAAACAATGCATGCCAAACGAATTCCCGCGTCTCGCCAGAAAATGGCGTCCACGTCACTTATGTCGCACTCGCGTCAAAACTTTAACAGTTTTACATTAGCATGTTGCTAATGATGACTTATTTAAATAAGCATGAAATTATATATTTAATACAATTACTGTGTAAAAATAAATCATTTAGAATTTTATTTTGAACGAATTACGTATTTTTTCGAATTCCTCTTGCTTTGTCCGTTTTGCATGAATTATTTCTCCTAGCTCACCTTGTCAAATGATACACAAAGCCTTAAATAACACCTCGCTAGATTTCGGAACAGACCTTGTGTGTAGTTGTGTGAGAGAGAGTGAGAAAGAGCCGGTGACGGACCGAACGGCTCCTCAGAGGAAACCCTCGCAGCGTGTTGCCCGTTAAAAAGCGAACGCGTTCGGAGTTTCGGAGCGAAAGCAGGTGGGCCGATCGAATCAATAACCCTGATAATGAGATCCGTGGGGCGTCATTACTGTCACCCCCTCCGGCCGCACATGCGCCTTCTTCCGTGACGAGCACTGTCTCCGTCGAGCGCAAAACGCACCTCATTAACCTTTACAGCTCTCAGAGCACTCTCCTGTTCCTCAAGATATGTATGTACATTTTTTTATGAAGGTATCTTGGTTTTTCATTTTATCTAAAGGTTAAATAGAATATCTTTATGCAGGTAACACAAATCTAAATTCAGAAGTCAGTGCTCCATCATTTAGCAAGACTGTCAGCCACATCACTGTCTGTGACATACTGTTTAGATAATGAGGGCTAAACCACACCACGCTGACAGGAGAAAGGAAGGCGCCTCTGGGTCACTTCCTTTGCGAGTTGTGAACTATAAACAACTCAATCAGCTCTCTTTCTTCTTGGTTATTTTATTTTACTCAGATATTTGACAACCTCACCTAGTATTTCAGAAGCTTTACAGTATCTTGGCAGCTGACTGACTAGCCTGCTAACTCTTACCCACCTAGCGGTGAACATTCTCACAAGATTCACTTACATTTTTTAAAAGTCAAAAGGTTTATAGTTAAAAGTTACGTTTTATAAAAGTTGGGACAAAAATTTCTTAAAGTATTGTTTATGGAACATTCTTATTTGATATATGTTGCCATAACATTGGGGGAGAATGTTCTGAGATCAGCATTCTCAGAATGTCCTGATGATGTCATTTGTACTTCATGAACAATCTAAGAAAGGTTTTTTTTTTTTTTTTTTTGGTAAGCTCTAAATAACATTACAACAAGAATTACAATTACAACAAGAAAACAGGACATTTTAACATTCTTAGAATATCGTTATATTTTAGGTAAAAATAAAGTTAGTAGAGCATTGTAAAAACTTTTGTATCCATATAATAACGTTTTAACCTTGACAAGAAAACCAGACATTTTAACATTTTTAGAATATTAAAAATAAACGTTCGAATAGCGTTATACTTTGGGTAAAAAATACATTTATATTTTGGGTAAACGTAAAGTTAGAAGAACATTATAAAAACGTTTCTGTAACCTTTAACCCTTTAACTGTCACCGTCCACTCTGTGGGACGCCTAAGTTTACTTCACCATTTTACAAATAAATCCTAATCTAATCATGACAAACTAGATATCGTTGGGAAGGTCTAAGACTCCTAAATAGATATTTTACCACTCTTTTGTGTTACAAATTATGTAGGAAAAGTAATTGATTAATTTATGACAAGAGTGCACCCCAAAAATCTACATCATAACAGGAGTTCTGACCTTTGTCACAAAAAGACTTTCTTTGTTGCCTTTTTACCTATCACACAACAGAAATCTTAAGAAATTATATATCAACTGAAAACTTAAAATCTCAAAATTCATGCTTTGAAAGCCATTTTAAAATCAGACACTGCATTACCATGGAAATTGTACATCAAAATCATATTACAAAATGTTTTCATTCATGAATTATAAAAATGTAACTCTGGATAGTGCATTTTCATGTCTATGTTCAAGATAGGGAGTGACAGTTAAAGGGTTAAAAAAACACTTTAATCACATATACAAATAATGTTATAGTTGAGTAAAAATAACGTTAGTAGAATGTTGTAAAAACGTTTTTTTGTAAACTTTATGTAACATTATAATCACAACAAGAGAACTGGACATTTTAATGCTCCTAGAATATTAAAAATAAACATGAAAAAAGTTATATGTTGGGTAAATGTAAAGTTAGTAGAATGTTGTAAAAACGTTTTTGCATCCTTTATTGAAAAAATATATATTTTGGATAAAAGTATAGTAGAACGTTGTAAAACTGTTTCTGCAACCTTTAAATAATGCTTTCATCACAACAAGGAAACTAAACATTTTAAGGTTCTTAGAATATTAAAAATAAACGTTCTAATAACGTTTTATAATAAAAGTAGATCGTTTTGAGTAGCCTTTAAATAATTTTTTAATCATGACAACAAAACTAGACATTTCAGCATTTTAGAAACATTTCAAAACAACATTCCCACAATGTTTTTATAACCTAAATTTGCTATTGGGAGAGTGGTGAGATTTTTTTAATGAGTTAAATTAATGCTATCTCACGACCAATTCGTGGCTAGTTCGTATGACCTGTACGATTTGTCTAGACCCCCAGTGACGAGTAGGTTTAGGGGCGGGGTTGGGGTAGGCCATTTGTTGGAATTCATACGAATTGGGGAAATCGTAAAATACATACAATTTAGCAGAAATTTGCTACCTCATAAAATATGAACTAATTTGGTTGTGAGATAGCATTGATTTAACCAATGAAAATCTCTATATCCCAGTAGCAAATTTAGGTTATAAAAACGTTGGAGTTTGTTTTGAAATGTTTCTAAAACGCTGTCAAGTCTAGTTTCAGCTGAGATCGGGTTAAATGCAAAAATAAAGTATTAGAGTGAGTTTGTGTTCAGTTTGTTTTAACTGAAAATACAACCAACCAAGATGTTGTAGTAAAACCCCAAACTTTGTTTTTGCAAATTCGCTCTTGAAGACACCTGCAGAGCAACTGAACATCTCTAACGGTTCCTCTAACGCGGGGGTTTCATAACGCCCAGCCAAAAGGGCTCGATTCATTCACATTTCCACCAGCGTCCTGCGGCGTCTTCGAGTTGTGTCGCGCCCTGCTGTGAAATAGAGTCCCGCCATCAGCGCTCGGAGCTCGCTGAATGGAGCTGGTCTAATGGTCACTCATTTCCCCGTTTGCACAAGGCCAGCAGGTATCGATCAATATCCCATAGACATCCATCAATCCCAATATTCCAATAGGAATGGTTTTATTATGAGCGAAACAGCCAGGCGATAAACACATTATGTCTCTCAACGACCTTGGGAATTGAGTTTGGAGGATTTATGCGTTTCCTTGAGCCGCGGCACAAAAAACAAGGCGGTCGTTTTGAGCCTGGCTCCATCCGATATGCATAAGATTATTAATATTGCATGAATGCATAATGGACGCAAGCATTTTATACCAGCATTAACAATAATTGCTTGGTATTAGGTGTGTGAAAGTAAATTAGGTAAAACTATTAGCTAGTCGCGTGCTGCACGTCAAACACGAGTATTTTATATCCGTCAAAATATGTACACATCAAATGTTGAGCCTCTAAATATCAAAACCATCAGAAGGTGATTTATTGCCCAAACTTTACACAGTCCAGTGAAATAATTAAATGACATTTTCTTCATAATTACCGCTAGGCTGTAAATAATGCATGAATGCATGGCTCACGAGTTGCATGTGGATTTTGCGTGAACTCAGCTATGGATATTATTGATTGTGCCTAATTTAATTACACAGGAAAATTGACTTTTGTACCTGAGTGTGACGTTGCAACGAGATCCCTTGGGTTTGAAGGACACGTCAGGATCTCCCGAATTAACAGATCAGAGCGTTTTTATGATTGCAAAGCAGATCTTTATTTAGCACCAACCTGGACGTGATGCATTAAAAATTAAAATTAGATCTGCACATTTCATCAGTAATTTAAAGAGAGAGAGGAGGGGGGGTTGATTTTGATATTTTTGTCTGGGTTTTAAATTTCCTCTCTTTTCATATTTTATCCTGGCTTCCTAAATATCCCGGTCTCCCCCCTTTCCTCTTCTCCGTCTTGTTATCTATCATGCGATTTGACTTTAATATGCTTTACAGCAGATTATGGCTCATTTATCATGTAGAGCAGGACCTTGCAGATTTCATAGGCCAGTAAGCGACGCTCATCTCAGGCTGCGGCGACTTTAATGTGACTATTTATCCCAACAGACGCAACATTGCGCAATCCGTCACCCTCTACATTTACAGACACAAGCAAACTCGGTTAACATTAAGACTAGTCCTGCTGACATGTATGCATCGAGTGTGAGCGTCAGTTAGGGTTACGGAGGGCAAAGCACTATATAGTGCATGTTATGTCTTTAAACATAAATATGGCTGTCGCCGCCGTTTTAAACAAGGAAATTAATGCCACTTCATTTGTCTAAAATACTACTGACAAAACTATGGAAGCCTGTTTCCGACACTGAATAAAGAATAAAAAAGGTAATTGCAACTTTTTTATCTCTTGTGAGATATGAACTCACAATTACGAGTCAGAATTTCGCCGGCGCCAATAACCTTGTGGGCAGTTCGCCGACATATAGTGCAGTTGTTACTCAGGTGTCCCGAGATCGAATCCTGCCTGGTGGACCTTTCCTGATCCCACCTCTTTCTCTCTTCCACTGTCCCTTTTTTTTTAAGAATTGCAAGATATAAACTTGCATTTGTGAGTTATAAAGTCAGAATTTGCAGGATGTAAACTTGCAATTGCGAGAAAAAACTCAAAATTGCGAGTTTAAATCTCAATATAAACTCGCAATTCTGACTTTTTTGCAATTCTGACTTCTTTCTTAGAATTGCAAGATATAACCTTGCATTTGTGAGTTATATAGTCAGAATTCCAAGTTTAGATCTTAAAATAAACTCACAATTCTGACTTTTTCTCAGAATTGCAAGATATTAATTTGCACTTGTGAGTTGTAAAGTCAGAATTGCAGGATGTAAACTTGCAATTGCAAGAAAAAACTGAAGATTGCGAGTTTAAATCTATAAACTCGCAATTCTGACTTTTTTTGCAATTCTGTTTATATCTCGCAATTCTGATTTTTTTTTTTTAGAATTGCAAGATATAAACTCACATTTGTGAGTTATAAAGTCAGAATTCCAAGTTTAGATCTTAAAATAAACTCGCAATTCTGACTTTTTTTGCAATTCTGTTTTTATCTCGCAATTATGATTTTTTTCTTAGAATTGCAAGATATAAACTCACATTTGTGAGTTATAAAGTCAGAATTCCAAGTTTAGATCTTAAAATAAACTCACAATTCTGACTTTTTCTGCAATTCAGAATTGCAAGTTTAAATCTTAATATAAACTTGCAATTCTGACTTTTTTTTTTGCAATTCTGACTTTTTTTTTGCAATTGTTTATATCTTGCTATATTTTTACTTTTTTCTTAGAATTGCAACATAAACTCTCATTTGTGAGTTATGAAGTTAGAATTGCGAGTTGAAATCTCAATATAAATTTGCAATTCTGATATTTTTCACAATTCTGTTTAGATCTTGCAATTCTGACTTTTTTTTAGAATTGCAAGATTTGTGAGTTATAAAGTCAGAATTGCAGGATGTAAATTTGCAATTGCGAGAAAAACTCAAAATCGTGAGTTTAAATCTCAATATAAACTCGCAATTCTGACTTTTTTTACAGTTCTGACTTTTTTCACAATTCTGTTTATATCTTGCAATTCTGATTTTTTTCTTAGAATTGCAAGATATAAACTCGCATTTGTGAGTTATAAAGTCAGAATTCCAAGTTTGGATCTTAAAATAAACTCACAATTCTGACTTTTTTTGCAATTCCGTTTATATCCCGCATTTCTGACTTTACAACTCACAAGTGCGAATTAGTATCTTGCAATTCTGAGAAAAAGTCAGAATAGCAAGATACTAATTCGCACTTGTGAGTTGTAAAGTCAGAAATGCGGGATGTAAACTTGCAATTACGAGAAAAAAACTCAGAATTGCGATTTATACTGAGAATTAAATCTTGCAGTTTTTACTTTTTTCTTAGAATTGCAACATATAAACTTTCATTTGTGAGTTATAAATTGCGAGTTGAAGTCTCAATATAAACTTGCAGTTCTGACTTCTTTTTTTCGCAATTCGCAATTTGTCCACAATTCTGTTTATACCTTGCAATTCAAATTTTTTTCTCAGAATTGCATGATATAAACTCGCAATTGCGAGAAAAATATCAGAATTGTGAGCTTTAATCTCATTATAAACGTGCAATTTTGATATTTTTTGCAATTCTGACTTTTTCTGCAATTCTGTTTATATCTTGTAATTCTGACTTTTTTCTCAAAATTGCAAGATATAAATTCACAGTCGTGAGTTATAAAGTCAGAATTGCGGGATGTAAACTTGCAATTACGAGATAAAACTCAGAATTGCAAGTTTAAATCTCGGTATAAACTCGTAATTCTGACTTTTTTCCGCAATTCTGACTTTTTTCCGCAACTCTGTTTGTCTTGCAATTCTGACTTTTTTTTAGAAATTTGTGTGATATAAACATACAATTGCTAGCTATAAAGTCAGAATTGTGGGATGTAAACTTGCAATTATGAGAACAACTTGCAAGTTTAAATCTCGATATAAACTATTTTCGTAATTCTGACTTTTTTTCTTTGAATTGCAAGATATAAACTAACAATTGTGAGTTATAAAATCAGAATTGCGGGATGTAAACTCCCAATTATGAAAAAAAATCAGAATTGCGAGTTTAAATCTCAGTTTAGAGATTCTCTTTATGTTTTGTAATTCTGACTTTTTCTCTGAATTGCATGATATAAACTCACAATTACGAGTTATAAAGTTAGAATTGCGGGATGCAAGTTCGCAACTACGAGAAAAAACTCAGAATTGCGAGTTTAAGAAGATAATTGAATTTAAATCTCGATATAAACTCACAATTCGATCTTTTAATCAATTCTCATTTTTATGAAACAGTATTGATTCTTAAATCCCAAGAATCAATTAGCCTAGCCTTGTTTTCAGTTAACGAATGGAACATATAGTGCACCTCCCATCCAATAAATCGTAATAAGCTTTGTGCTTTGTTACTTTTGATGCAAAACAAAGTCTCAGATTTAAAATTCTGTCCGTTTTATTCAAATTTTCAAACAATAAATGCCTTTTTGCTGCTATAATGTGGTGCGGAAGAGAAGTTACAGCGTAAAATAAACATGAATGAACATCTGAAAGTAGTTTAAAAGAAAGATTACAACGTACCGAAATCTGTATCCCGTTTTTAAACATAACTTGAATTATAACAAGATCTTTTGCCTTTTGTTATACTAGAAATGGAAGGTCAAGCTTGTTTGCATACTGCATACTGCACGTTCCAAACAAACCCAGTGTCTCTTCACAGACCTGTCAGGAACATACGCTCGTACACACACAGGCATGCTCATTTACATATGCAAATGAGCCGCAGCATTGGCATTCAGTTAGCGGCTCACTAATGAGACCCCTCCAGTGCTCATTTATTAGACCTTTAGGCTGCTTTGTGAGTCACTTTGCATGTTGCAGAAAGCAAATAATTGTTGTCTTGTCAAGGAGTGGTGTGCTGTTAGGTCAGAGGTCAAGGAGACGTGCGATTACTCAACGACAGCAAATTAGCGGCAAATCGACGAGTGTTTAAACATTCTCCACTGTGGAGCCGCATACGATCTCCTCATGAGTCCGCGTCGGCGTATCCTCAGCCGAAATTAAATGAACGATCGGCCGCAGACACGGCCATCGCCTCATCCCAACGGCAGATTCTTTATGAGGATCTATGGCTGTGCTTTGGAGGACGAAAACAATGGCAAATCCGGTTTCTATTGATCAGTAAGTCCTCTGCCTGCGGTTCTCCTGTTAGTGGCTTTCAGGACGGCAATTTGTCACGGGTTTAATGCGGAGGATGACTTGTTTCTGTCAGAGCTTGAGACTGGGGGAGATTTCTGCTGGTGGAAATTCAACTGAAGCCTTAAAACTATGCAGACAGCTGTCGAAACTGGGAACGCTTCCTCCAGATGATCACAAATAGATGGCGTACTCTGAGTTTAATGGATTGGTTCAGATTCAAGTTCTTTAGCAATTGCATTACGGATTCTTTTAGTACTTTTACACAGTTATCTCAGGAAATCTTTATGGATGCTTGCGACTTCTTTCCTCACAATTCTGACTTTTCTTCTCATCAATAAAAAGTTGCTACTGCCTTTTTTATTTATTTTTTTTTATTCCTTGGCTGAAACAAGCTAAAAAAGGATTGCGTAAACTCAATAATCATGGGAAAAAAGTCTGAACTGTGAGATGTAAACTTGACAAGGGACATAACTGCAGACAACAGATATTTAATTGTTCGATCAAAATGATTGCTAAGGACAATTTAGTCACTGGATATTGGTAGGGACATGTCATAGCATTTCTACTTAACTCTACACCCTTAAAAATAACATAATAAGTGATGTCTGTCTTTTTTGCTTAAATATGAGGAGGTCAAACAATAGATTCGTGAGTTAAACCAAATTTCACAAACATTTTTGGGTGTAATTATTATATAAATAAGTCATTGAAGTGAGTTGCTGTTTTTGCAATGTGGTTGTGTACTCACAGACTAATTTTGGTCTGATTTTTTAAATGTTCATCTAATTTCATTCTGTAAGTGACTTTTCTTTCTGTTTTAAGATGTTTTCTTTGGATTGTTTGAATATGCAAAAGACAATATAGGAAAATATAACTTGTGTTTCCTGCTAAATTTCACATACATAAACAAAAATCTCTCTTTTCTTTATTTAAAGTTGATCTAGACAAATACATGGAAACTAGGCCTACAAAGCTCTGTTAATCCTGAAGCAGTCAAAACTGTATCTCTAAATGCATCCATTGTGTCCTCTTAAGATGTAAATAGATTACTTTTTTATTCTTTTTCCCTGGCAACACAAAAATAACTAACTAAATAAATAGTTATAGATATAGTTAAACCATGGTAATCACAAATTAACCATGGATTTTGCCACACTAACTATTTGTAGTAAAACAACAACAACACTTTTCCTGTATTAAAACAATTTTAAGAGATTTGTATTTGTGCATACTTTATTTCATTTTTCTTTGTACTAATAGTTTGATGTTTTCAACTGTTTCATTAAAATAATAATAATAATAAAAAAAAAAAGATTCGCGATTCGCGGGCCGAAGTCCCGATTTGAATCAAATGATTCGTGAACCGCGCTCCGATCGTTCCGATCTAAATAAAATGATTCGCGATCCACGCACTGTCCCCATTTGAATCAAATGATTCGCGATCCGCGTGTCGAAGATTTGTATCAAATGATTCGCGATCCACGTGTCGAAGTCCCGATTTAAATTAAATGATTCGCGATCCACAGTCCGAAGACCTGATTTGAACCAAATGATTCGCGATCCGCTCTCCTAAGTCCCGATTCGCGAACCCGCACTGAAGTTCCGATCTAAATCATTTGCGATTCACAAATCATTGGGACGCAGGCCGGATCCGTATCAAATGATTCGCGATCCGCTCGCCAAAGTCCCGAAGTGAATCAAATGAATCGCGATGCGCACACCGAGTCCCGAATTAAATCAAATGACTCACTCAGTTGATTTGGCTTGTCTGTTTCTCCGCTTTTCGCGTCTTCAGCCATGTTTACACGAGACTGTCAGTACTACTGGCTTAGCTGGCTAGTTTTATGAGTTTAACTGAAATAAAAGATATAATTGTGATATTTACAAATAAAACATCCATATTTCCATTCCAAACATCCAACACAAATCTACAAACGTCAGGTGAGCTAATCTGGTTTACTGCTAACTAGTTGAAAACACTCCATTAATATGTCGAGCTACAGGTCAAAATACATGTTAGATGGAAAAATTGTGTATTATGGTTGAGTTTGAAGCTTAATTCATTATATTTTAAGTAGTTTGATCAATCTATTTGTAAAAAAAAAAAAAA
This sequence comes from Cirrhinus mrigala, assembly GCA_036247105.1. Classification (NCBI taxonomy): domain Eukaryota; kingdom Metazoa; phylum Chordata; class Actinopteri; order Cypriniformes; family Cyprinidae; genus Cirrhinus; species Cirrhinus mrigala. The sequence continues at coordinate 43,410,875 of CM070028.1, read as the reverse complement.
AGTAAAAAGAGCAAATGAGAGAAGCAGATGAACACAAAACAGCACAACAACATAAAGTTAAAGAGGGTAAACTTTTTCACTCCACTGAACTGTGCACTAAACACTTTGGCTACCTTATATGATCTTTTAAAGAGATTTTAAAGTTAGCAACTAGGTGACACAGATTTTTGTGTTGCATTTAGCTTGTTCTGAGAAACATCTGAAAATCCCTCAGGAATCCTGAGATTGTGTTAGACAACTCCAGGAACAGCCTGATCCAAGAAACCGACAAGAAGCAGGAAATTAGGCTTGAGTGTCTGGAAAACAAGCCTAATGGGGTGGCAAACCTTGTGGGAAGTGGGTGTAGACATGAGCCTGCCCAGTTCAGCCCTATATATATCTTCCCATCTACCCCCAGGGCAGTTACTTACGCCCTCTCAGGCGTTTGTTTGCTCCGTGGAAGTGACAGCTAATCTATGGGTGTAAATCAGACGGCTGGAGGTTGGGAAAACAGTTACAGAAGAGTCTCTCTCGGCCGTCAGCCGCCTTATAATAATTGACTTCGTTTTTATGACAAATCTCCAGGTTCCATTAAATCAAGATGTGCATTGCAGAGCCCATCGAGCCACTGGACGAGCAAGTGTTTATCGACATGTACGGGAACACTATGAAGATGAAGAGAGAATTAAGATATTTTCATTGGCATAATGCTAGTAATGGCAGGACTTGATGTTTTGAGCATGATGGGTAATCACTGGGATGGAAATAGTTTAGTGAAGGCCGTTGCTTCATCATATTTGAAGTTTAACATTAAAACAATATGAAGCCTTAATTTAAATAATTAAACTCCTAAAAACATTATTTAAAAGCATTTACCTAATGCTTATTGAGGGAATAAATAATTTATTCACACAGAACAAATGACCAAAACACCAAATATTATGATTTCTGCAGTGGTTATACATAAACGTAAATAATTTCATCATTATAAATGATTATTTAGGACTTAATTATTCATAACCACTATTATCCATAATCATGAGGAGAAATGTTCGCGCTCGTAGCTTTGATTAGAATGCATCACATCCGGTCAGACGGTCGCGCCAAATGTGCAGTTATATTATATATTATGTATTATCCTTATTAAATTGTCTCTTTGGGTTAGGGATTTGATGATACACTCGCACTGCTCCGTTAGCAGCTCGACGCAATTTGACTCGATTCTTTTTAGTGATTCACAACCGCGTCGCGAACGAATGATTCTTATGAGCCGACTCTTATAAACCGTTTCTTTTTGTTCCGCACAGCCGGCTTTCTCCGATTGCCGAACGATTCATTCTTATTAGCCGACTATAAGCCGCTTTTCTTGTAAAGCACAGCCTGTGTGCACAGCCTGTGTGAGTCCCTAACGAATGACTCTAATGACTCGGTTCTTTTGTGAATCAATACATACAGATTTCAGCTGTGTATTTATGACAGCGTGTGGTTAAACTAAATTTGCTTAAAAATTTCCCCTTAGGAAAATTAACCATTTTATTATAGTAAAATATAACAACCATTTTTTTTGCCATATTATCACATTTTTATTACAAATACCATGGCTAAACTATGATTAGTGTGAAAGAAAACTTCTTGTTTTAAAATATTATCTCATGTTTCTAGGTGGGTTTTGTGTATTTTCTGTAGGCCTCCTTACCGTGCCGGGTCATAAGCGCACATCCAGACCATCCATCTGCAGATGTAGGGAAACTTCAGGACGCAGAAGCGCACACCTCAGCGGTCTCCACAAGCCGAGGAGATCCATCACCAGACATATGCGCTTGTCATGGGGACGTATGAATGAACAAATAGGAAGGCCTGTTTATCAGGCTTCCTCCACGTTTCCAGAGCCCAGGCAATAAATCTGACCATGTCAAAACGGCGCGCCCACGTTCACGGACGAGCGTTGCACGTTGGCGAGCATCTGCCCACAGAAACCTGCAGAGAACAATTCTCTAAAACACATTACATAACAGCATTTTCTCACTCACTGTGTAAGTAAACGGCCAAATACTGCCAGCAGTTCTGCAAAATTAGCTGCTAAACTGAATTAGCAGTTTTGCAATGTTTAGGCTACACAGGAGGTAAGCCAGCTGCTAACGTAAATGTACCTTGACAGAGACATTCGTTTTCTGTCTGAAGACTTAAAAACTAAAATGATAACTTGTTAAACTACAAACTACTTGATGTAAAGTAGTTTGAACTGTCAAGCTACCATTTAAAACAGTACAAACAACCAGCAATAACTAGCTAACTGCAATAATGCTATTTTTAAACTGAATAGTTACGTACCTTCGATGTGGTTAGCTACTTTTTTTTAGCTATTTAATTGCAGTTAGCTAGTTTTCGGTTAGTAGCTAGTATGTACTTTCAATAAGCTAGTAAGTTAGTAGCCAGTAGTGAAGCTAACTGCTTTTTAAAAAAGTAACTTAACTTTAAACTACTTTGAGTAGTTACATACCTTCTTTGCAGTTAGCTTGTTTTGCTAGTAGCTTGATGAGCTTAACTTTAAACTACTTTAAATTGATTAGCTTTGTACTTTCAGTGCAGTTAGCTAGTTGTTGTTTGTAGCTATTTAAATGGAGTTAGCTAGGTTTTGTTTGTAGCCATTTCATTGCAGTTAGCTAGTAGCTTGTAGTGTAACAAACCACTTTTTAAAAGTATGTTAACTTTAAACAACTAAATTGAGTAGCTATGTATCTTCATTGCAGTTAGCTAGTTTTTTGCTAGTACGTTGTGATGTAGCTAAGTGCTTTTTAGGTGTAGCTTAACTTTAAACTACTTTAAATTGAGTCGCTACGTCCATTTAAATATTTAAAAGTTGCTCTTTTAAAACACATTTAGTTACACTAATAGCAAGACACTAGTCAACTGATAGCTAATTTTAAATTAAATTAAATTTACCAGTTATATCTTTATTGCAATTAGCTAGTTTTTCTAATAGCTTGTACTGTAGCTAAATAGGTAGCTTAGCTACTTCTTAAACTACTTTAAATTGAGTAGCTACGCATCTTCAACGCATTTAGCTAGTTTCCATAGCTATTTAATTGCAGTTAGATAGTTTTTGTTAGTAGCTAGTATGTACCTTTATTGCGGTGAACTAGTAGCCTATAGTGTAGCTAACCACTTTTTAAAATGCATTTGGCTAGTAGCTTGTATTGTAACTAACTACTTTTTAATTAGTTACTAATTTAGTAGCTATACCTTTGTTGCAGTTAGCCAGTATTTTGTGGTTAGCTAGTTTTTTGAATAGTTTATAGTGTAGCTTAGCTACTTTTTAAACTACTTTAAATTGAGTAGCTATGTACTTTCAATGCGGTTAGCTAGTTTTTGTTAGTACCTAGTATGTACCTTCATTGTAGTAAGCTAGCAATTTAGTAAGCTAGCAATTTCAATTTAGTAGCTATACCTTTATTGCTGTTAGCTAGTTTTCCTAATACTTTGTAGTGTAGTAAAATATAGGTAGCTTAGCTACTTTTTAAACAACTTTAAATTGAGCATCTACATATCATCAATTTAGCCAGTCTTCATAGTTATTTCATTGCAGTTAGCTAGTTCTTGTTAGTAGCTAGTATGTACCTTCACTGCTTATCTAGTAGCTTATCTTTAAACGACTTTGAGTAGCTATGTGCCTCCATTGCGATTAGCTAGTTTTTGCTAATAGCTTGTATTGTAACTAACTACTTTTTTAATTAGCTACTATTTAAAACTTTAATTTAGTAGCTATACCTTTGTTTCAGTTTGCTAGTTTTTCTAATAGCTTGTAGTGTAGCTAACTGCTTTTTACAAATAGGTAGCTAAGCTACTGTTTACCTACGTACTTTCAGTGCGGTTAGCTAGTTTTTGTTAGTAGTTAGTATGTGCCTTCATTGCAGTAAGCTACTAGCGTACAGGTTAGCTAGTTTTTGCTAGTAGCTTGTGACGTAGTTAATTGCTTTTTAACAGTAACAACTTTAAACGACTTTAAATTGAGTAGCTACGTCCTTTTAAATAGTTAAACTTGCTCTTTTAAAAAGCAGCTGATCGCACTTATAGCAAAACACTAGATATTAGCTAATTTTAAACTGAATTACATTATATAGCTATATCGTCATTGCAGTTAGCTAGTTTTTCTAATAGCATGTAGCTAAGTAGGTAGTTTAGCTACTTTAACTACTTTAAATTGAGTAGCTACGTACTTTCAGTGCGGTTATCTAGTTTTTTTTAGTAGCATGTGCCTTGATTGTAGTAAGCTACTAGCCTATAGCTAACTGTTTTTTAAAAGAGCAACTTAAATTTAAACTACGAATAGCTATGTACCTTCATTGCAGTTAGCTAGTTTTTGCTACTAGCTTGTAGTGTAACGATTTGCTTTTTATGAGAACTTTAAACCACTTTAAATCGATTAGCTAGTTTTATATGTAGCCATTTCATTGCATTTGGCTAGTATCTTGTAGTGTAACAAACTGCTTTTTGAAAACGCATGTTACGTTAAACAACTAAATGGAGTAGCTATGTATCTTTATCGTAGTTAGTTTTTGCTAGTAGCTTATGACGTAGTGCTTTTTAATAGTAGCTTAACTTAAACTACTTTAAATTGAGTAGCTACGCCCTTTGAATAGTTAAAGTTGCTCTTTTAAAAAGCAGTTAGCTACATTTATAGCAAAACACTAGCTGTTAGCTAATTTTAAACTGAATAACATTTAGTAGCTGTATCTTCGTTGCAGTTAGCTAGTTTTTCTAATAGCTTGTAGTGTAGCTAAATAGGTAGCTTAGCTACTTTTGAAGCTACTTTAAATTGAGTAGTTACGTATCTTCAATCCAATTAGCAAGTTTTGTAGCCATTTGGATGTAGTTAGCTAGTTTTTGTTAGTAGCTGGTATGTACCTTAATTGCAGTAAGCTAGTAGTCTATAGTGTAACTAAAAGAGTAGCTTAACTTTAAACGACTTTGAGTAGCTATGTACCTTCATCGTTAGCTAGTTTTTGCGAGTAGCATATAGTGTAACTGCTTGCACCTTAACTTTACTTTCAATTGTTTAGCTATGTACTTTCAATGCAGTTAGCTAGCGGCATTTGGCTAATATTTAAAAACATACAATGCTAAAGCTGCTATAAACAAGGTTAGCCAACTTGCTAACTTGTTTATGATGTAATTCTAGCTAACATACTGTATATTGCAACTATTTCTTAAGTATTATGTGAAACAGAATGAATTAGCATTTCAAACACTACAAAATGCTATTATTGGGCACTTTAGTGTAATATCGTCTTACCTTTTGGAAACACCGTAAAAAAAAAAAAAAATTCAACATTTCAACACATCTTTCGCGGTGAAGCGTGGAATAATTTTAATATACATTACGTTTACGATCAAGTTCTACATCAACCAGCAACTCATTTTCATCGAGAAGGAAAATCAAACCATATTCTATTGTTTTGTTGTCATTTGAAGACAAACCACTATTTTAGCCCCACATAACTGAGGCGGTAATGAATAAAAAAACTAAATGATGGCTTAATAAACGATCCGTTGAACTCTTTTAAAGAAGAAAATGTGAAGGCCGACCTTAAAGATACAATCTGTAATTGATAAAACTACATAACCTGGACCAAATCTTTAATAAATAGAGACATCTATCATTGTCGCAACAATTCCAGACTGCATCTCGGTTTAAGACGCCTTGGAAGGTCTAGGTATCTTCAGATTCAATCCAATAGAAATTAAGTACTTTTATTATAATTATTATTATTAAACATTGTTATTGATAGCTTGGTAGAATGGCACTTGATAACCACTCGAGTTTACATATTCCTTCCAGAACAGTTAAACAGACAGTACGCACAAACAAAAACGAGTCTCTTAGTCTCTCAGACTGATGGGGTTTCGGTCCAATGGCGTGAGTCCAACCGTCGGCCATATTGGCTCACCGCGAACAATCCTGCGGTTCGTGGAGGAGCTCTGGAAGTAACCTCTAGGGGCGGAGTTATGTAATACAAGCTGATGTGTGTGGCTCCACCCCCCAGTTGAGCCACGCCCCCGATCCCTCCCCTAATGTCCTCGTTGAGGAAGCTGTGGTTTACAGGATCTGCTCAGTGCTGGAAGCGGAGATGTCTAAAAGTCTCCAGGCGGCGTAAGGGTTCAACTCTTCCTGGTCTCGACACAACGCCCAAACGTACATCATCCTGAGAACCTTCTCCTGTGGAACGAACGAATGCAATGAGTGAATTTCATGAAAACTTAGATTTTTTTGCTAGAACATAAAAAAAAAAAAACTGTATTCTATTTTATTAAAATTAAAGTTTTTTGCATTAAGAAAAAAATGAGAAAAAAGTCAGAATTGTGAAATGCAAACTCACATTTGCAAGAAGTAAGTCAGAATAGCGAGATATAAACTTGCATTTGCGAGAAAAAAGGACAGAATTGCGAAAAAAAGGAGATACAAACCGCACTTGCGAGAAAAAAGTCAGAATTGGAGATATAAACTTGCATTTGCGAGAAAAAAGTCAGAATTGCGAGAAAAAGGACAGAATTGTGAGAAAAATGTCAAAATTGCGAGATATAAACTTGCATTCGCGAGAAAAAAGTCAGAATTGCGAGAAAAATGTAAAAATTGCGAGATACAAACTGCACTTGTGAGAAAAAAGTCAGAATTGCGAGATATAAACTTGTATTTGTGAGAAAAGTCAGAATTGTAAGAAAAACATCAAATTTGCGAGATATAAACTTGCATCTTTCAAGAAAAAAGTCAGAATTGTGAGAAAAAAGACAATTGCGAGTAAGACGTCAAAACTGCAAGATTTAAGCTCGCATTTGCAAGAAAAAAGTCAGAATTGCGAGGAAAAAGTCAATTGCAAAAAAACGTCAAAATAACGAGATATAAACTCGCATTTGTGAGAAAAAAAAATTTCTTTTGATTTGGTGGAGTGAAATATGAGATACTAATATTATTATTAATTATAATATTGTCATTATATAAAATTATATAAAATAATTGTTAAAATTGTATTTCTATTTATTTATTTTTAAGTAACTTACGTAATTTATCATTTCAATTTAAATACAGTCATAAATATTTGATATATAATTAAACATTTGTTAAACATTTGATATGTGTAATTACATAGTAAAATGTTTGTATATATATATATATATATATATAGTGTATTTATTTATTTATTAAGTAATGTATTTTTTATTAAGGAATCTAAAAAAATGGTCCTAAAAACAGGTTTTATTTTATTGTATTATTTACTTAATACTTAATTTTATTTATTTACTTAAAATATATATCTTGTATTTGTTTTCTTTTGATTTTAGAGTTAAAAATGACCTGCTAATGAGAATTTGACATTTTTAAGATGCTTTATGCAGAAACTGAAAATGGGCTTTTAGCTGGTCAGATTTAATCAAACACACGACAGCTACGTCAGCCGTGTGAAATAAAACAGCGTTTCTAATATCCACAGCCGTCTGAACTCAGCGACTCGAGGGCGGCGGGCGGCGATAATTAACTACAAACTCTTAACGCAGAAACATCCCTGGTGTGTCATTACATTTGGCCTTTTCTCAGATTTATACATAGTGGTTTCTGCGAACCGCCCAGTCACGACGGCTACAGAGTTGAATCACGCCACTGATTCACAACCGCTAATGGCTAACGTCATCGCTAATGCGGGCGCTCGCTCACCGGGTCTCCCTCCACCACTTCACCCTTGACGTTACGGATGACCATCACCAGCTGAGCCTGGAAGGTGATGATGAGAACGGGACCTTGCTCCATCATCTTCCCCATCGCCAACTACAGCGAAAAACAACCGAAACCAGTTACTTTATACATGTGGAGAAGAAGATGATGTCATAATGAAATTCAGATGCTCTGAGATCCCATTATTCTGCATTATATGTCCATCAGGATGCTCTGATGGAGTTACTGGGCCATTAGAATTAAGCAGATGGATGTTATGTGTCTTTCCAATGGTTCTTACGTCAATGTTATCAATGTCCAAGATCTTGGAGTGGAACTGGAGACCCATGGCTTTGGCCTGCTGGATGGGGTGAGCCAGCTGACTGTATGTCTGCAAGCAAAACCAGTGAAAAACCAGCATTAGACCATCACATTTACAGCAGAATCTGAAACAGCAGAGGTGGTTCAAGGGACACTCACTGCCTCGTAGCACCAGTCCTTCAGGACGTCCAGCTCTCCCTGGATCATGGCCTGCAAACAGAGTGAATGTTCAGCAGTTGCTCGTTGGTGTTTTTTGGTGTTTGAGAGCGAAGCATGCTGGGAGTTTGGTGTCTCACCTCGAGGATGTTGGGAATGATGTCCCGCTCGCACTGCTTCAGGAACGAGTCCTTGTCGAAGTTCGGATCCACCTTCAGGATCTCGGTCAGAACTTCAGACATCTCGGTTTTGGAGAACAAGCCGCCTGAGAAGAGCAGAAAACACAATGATGATTCATTTGTTTGTCTGTCTATCTGACTATTTATTATCCAACTATCTATCAATTTATCTAACTACTTACTGTGTGTCTATTAATCCATTCATCCATCCATCAACTATATATCCTTTTTTCTATCTATCTATCTATCTATAATTTATAAATATATCCAACTGTCTATCTGTTATTTGTCTATCCATTCATCACTCTATCCATCTATCTGTTTATCCATTCATCTATATTTATCCAACTGTCTATCCATCCATCTATCCGTCAATGTATCCATTTTTTTCTAGCTGTTTATCCAACTATCCATTTATCTACCTACTTACTGTGTCTATCATTCTATTTATTCATCTATCCATCAACTATATATCCTTTTATTTATCTATCTTTCTATCTATCATTTGTCTATCATTTATAAATCTATCTATCCAACTGTTGGATAGACAGCTGGATAGATAGATTGATGAATGGATGAACAAATAACAGATAGATAGTATCTGTTATTTGTCTATCCATTCATCAATCTATCTTTCTATCTGTCTATCCATTCATCACTATCTATCCATCTATCCATCCATCCATCTCTATCCAACAATCTATCCATATCTATCCAACTGTCTATCTATCTATCTATCTATCTGTCTGTTATTTGTCTATCCATTCTTCAATCTATCTTTCTATCCAACTGTCTATCCATTCATCAATATCTATCCAACTGTCTATCCATTTATCCATCCATCAATCTTTCTATGCAACTGTCTATCCATTCATCAATATCTATCCAACTGTCTATCCATCCATCTCCATCCAACTATCTATCCATACTTATCCAACTGTCTGTCTGTCTGTCTGTCTGTCTGTCTGTCTATCTATGTCTGTTATTTGTCTAACCATTCATTAATCTATCTGTCCAACTGTCTATCCATCCATCCATCTATCATTTATAAATCTATCCAACTGTCTGTTATTTGTCTGTCCATTCATCAATATCTATCCAAGTGTCTATCCATCCATCCATATCTATCCAACTGTCTATCTATCTATCTATCTATCTATCTATCTATCTATCTATCTATCTATCTATCATTTGTCTATCCATTCATCAATCCTTCTATCCAACTGTCTATCCATTCATTCATATCTATCCAACTGTCTATCATCCATCCATATCTATCCAACTGTCTATCCATCCATCCATCTATCATTTATAAATCTATCCAACTGTCTGTTATTTCTGTCCATTCATCAATATCTATCCAAGTGTCTATCCATCCATCCATCCATCCATCCATCTCTATCCAACTGTCTATACATCTATCTATCTCTGTTATTTGTCTATCCATTCATCAATCTATCCAACTGTCTATCCATTCATTCATATCTATCCAACTGTTTATCCATCCATCCATTCATATATCATTTATAAATCTATTCATCTGTCTGTTATTTGTCTATCCATTCATCAGTCTATCTATCCAAGTGTCTATCCATCCATCCATATCTATTCAACTGTCTAACTGCCTATACATCCATCTATCTATCTTTTATAAATCTCTCCATCCAGCTGCCCATATCTATCCAACTGTCTCTCCATCATTCATATCTATCCAACTGTCTATCCATCCATCATTTGTCTATCATTTATAAATCTATCCAACTATCTATATATTTGTTATTTCTCTATCCATTCATCAATCAATCCATCCATATCTATCCAACTGTCTATCCATCTATCTATCCATCTATCTGTTATTTGTCTATCCGTTTATCAATCTATCTATCCAATGGTCCGTTTATCATCCATTCATCCATCCATCCATTCATCCATCCTTCCATCCATCCGTCTATCTATTCATCACTATCTGTTCAACTGTCTATCTGAAAGTGTAAGCAGAAATGCAGTGTTGTTTTTACCGATGATGTCAGTCATTTTGTCAGTGACGGCACGGGACGCTCTGATGAAGGCGTTGTCACTCTCATCATACTTCATCTTCATCTCAAAGAACCCTGGGAGGAGAAAAGCACATGAAATGACTCAGGACAAAAACATGCCACATATTGTGAGTCGTTCTCTCAGTACAACAATCATGACGCTACAACAACCATGTCACATAATGCTTCGGGCAACACGAAAAGCATTCAGTCATGAAGAGAACAATCTCTGAGCCAATGGGCTGCGGCTGCTCGTTACTGAGCCTCATTATCACTGCGCTTAACGAGCCTCTAATTGATGCTGTGAACTCTATAACAACACATAACTACCAACTAACACCCAGAGCCACTTCTGAACAGAGCAGCTGTGAACATACAGCAAATCCCTGCAGCACAGCGCCATCTATTGATCACACATGAGCATTTCAGTCAAACTCACTGTTAAAAACAACATTGTTGTCCTTGAAGTCCTTCCACTGCTGATACCATTTAGAATCCTTGTGCAGTACAACACCCATCGCCTCCCTTTAAAAGATGAAAAACATGTCAAAAACCATGTTAAAACACTGATGATTAAATGCTTCTAAGCTTTAATGCTCTAAATTTCATATTAATTGTTCATTTGAAGGAAATTTAATAACAAGTATATATTTTAGTAGTTATCTTAGTATATCAAGTATATAATATTTTCCATAATATTTTAGATGTTAAAATAATTTGTCACATAGTGACATATCATTTATAATAATATTATTAAATATAATTAAATATTAATTGCAACCATTAAATATTTTTTATAATATTTTATCTGGTATATTGAATATTTTGCAGCCCAACATACAAAGATATAAAAGTTATTTTTCTATGTAATAAGCAACAATATACATTCATGATAACATAAACATATGGTCAACTTATTAGCCCTTCAGATGTGACCTACTCATTGGCCTCGAAGACTTTGGCTTCAGCGCCTCCTGCCTTTGAAGAGAAATCGCTCCTCTTCCTTAATGTGGTGGGCGGCCGGTACGGGCCAATCTGTCCAAGGTCACCAATCTCTTTCTTGACGCTCTCGACGCCCTGAAAACATAAACACAAGAAAAAGTCAGATAATTAATTGCTTATAACATAAACATCATTTCTTTGTTTTGAAGGCTTAATATCATGATACAGACCTGTGATATTGCCCGAAAGGCTCCGGTCTTCCCAAGTTTTTCTCCACCTTTAGACACCGTCTCCGCCGACTGTTTGGCTGTTTTGGCTGCTTCCTCCATGCCTTCTTTGATTTTCTTTCCAATGTCCGAACGGCTGACCTCTTCCAAACCCTGAGAAGAAACACACAGAATCAGCATGAATCAGTTCCTAAAGTATTTTATAAATGTATTATAAAAATAATTCTTTGCACAATGTCACAATAACACAAAATGCATTGAATTACAACAACACTGAGCAGTTATGAAAATCACGGCAGTTAAAGACAAGAGACCCTACACGAATACAGTAAAAATGGAACATTAAGTTGAGTACATTAAGCTTTAATTTAATTAAGTTAAATTTTTGTAATACAAGTTTTCCACAATGTTATATTTAAATATGCACATGAGGCATTAGCTTATTAAATATACATTCATTTTCAAACATTTCCAGAACAGAAATCTGTAAAGCCAGGTTCAAAAATCTTGTTTGACTTTGTTTACATATTAGAGTCAAATGTTTTTTACTGAAGGGATTCTGGACATCTCTTATTATCACATCATAAATCAGAAAATACTATCAACAGACAGGAAAAAAAAATCTGTTCGCCATGTTTTTAAGAATAAATATTGTAAAAAACAAGGTGAATGATATACGAACAAACCCTTCAGTGAAAATCTTCAGAATATAGATAGGAATAAAACTGTAAAATTTGGTGCATGTCAGTGCTACAGAAGTTGAGAAAAATCTCATTATGAAGAAATCACCTTTCAATATACGTATTGTAATTAAAATCTACACATGCAAATAGATAAAGTGCAATAATAAAACCATGCAAATGATATATAAACAAACCCTTCCAAATGTAAAATTTGGTGTATTTAAGTGCTACTGAACTGGAGAAACACACTTGTTTTGAGGAAATCACCTTTCAAGATATATATTGTAATTGAAATCTAGAGACGAAAATAGATAAAACCTTGCAAATAATATATGAAAACCCCACTGTAAAAAGCTTCAGAATATAGACAGGAATAAATCTGTAAAATTTGGTGATTGTAAATGCTACTGTAGTAGAGAAACAAACTCATTTTAAGGAAATCACCTTTCAAGATAAATACTGCAATTGAAATCTACAGATGCAAAAGGATAAAGTGCAATAATAAAATTATGCAAATGATATATGAAAACAAACTTCAGTAAAAACCTTCAGAATATAGATAGAAATAAAACTGTCAAATTTGGTGTACGTAAATCCTGCTGAAATGGAGAAAAAAAAACTCTTGAGTAAATTGCCTAATAAGATATATATTATAAATGAAATCTACAGACACAAATAGATAATAGTGCAATAATAAAACCATGCAAATGATATATGAAAACCCTTCTTTAAAAACATTCAGAATATAGAGAGTAATAAAACTGTACAATTTGGTGTATTTAAGTGCTACTGTAGTAGAGTAACAAACTCATTTTGAGGAAATCACCTTTTAAGATAAATACTGTAATTGAAATCTATAGATGAACACAGATAAAGTGAAATAATAAAACCATGCAAACAATATGAAAAAAACCCTTCAGAATTTAGATAGAAATAAAACTGTACAATTTGGTGTATGTAAGTGCTGCTGAAAAGAAGAAAAAACAAACAAACTCATTTTGAGGAAATTGCCTAATAGGATATATATAATAAATAAAATCTACAGATGCAAATATTTAGTGCAATAATAAAACCATGCAAATGATATATGAACAAACCCTTCAGTAAAAACCTTTAGAATACAGAGAGGAATAAAACTGTAAAATTTGGTGTATTTAAGTGCTACTGAAATGGAGGGAAAAAATAATTCTGAGGAAATCGCCTAATAAAATATATATTGTAAATTAAATCTACAGATGCAAATAGATAAAGTGCAACAAAACAGACAGTTAAAAAAGTGTATTTTTGTTTTTTCTTTCACTAGGCTGAAAAAGGAGATGTTATGGAAGCAAAATAGACCAATTCTCAAAACTGACCCAAGGTTATTGTAGTTAACTAAATGTAAAATTAAAACTATTACAAATATTTTCATTACTTCACAAATGAAAAATAATTGCAATAAAATTAAATAAAAAATAAAGGCAAACTTTCTCAGGTTTTTTTGTTTAACTTGATGCACTAAAATAACTAAAATTAAAAATTAATAAAAACTGTATAAAAATATTTAAAAATTACTATTATATTATTACTACTAAATATAAACAGATTTAAAATCTTAATAAAAACTATATTACAAACTTAATTATGCTAAAAAAAACATGTTCTAGTCTGTACTGTCTTGCCTTAAATAATTTATGGTTTCCACATAAAATCAGAACAAAATCTAACAGATTATTTTGCAGTGTAATCCTTCGCAGAGCATCGCAATACTGCAGTGCAACACTTTGCAGAAACATAACGTTCAGCACTTATGCAAATCGCTGCATGTTTAATGAATACATAAATATAAATGTGCTCTGAAATAAGAAAAATTGCACGTCAAGATGTGCTTGAACACTCAAAAATCAGCGTAAATTACACTCACCTCCTTCACCGTGTCTGATAACGTCCCGAGTGTTTTCTTCAACACTTCAGAAGTTTTAACTGTTTCGGACTCTATGGTTTTCTGAAAGAACCCCACAAAACACACATTTTACAATGGAGTGATCATATATTTGTCTATTTTAGAATCACATTAGACATTAAAATCATACATATTTCCTCCTAGCTTGCTTGAGGGCTTCAGATTCCTCTAGTTTTTTGGCCTCCTCACGAAACTTCTTGATGTTCTCCTCCATCTCCTTGTTCTTGCTTAGTTCCTGCTTGAGATTGTCCAAAAACTCTCCTAGGAAGCCTTTCCGACCACCACCGGAGGACATAAACCTAGTCTGCAGATCACATGCATGTGAAAAACACTGTAAAAATAACACATTTCTCCTAAAAACAAATGATGTGGAACACTCACCTGTGCCGTAGCGGCCGCCGGGCCACATATCCTGTACACATGAGCTCTGTCGTATAATGACGCATACTGACGAGCAACTAAAAGTGCAGAACTTCTCCTGACACACAGCTGAGGAGAAAAACATACATAAAAACACAGTACTTCCATAATTATTACTGAAAAACAACATTTATTGACAGTCTGGTCACAGACAAACATGCTCAGGTACTGATGTTACTCTCAAACAAAATATTATAAATACATTATTCATATTTATTAAACCTTACATGCCTCTCCAAAGGATACCATGGTATTTCAATGGTACATGTCCAAAAACCATGGTAAAACCATGGCACTTTATGGTTAAGTGGTCTAAACACAATAATCAATATCTGTTTAGCATTTTTTGTGATTTATACACGCGTAATGTAATTTAAGAGCTTATTTTGTTGTGTTATTACAATATTTAATGTTCCTACAAGGCCAGAATCATGTTTCATAAGCATGACTGATCAATCTATTCACATTTCTGTATTAAACACGCGCGGTTCTAGTGAACCAAGCGCGTTTGCGTGCTGCTCTAATTACGACCACTGTGTTTATCATACCGATATCAATCGCACTGTTGATGAGCGCTTTATAAACAGTTTAAATGAGAAACTCACCTGGTAACACTGACACAAGGAGGCCGCCATCTTGGAAGCGCTGCGAGTGACCTGTTTGGCTGGTGACCTTGCGACGCAATTCCGGGGGAGGGGCGACGTCAGGGAGCAGCCAATGAACAGACGCATGTTCTCTGACATCTCACAAAATAATATATTATAATAATAACATAATAATAATATTAATATTATTATTAATATATTAAATGGAGTTAACATTATATATATATATATATATATATATATATATATATATATATATATATATATATATATATATATATACAGGTGCTGGTCATATAATTAGAATATCTTCAAAAAGTTGATTTATTTCACTAATTCCATTCAAGAAGTGAAACTTGTATAATGCATACATTCATTCCACACAGACTGATATATTTCAAGTGTTTATTTCTTTTAATTTTGATGATTATAACTGACAACTAATGAAAACCCCAAATTCAGTATCTCAGAAAATTAGAATATTGTGAAAAGGTTCAGTATTGAAGACACCTGGTGCCACACTCTAATCAGCTAATTAACTCAAAACACCTACAAAGGCCTTTAAATGGTCTCTCAGTCTAGTTCTGTAGGCTACACAATCATGGGGAAGACTGCTGATTTGACAGTTGTCCAAAAGATGACCATTGACACCTTGCACAAGGAGGGCAAGACACAAAAGGTCATTGCAAAAGAGGCTGGCTGTTCACAGAGCTCTGTGTCCAAGCACATTAATAGAGAGGCGAAGGGAAGGAAAAGATGTGGTAGAAAAAAGTGTACAAGCAATAGGGATAACCGCACCCTGGAGAGAATTGTGAAACAAAACCCATTCAAAAATGTGGGGGAGATTCACAAAGAGTGGACTGCAGCTGGAGCCAGTGCTTCAATAACCACTAAGCGCAGCTGACATGGGTTTCAGCTGTCGCATTCCTTGTGACAAGCCACTCTTGAACAACAGACAGCGTCAGAAGCGTCTCGCCTGGGCTAAAGACAAAAAGGACTGGACTGCTGCTGAGTGGTCCAAAGTTATGTTCCCTGATGAAAGTAAATTTTGCATTTTCTTTGGAAATCAGGGTCCCAGAGTCTGGAGGAAGAGAGGAGAGGCACAGAATCCACGTTGCTTGAGGTCCAGTGTAAAGTTTCCACAGTCAGTGATGGTTTGGGGTGCCATGTCATCTGCTGGTGTTGCTCCACTGTGTTTTCTGAGGTCCAAGGTCAACGCAGCTGTATACCAGGACATTTTAGAGCACTTCATGCTTCCTGCTGCTGACCAACTTTATGGAGATGCAGATTTCATTTTCCAACAGGACTTGGCACCTGCACACAGTGCCAAAGCTACCAGTACCTGGTTTAAGGACCATGGTATCCCTGTTCTTAATTGGTCAGCAAACTCACCTGACCTTAACCCCATCGAAAATCTATGGGTATTGTGAAGAGGAAGATGTGATATGCCAGACCCAACAATGCAGAAGAACTGAAGGCCACTATCAGAGCAACCTGAGCTCTCATAACACCTGAGCAGTGCCACAGACTGATCGACTCCATGCCACGCCGCATTGCTGCAGTAATTCAGGCAAAAGGAGCCACAACTTTATACAAGTTATGCATTATACAAGTTTCACTTCTTGAATGGAATTGGTGAAATAAATCAACTTCTTGAAGATATTCTAATTATATGACCAGCACCTGTATGTGTGTGTATATATATATATATATATATATATATAATGTGAGCATATAGTTTTAATTATTATTAAATTAATTTCTAATATTAGATAGACAGACAGACAGACAGTTGGATAGACTGATAAATGATAGATAGATAGATAGATAGATAGTAGATAGACAGATGATAGATAGACAGTTGGATAGACAGATTGATAAACTATAGATAGACAGACAGATGATAGATAGATATATAGATGGATGATAGATAGATAGACCGAAAGATGATAGATTGATAGACAGTTGGATAGAAAGATTGATAAACTATAGATAGGTAGATAAATCCACTAAACACATTTTATGAGAACTTATTTTATTTAAACATTTACCCTCAAGCCCAGTAATACAGAATAATTTATCATTGTTTTGTCATTAGAAAACTAACCGTTGTATTTTTCGTAAAATATTTTTTAATTGTTTTAAATTATAAAACAGAAAATCCTTGCTGTCATATGGCAATGATTTTATTATTTCATTCAACCTTTTACCTCACAGCAGAACTACAGGCATTTTGCTTTCAACTGACGTTTTGCTTTTCTGTATCAACTTCACAATTTTTAAAGCAAAACTTATATTGTATAAATTATAATGAACATATGAATTGTGTTGAACATGGAAATCAAGCTTATCAATTTTAAAAAAAATATTAAGAGAGAACTATAAACCAGCATAAACATACCGACAGCACTAATGTTGAATTAATACAATGATATGAAACACCATTTCTTATATTTTTAAGTTAGTGGCTGTTGTTGATGATCATCAGGCCTTTTTTCCAAACCCCGCCCCCAAAAACACATCAGCCAACCAGATGTCAGCAAACCTGAGCATTCCAAAAGCCTGACAGGCAGACAGTGTCCCTATAGACCATTTCGCTAGATGTAAACATACTGGTCCTGATACACTTCCTGTTTCTTTTTTTTTTTTACTTTACACAAACATCACAAAAAAATACAACCAACATAACATTTGACGGATGAAAATGTTACATTAGCACCTTTAAGATGTATTTGTATATGTGAAATAAAAAAAAAAAATAAAAAACAAAAAAACAGGAAGCGCTTCTGGACCAGTGTTGTTTACATCTAGCGAAATGGTCTATAGGCTAAAACAGTTAAAAAAAAAAAAACTTTAGGTTTGAAAATCAAACTCATCAGCCGAGTTTTTAGCATGGTCAATATTCATCGTCGAGTGATTTCCAATCATAACGTTTTGCGCGTTCTCGATGTGGATGCACGACGGTTGCTGCTGCTGCCATGCGCCCTGTTGCGGATGCATCGCTCCATGTGGCGGAGGTGAATGCATTGGTTCAGACTGTGGATAAAACGTGTTTTGCTGCATTTCACTTTCTAGTTTCAGTCGCGCAAATTTTTCCGCCTCTCGTCGTAGCTCCGCATTTATTGCGTTCTCCTCTCGTAGTCTCTTCTGTTCCTCGACTAGTTTCTTGCAACGCTGTTTGGTCATCCAAATCTTCTTTTGAGCTGCCACTTTTTCTGGTGCGATGGCCTTTAAAGCATTGTGTTCAAACCTTCTGTTGCTTTCGTCGAGAGGGACTTTCGTCTGGAGCACCAACGGAAAACTTTTGCGCGACAAGCGGTTCTCGCGAGGTAGCAGCGGAATTACGGAGTTCATTTTGTGGTGGTTTTCCAGCGAATTTACGATTGCCGAATCAGCGCTAGTCGCGCTGAGATTGGAGTTGAAGTTCTGGGTGAGGAGCAGCAGCGTGAACGCCGAATTCTCGATGGCGTCCTCCAAACATCGCAACATCGACCTTCCAGCTTCCGCAAAGTCGTCGGAAAAAGTTGCGCCGACTCCGCGGGTGATTCGCTCAAGTCTGTCTCTGAGTCTTTGCGCCTCGTCCGCGTCTTCGGCTTCGTGTAGAATCACAAAGTCGTAGAAAGTTTCTTCTATGTCACTTTCGCTCGGTTCTGGAGAACGAAAACTGTTCGGTTGAGTTGTCGGTTTGTGATCGTTAGCGTTTAGTGGTTGAGCTTTAAGTTTCTCTTCATTGTTTGTGGTGGACGAAAAATCGAGATGTGTGTTTTTGGATATCATATGTTGGGAGCTTCCGTTGTGGGCGTCATTGACTTTCGCTGTTGGCAGTTGTTTAGTTGTGCAAATATTCGATAATTTATTAAGACAATGTCGTAGCTGGTCTTGACGGTTTGTAGCTTCGCTATCTGTTGGCGTTTGTAGACTCATCGGCTTTGATTCTTCCATATTGGATTCTGCAGCAGTTGGCAAGCTAATTTCAAGACTATAACCCAAACTTGATGATGGCGAAGTATCGTTGCGCTCTAGCGATGTCAGATTGTACGTTTCGGTAGTAAGTTCGGTGTTGGTTCCATTGATAACGTCAGGTCCGCAGACTCGCTTTACTTCCTCCTCAAGGTCTAAAGATAGCAAACCAGCCATTCTGCTTGACGCAAGCGCCTCGCAGTATGCTTGATCTCGTAGCGACTTGTCGCACAATCTTTCCTGCACCAAAACGGCGAAAATTCGTGCAATATCCACTAACGTATTGGTGTCAGTTGACTTAAAACCACCAATGTGGCTACCGTTCACACGTTCTCCGTGCATTTTGATCATTTCGGCCAAGAATTTTCCAATGCTGCTGTCGCCTTTAGTCGTTAGCTTAGCGTGTGCGTCTGCAATCCTCTTCAGGAGAATCAAACACATGGCATTCACCAGTTCCTCGGCCCGCGTGTCGACCATTTTAAATGTCAGGCTGAGCCATCGTTCCTGCCCAGCCTGGGAAATGATCTCAAATGCCTTGGCAAGATTCACGCATCTTTGATCCATGGGCTCTACTCCACCGTCTGCCATTGTTTATGGAAATGCGGGCGATCGTACGTGAATATGGGCTCTCATATGACATGTTCAAACCATTCCATTCAATCTGAAGTCACTTAGATGATGCTGAAAGAAACATAAAGAAAGTTATGAGACGATTTCAATATTAATAGTAATTGTTCCCCAGCTAACAAAAAGAAGTCCCATTCAGAAACATTCAAAAAGTCCAGTTTTTTTTTTTTAACTATATTTTAAAACTTTTTTTTCCTGGTTATATGAACATTGAACTGGATAACTTTGATAACTTTGAAAAAGCAATCTATTAACATTACCCTTGTGAAAATTAACCATGGTTTTATTATAGTAAAAGTGTAGTAACCATGTTTTTTTGATTACCATTTGTATAACCACAGTTTTTAGGCATGTACCATTGGTAAGATTGTGTTTTTTTGGCCATGGACCTTGATGAAACCATGTTTTTGTGCATCTAACATAGTAATAGCACTTTTTTATTAGGCATGTACCAATAATAACACTATGGTTTTTGGGGCACATACCCTGGTAATACTATGGTTTTTGGAAATGCATCCTGGTAAAACATCCTGGTTTTTATTGCGCATATACCATAGTAATGCCATGTTTTTGTGCATCTAACATGGTAATCAGCTCTCACACCAATTCGGAATTGAATCTTGAAAAGTAGCATGGTAATACCATGGTTTTTAGGCATGTACCATTGGTAATATCATGTTTTTGGGCATGTACCTTGGTAATACCATGCTTTTAGGGCATTTACCATGGTAAAATCATGTTTTTGTGAGTCTAACATGGTAATAGCTCTTTTTTGCTATGTGCCATTAAAAATACCATACTTTTTGGGCACATACCCTGGTAATACATGGTTTTTGAGTATGCACCCTGGTAAAACCATGTTTTTTTGGGCATATACCATGGTAAAATGTTTTTGTGCATCTAACATGGTAATCAGCTCTCACACCAATTCGGAATTGAATCTTGAAAAGTGGAATGGTAATACCATGGTTTTTAGGCATGTACCATTGGTAAAATCATGTTTTTGTGCATCTAACATGGTAATAGCTCTTTTTTGCTATGTACCATTAAAAAATACCATGCTTTTGGGCACATACCCTGGTAATACATGGTTTTTGAGTATGCACCCTGGTAAAACCATGTTTTTTTTTGGGCATATACCATAGTAAATCCATGTTTTTGTGCATCTAACATGGTAATCAGCTCTCACGCCAATTTGGAATTGAATCTTGAAAGGTGTCATGGTAATACCATGGTTTTTAGGCATGTACCATTAGTAATATGTTTTTGGGCATGTACCTTGGTAATATCATGTTTTTTGGGCATATACCATGATAAAGCCTTGTTTTTGTGCATCTAACATGGTAATAGCACATTTTTTAGGCATGTATCAATGGTAATACCATGTTTTGGGGCACATACCCTGGTAATACTATGGTTTTTGGGTATGCACCCTGGTAAAACCATGTTTTTTTGGGCATATACCATAGTAAAGCCATGTTTTTGTGCATCTAACATGGTAATCAGCTCTCAAGCCAATTTGGAATTGAATCTTGAAAGGTAGCATGGTAATACCATGGTTTTTAGGCATGTACCTTGGTAATACCATGCTTTTAGGGCATATACCATGGTAAAATCATGTTTTTGTGCATCTAACATGGTAATAGCTCTTTTTTGCCAAGTACCATTAAAAATACCATGCTTTTTGGGCACATACCCTGGTAATACTATGGTTTTTGGGTATGCATCCTGGTAAAACCATGTTTTTTGGGCATATACCATAGTAAAGCCATGTTTTTGTGCATCTATTTGAGCACAATTGAATTTTAATGAATCTTGAAAGGTAGCATGGCAATACCACGGTTTTTAGGCATGTACCATTGGCAATACCACATTTTTTTGGGCATGCACCATGGTAAAATAATGTGTTTTGGGTATATACCCTGAGAAAACCATGCTTCTTTGGGCATATGCCATGATAATACCATGTTTTTCGTCATTTAACATGGTAATACCATCTTTTTAGGTAATACCATCTTTTTAGCCATGGTAAAACTGTGTTTTTGGGCATGAACTATGGTAACTATGGTTTTTGGGCATATACCATGATAAAACTGTGTTTTTGGGCATTTACTTCATTATTCATTGGTGTACCTTTGTTGTAAATAAATATAATCCATAACCATGGTTAATTTGTGATTGCATGGTTTAAATATAGTAATCATGTTTTTATTTTTTGTTTAATTTGTAGTAAAACCATGATTAGTTTTCGTAAGTATACTAATAGGACTTCTGTTTATAACTTAAGAGAACTTTACCAGAACGTTGGCTTAAGTTCTGAGAACATTCCCTGTTAGGCTAGTTACATTGACTAGATCATAAAACATATTATAAATGGCGTATGAATAATAAAAAAAAGTATATAAACACTCGAAAATAATCCCAATTAAGTGTGTAATGACACGTCGACAGCGAAGTCCGAAATGACCTTTAGACGTGACGTTCACCAAATAATTAATAAATAAATACTACAACATTCCTTTGTGTTTTGTAAATATTAAACAGAAACGCCAAAAACCTCGTGTCTTACCTTTGTAACAGTTCTGCATTCATCCAGAAGCAGGAACTGGGAAACAAAAATAGACTTTTACAGAAAAAATGGCGAACTTGTAGAAATGGACTGATTAGCAGACATAAAGACGCTTATTTTTCCGGTAGCTTTATATCTAAAACATGAAGTGACACATGGATGTTTTCAAGACTGAATGTTGTCTTTTCGCTTTCTACTGTAATGCGGAAGAAGAAACACTGTGGACGTTGGAGGACTGAGTAGTTAAAGATGACCAGAAGATGGCAGTAAAATTGACTGGGAAAAGTTGTCTTGTATAAAACAGCATCAGCATAAAATTAACATCAGTTAAAAAAAAAAAAAAAAAAGAATGAATAAATAAAAAATGAATGAATGAATGAATAAATAAATAAATACTTTTTTTTATTTAAATTTAACAATGGTAGGCTTATACTACATATCCAATATGCTACTGCAATTACTTTACATTTTGCTTAGTAAAAATATTGATAACATATTAACAATAGACAACCGCGACTTATCCACGTGTGATTTTAATATCCATATTTGAAAGAAATAGGGTTTTTTTCAATTCTGAAAAATATTTAATGTTAAGAGCAAACTTCATATAATTAATTTCATAAAGTCACTTAACGCTGAATATATATTAAAACATTTTATTTTATTTGTAAATTTAATAAACATAAATTGTTAATTATATATTATTTAAAATAAGCGACTGCTTTAATGTGTGCTTTTATTATATATTTTTACTGCCAAATTTCGCGAGATTACAGAGGAGCCAAGGAGCCAAGCATGTGCGATAACGAGAGCAGGGTTTCGCGCGCTGAGCATAAGCTCCGGCATCGCGCGTAAGTGACGCACGGCCCGACCAATCAGCGAGCGGCTCAGAACTCGTCTCCGCCAATCAGCGGCGCGCCGTGCCCGCGGCAGGAGGGGAAACACGTTGTTGAACACTTTTATTGATTCGAGCCCCAGTTTCAGTGCGTTTCGCGGCAGGATTGAACTGTAACAAAAGTGCAACATTTTCACACTTTTAGCGCTTTTATTGAATTAAAATCACGTCTTCTGTTCTCAAGAGGAAGATTACAGGTAAAGAGCCCTTTTTAAAATCAGTTTCGGTTTTTATTTAAAGGTATTGTCTGCGAAACCATGCGCACGCGCCTTATTTTACTGTCTAAATGTTAATACATTTGCATATTTATCTTGTGCATGTTAATATTTATGTAATATTTAGCGCTTTTCAACCGTATCAGTCTTTGACTTTCCGTCTTTGTCTTTGAATTTATTTTATATCAGCCACATATCCTAAATGAAGTCTAATTGTGAGGTTAATGCGATTTTGCAGTTAAAATTTGCATTATTAATATCTTGCATGTTGAAAGAAATAAGCATATCTGTGCACAACAGATCAAAACAAGCCCATAACAGACAGGAAAGTGTTTGTGAAGGTGTAACTTGAGTAATGCAAACGTTCCGAATGGGTTAAGGTTACATTAAGTCATTTTATGTAATTAAAATGATAAATGTTTAGTAATTTAACACATTTTCAATTCGTCTTAGTTGATTTTTGACATTTAAGTGTTTTTGTTTTTGATACAAGACCACCCACATCATGACCACCGCACAACCCATTCATTAAATCAACGCAATTTGCGTTCGTTCCCGTTTAAACGGATTGATTTCTGCAAATAAACCTCAAATAGACTCGTATATTAAGTCCACGTCTCATTCCAGCTTCCTGTTGTTGGTTTAAACTCGACAACATATAGAGTGATGTTATTTCACCCACTGCACTACCATTGAGTGGCAGTTAGGGGGCGTTTCCGTCTATTTCCGCCAATAACAGGCGTGGTTTGGAGAGCTGAGATGTCAACAAGGGTTTTTTACGCTATTATACACTACTTCACCCGTAGGAATGGAGAACAAGCTCTAACGCCAATTTGAAATTCAATCTAGACCGGTAGCATGGTAATACCATGGTTTTTAGTCATGTACCATTGGTGATATCATGCTTTTTGGGCACGTACCTTGATAATACTGTGTTTTTAGGGCATGAGCCATGGTAAAACTGAGTTTTTTGGGTATGCTCCCTGGTAAAACTATGTTTTTGGGCATATGCCATGGTAATACTTTTTTTTTTTTTTTGACATGTACCTTGGTAATACCATGTTTGTTTGGTCATGAGCCATGGTAAAACCATGTTTTTTTGTGACTACAATGGTAAAAGCATTTTTTTAGACTTATACCATGGTAAAACTGTGTTTTGAGCATGTACAATGGTAAAACCACTTTTTTTTATTTATATATTTATTTATTTTTTAGGCATTCACTTTGGTAAAACCATGTTTTTTTTGGGCTTATACTATGATAAAACTCTCTTTTGTGCACGTATAATAGTAAAACCATGTTTACTTGGTAAAACTTTTTTTTTTTTTTTTTTTTTTTGTGCTTCTACAATGGTAAAAAACACCTTTTTTTTTTTTTTTTTTTTTTTTTAAGGCATATACCTTGGTAAGACTTTTTTTTTTTTTTAATTTTTTATTTATTTTTTTTTTGGGGGGGGTATACCATGGTAAAACTGTGTCTTTTGGGCATGTACAATAATAAAACCAGGTTTTGGCATATACCTTGGTAAAACCTTGTATTTTTTGTGCTTATACAATGATAAAACTGTTTTTTTAGGGGGCTTATACCAAGAAAAAACTGTCTTTTGGACATGTACAATGGTAAAACAATTTTTTTTTGGACACATACCTTGGTAAAACTGTGTTTTTTGGGCTTATACCATGGTAGAACTGTGTTTTTTAGGCTTATACCATGGTAAAAATGTCTTTTGGGCATATACAATGGTAAAACCACATATTTTTGTAGGCATATGCCTTGGTAAAACCATGTTTTTTTGTGCTTATACCATGGTAAAACTTTTTTTTTTTTTTTTTTTTGGGTCTGTTACATGGTGAAACTGTCATTTGGGCATGTACAATGGTAAAACCAAATTCTTTTTTTAGGCATATACCTTGGTAAAACCATCTTTCACATTAGTATTCTTTGGCTTACCTTTGTAATATTATTGTACATGTTCGCATGCTCATGGAAAACCTGTGAATTGATCGTAAATTGGAAAACTAGTGAAAAATCTTGGTCAAATAGTGTGGAAATGCTTACAAATCAAAGTACCTTGGGTTTAGCATTCGGTATCATCACGTATCATGCTAACGCCTTTAACGACTCTACATAAAGTCGTAAAACAGATCGCTTTAAAGCAGCTTCTCAGAGTATCAACCCTAAAAGCGCCGGAGGAGGCGGACGAGGAAAAAGCTCTCCATGACGTTCACGTCATTGTGAAACGAACACCTTTTTCCTGCTCGTTTGAAGCTCTTGGCTCAAAGCCATAGTCTGAACTATAAAAAGCAAGGCGGGAAACAATCTCACTCGCTGACGTCGCTCGTTCCAGGTTTGCCGCCATGTGGATCCAGGTGCGCACTATGGATGGCAAGGAGACCCATCGGGTCGACTCCCTGTCCAAGCTCACCAAGGTGGATGAGCTGCGTGTGAAGATCACCGAGCTCTTCAACGTCGAACCCGAGAGGCAGCGACTCTTCTACAGGGGCAAACAGGTGAAGTGAGGCATTCAAAAGCTGTTTTACTTCTGCAAAGTGGAAACAGATTGGTTTTATCTGTCACAAGTTGATTGCGTGGGTTGTTTTAACATGTAATGTCATCTTTGGCCATGATAGATGGAAGACGGTCACACGCTCTTCGACTATAATGTTGGCTTGAACGACATCGTGCAACTTCTGGTGCGTCAGGCGGTCCCAGCGGCGCCGCTGCCGAAGGACAAAGAGGCCGAGCTGTCCGACTCGGACTCCGGCTGCGGATCGGCCCAGAGCGAGTCCGATAAGAGCTCCACGCATGGCGAGAGTGACGGACAGAGCGCCGGGACCTCAGGCCAGACCGACACGCCGGACCTCATCGACCCGGGCTTTGGCTTTTACAAGGTGAGGAAATGAGGGAAGACCTACTAAAAGCTCATGAAATGGTTGAGTCAAATATCACGTCTAATAAGCAAACTGAATTAAAAAAGGTCAGTTCCACTATAAAGTGTTATAAACCCTGGACTACAAAACCAGTGTTAAGTATCACGGGTATATTTGTAGCAATAGCCAAGAATACATTGTATGGGTCAAAATTATTGAATTTTTTTTTTTTTTTTTTTTTGTCAAAAATATTAGGATATTAAGATGATGTTCCATGAAGATATTTTGTAAATTTCCTACCATAAATATATTAAAACTTAATTTTTGATTAGTAATATGCATTGCTAAGAACTTGTAACTTGGACAACTTTAAAGGCGATTTTTCTCAAATGTTTTTTTTTTTTTTTTTGTGCGCACCCTCAGATTTTCAGTAGTTGTATCTCAGCCAAATATTGTCCTATCCTAACAAACCATACATCAGTGGAAACGTATTTATTCAGCTTTCATTTGTTTAAATCTCGATTTTAAAAAATGGACCCTTTATGACTTTTTTGGTTTATGAAATGTTTTATAGTGGTTTAACAAGTTTGTTGTAATTCTTCATTTTAATTATTTACGTACTTAATTATTTTAATTGTGTAGTTAACTCGCAAGTTAATTTTGAACTTTATGAAGTTTTATTATACAATTAAAATGTATTTAAACAGATTTCGTAAATTCAGACTGAGAAAATGTAAATGATCAAATTTGTTTAAATCGCTTATAAAATGTAAACACAAAAAGAAATTTGTGAAATTTTTAGCAAACCAAATTAATTGCACATGAGAAAATTATGCAAATTGCATTCAATAATTTGTAAAAATATAATATAATAAAATAAAATATTATTATTTTTTGG
The DNA here is from genome assembly GCA_036247105.1 of Cirrhinus mrigala. Lineage (NCBI taxonomy): Eukaryota > Metazoa > Chordata > Actinopteri > Cypriniformes > Cyprinidae > Cirrhinus > Cirrhinus mrigala. The sequence continues at coordinate 43,383,646 of CM070028.1, read as the reverse complement.
CCATAACTAAAACATAATGTTTGTAAAATCACTTCGTTGTAAAATTGCTTTCACAAATTTGCGTTAATTTGCAAAATCTTAGTCTTGAGCAATTGTTGCATTCAGTGACCATATTATATATTGTTATAAATTGTTGATTCCACTATAAACGTCGTCACATTTAGCAGACGCTTTTATCCAATGTGATTTACAAAAGAGAAAAGCAGTTTGTTTAAATATTAAAATTAATATATTTTTAATACATTGAAAATTGAAGTTATTTACAATTATACAGTACATTTAGCAGACACTTTTGCCCAAAGTTATTTACAAAAGTGGAAACGAAACCAGTTTTCAGCATTTAAATATATTAAAGATATTTAAACACTTAAAGTGTTTTTGTTACGATAGACTTCGAAATCGTCAAATTTGTGTAAATCAGTTGTAGAGTGTTCGTAAAACCATTTTCATGCAAAAACTAACATTAAATGTTTTTAAAATAACTTTTTAAAGTTTTGTTCGCTTAACAGAAACAAAACTTAACAATAAAACCGAATTCGACAGCTTGCGTAAAATTTAATTGTTCAAACTTTTTTTCGGAAAATTTCCACATGCGATTTGCACCGTATTGATTCCACTACAAACGTCTTGCTGGCTTTATTGCCTGTTGTATACTAAATTTAACTTTTTTACTTTTCCGATAGATAAATGAGTTCGTGGACGCTCGAGACTTGAACATGGGCGCCTGGTTCGAGGCGCAGATCGTTAACGTGACGAAAACGGCAAAATCTTCAGATGAAGACGGAGGCGCCGATGGGGAAGAGGAGATCGTTTACCACGTCAAATACGAAGAGTGAGTCTAAGTATTTTGTCACTGTACGTGATTCAGATTGTGAATCTTTTGCTCCAACGCAAAAGAATCATTTTACATTTAAGTTGTGAGTGCGAGTTTGCCATCTGAATTGAATTTAACTAATTAAATGTTTAATTTACAACAAAATAATGTCAAGAAACGCCTTAAAACGGCAAGTTCTTGTGTGCGGAACACAAAAATGATTCAAAAGATGAATCAGTTGAAGTTAATAACTGATTCACTTTCTGAATCGTGAGTCATTTTCAGTGAGATGTTTTTATGGCCCAGTTGTAAGGTTGAATTGACTTGGAGTAAAACTGTAAGTTGAATTACAACCCACATATTTGACTTTTCCAAACTGGCTGAAATGAAAATACAGTTTTTCCCTCCAAATTCAAACAGACAAAACACCTGGATTCACTGCGAGCGCCTCGTGCACCTGTTAACATCTCCAAGTTTCAGTCTTTCCTTTGATCTCTGTTTTAAACAAAGGCTGTCTGTTTAAACGTCCCGCGCCGTTGAATGCTAATGGCGCGCCTGTGCTCTGTGCAGTTACCCCGAGAACGGCGTGGTGCAGCTGCGCGGGAAAGACGTGCGTCCGCGTGCGCGCACCGTCTACCAGTGGCACCAGCTGGAGCAGGGCATGATCGTGATGGTGAACTACAACCCCGACGAGCCCAAGGAGCGCGGCTACTGGTACGACGCCGAGATCCAGAGGAAGAGGGAGACGCGCACTCAACGCGAGGTTTACGGCAAGATCCTGCTCGGGTAGGATGATGTTTTTGCTGAAAAATTAAAGTTTTGTCATGCTTGTTCCAAATTTGTGCATTTTATTCAGCTGTTAAACGCAAAGATATTTTGAAGAATGTTTGTAACGAAATAGTTGACGGTAGCCGTTGACTTCCAAAGTATGGGGGAAAAAAAAAATACTATGGAAGTCGGTGGTTACCGTCAACTGTTTGGTTACCGATATTTTTCGAAGTATCATCTTTTGCACTTAAGCCAAACTATGTACAAAAACAGTGGTTTGACCAACATTTTACACATGTGGTTGCGTTTAGTTAGCGAAACATTTGCGTTAACGGTTGTTTCTTGTGAAAATTTTCTTGTTCGATAAGAAAATATGAAAAGTGGTCTATTCCACCATAAATGTTTTATAGTGGTCTAATATGACTGTCTTAATTGTTCTATTTTTTAATTATTTAATTTGCGAAAGTTGGCACGCAAGTTAATTATGAACTTTGTTTTATTATACAATTAATTAAAAGTTTATTATAAGTTTTATAGTGGTCTAATAAGTTTGTCTTAATTGTTTTTATTTGAATATTTACGAACTTAACTTTAATTATGAACAAATTATGAACTTTTTAAAGTTCTATTATACAGTTAATTAAAAATCGTATTATAAATTTTATAGTGGTTTAATGAGTTTGTTTTAATTGTCTTCATTTGAATTATTTACCAACTTAATTTGAATTGTGTACAAGGGAATTATGAACGTTTTAAAGTTTTATACAATGAAGTTGTATTATGCAATTTATAGCGGTCTAATAACTCTTAATTGTCTCAATTTAAATATTTACTAAATGATTTCAGTTGCGTGTAAGTTAGCACACAAGTTAATTTTGAACTTTATAAAGTTTCATTATACAATTTACATTATACATTATACAATATCCTAATTGTCTTAATTTGAATTATTTACTAAATTATTTTAATTGTGCGTAAGTTAGCACGTAAGTTAATTATGAACTAAGTTTTATTATACAATTTATAGTGGTCTAATATAAGTTTGTTTTAATTGTCGTAATTTGAATTTACTAAATTATTTTAATTGCACGTAACTTAGCACGTAAGTTAATTAGAAAATTTGTTTTATTGTAAAATTAAAGTTTTATTATACTTTTTTTTTTTTTTTTTTTTTTTTTTTTTTTTTTTTTTTTTTTTTTTTTTAGTGGTCTAATATAAGTTTATCTTGTTTTTATTTGGATATTTACGAACTTAATTTTAATTGGACGCAAGTTAATTATGAACTTTAAGTCTTATACAGTTTATAGTAGTTTAATGAGTTTCTCATTTGTCTTAATTTGAATGATTTACTAACTTAATTTGAATTGCGCAAGTTAATTATGAAGTTTTATACAATTCATTAAGTTATATTATGCAATTTATAGCGGTCTAAGTCTTGTCTTAATTTGAATTATTTACTAAATTATTTCAATTGCATGTAAGTTTGCGAGTAAGTTAATTATGAACTTAAAGTTTTATTATAAAATTTATAGTGGTCTAATATAAGTTTGTCTTAATTGTCGGAATTTGAATTATTTACTAACATTATTTTAATTGCGTGTAAGTTTGCGTGCAAGTTAGCACGTAAGTTAATTATAAACTTAAAGTTTTATTATAAAATTTAAGTTTTTATTATACAATTTATAGTGGTCTAATATAAGTTTGTCTTAATTGTCGTAATTTGAATTATTTACTAAATTTATTTTAATTGCGCGTAACTTGGTGCGTAAGTTAATTAGAAACTTTTTAAAGTTTTATTGTAAAATTAGTTTTATTATACAATTTATAGTGGTCTGAGTTTGTCTTACATTTTTAAATAATTTTAAATAAAAAATCTGAATTATTTACTTTGCATACAGGTTAATTATAAACCATAGTTTTTTTTTTGTTTTTTTTTTTTAAAATACAATTTATAGTGGTCTGAGTTTATCTTAACCAAGTTAGCAAATAATTCAAATTATTTTAATTGCGTGCAAGTTAGCGCAAAATATAACTAATCTTTATGAAGTTTTATTATACGATTGGTAAAAAAAAACTATCCAATTTATAGTGGTCTAATGAGTGTGTCTTGTCTTAATTTGATTTTACTAATTGCGCACAAGTTGGCGTGTAAGTTTTATTGTACAATTTATAGTGGTCTAATACGAGTTTCTTAATTTGAAATAAGTAACTTATATTAACTTATTTTAATTGTGCGTAAGTTAGCATGTAAGTTAATTACAAACATTTTAAAGTTTTATACAATTTATAGTGGTCCAATGTGAGTTTGTCCTAATTGTCTTAATTTGAATTATTTACTAGCTTAATTATTTAAATTGCTCATGTTAGCATGTACGTTAATTATAAACTTCATAGTTTTATTATACAACTAAGTTTTATGCAATTTATAGTGGTCTAATATAAGTGTCTTATTTGTCTTAACTTAATTCTTTTACTAACTTTTTTTTTTTTAATTGTGCGTAAGTTAGCACGCAAGTTAATCATGAACTTTATAACGTTTCATTATATGATTAAAATTATGTATTTAAAGAGATTTTGTAAATTCAAACTTAGAAATCGTAAATGATCAATTTGTTAATCTCTTGTAAAGGAATGTGTAAAATGTTTTTTTTTTTTTTTTTTTTTTTTTTTTTTTACACATTTAGCTAGCATAACGAATTTGGGTTAACTGCTCATGAAACCATTCTAATGCAAATTGTTTGGTTAAGTTTTATTTCCAAGTATAATTTAATTACAATTCTAATTTAAAATCCACAAACTATATTTTTTTTAAACAAAGTTTTGAGAAATCAATAAAATGTAAAAGAGACAAACTTTGTGAACAAACCAGCAGTTAATTGTGTAACGAAAAGCTGATTAAAAACCACTTTTTCTGGAAGTTGTCACCATCAGCAGAACAAATTTGGTCGAATTCCTTGTGAAACCATTGCGCAAACTGTGATCGAGGAAATTTAAAGATATTTAAGATTTTTAAAATATTTAACGATACTTACTAAAAACTGTAAAATTCGTGAAATTGTTGTCTTACAATGTTCGTCGGCACTTTCTACAGAGACGCTGGCGATTCTCTTAACGACTGTCGCATCATGTTCGTAACCGAAATCTACAAGATCGAGGAGCCAGGAAGTTCAGAGGGCCCGGGAGCCTCTTCTGACAGCCCTCTCAAGAGTGAGTCTGTCGTCTTGGGTATCTTTATTCACAAAATCCAGACTCCACATGTTCAGCGCAAACTATAAGGTGCTTCGTTTCTGTCGAATCAGGGTCGAACGGGCCCGAGTGCAAGGTGTGCAAAGACGACCCCAAGAAGAACTGCCGCATGTGCAACTGTCATGTGTGCGGCGTCAAGCAGGATCCCGACAAACAGCTGCTGTGCGACGAATGCGACATGGCGTTTCACACCTACTGCCTGAACCCGCCGCTCACCACCATCCCCGCCGACGAGGACTGGTAAACCCGTTTATGCAAACTTAAATGTTTAACCCTCAGATGCTGGTGGCATTTAAAACTTTATTTCTACTCCTGCGTTTCCTTTCTAAATGTGTTTTTCTTTCGCAGGTATTGTCCTGAATGCCGTAACGATGCCAGCGAGGTGGTTCTGGCTGGAGAGAAGCTGAAGGAAAGCAAAAAGAAGGCAAAGATGGCGTCGGCGAGCTCGTCCAGTCAGAGGGATTGGGGGAAGGTGTGTTTTTAGATGGACAAAAAAAGAAAAAAAAAAAAAAGAAAATACATTTGTGGGTTTGGTTCTGAGGATGTCTATAAGCTTGATGTGTTGTTTGTCAGGGTATGGCGTGTGTCGGACGCACTAAACAGTGCACCATCGTTCCCTCCAACCATTATGGTCCCGTTCCTGGAGTCCCGGTGGGAACGCTCTGGAAGTTTAGAGTGCAGGTGGGAAAATATGATCTGCTTGAGAATGTATTTTTATTTTTATTTATTTATTTTTATTTTTTTTTGTAAATAGGCCTCCTATGATCACCCTAGAAAGTATTGGTTTTATTTTTTATAACTTTTTTATAACTAATTTAAAGATTAAGGTGTAGTGTTTTTTTTTTTTTTATTTATTTATTTATTTATTTTTTTTTTTTTTTAAATATAGGCCTTCTATAATCCTGAAAACCCTCAAAAGTATTAGTATTGTTTAAAAATAAATGTAATTTATTTATTTTTTTTTTAATTTATTTATAGTTTCCTTTATTAGTTTAATAATATTGAGTACAATTTATTTAGTTTAGTATCTAGTTTATTTTTATAGGCCTTTATAATCATGGAAACCCTAGAAAGTATTAGTTTTATTTTTAATAATTTGAAAATGAATTTATTTATTTATTTATTTATTTATTTTTTTTTTTATAGTTCCCTTAATTAGTTTAATCATTAAGTAAAACTCAATGAATTTTTTTTTTATTACTTTTTCATTTATAGCTTCCTTTATTAGTTTAATGTTGAGGAAATAGGAAATAGATAGGCCGTCTATAATCATGGAAGCCTTAGAAACTGTTAGTTTTATTATTAAAATAATTATAAAATTTAGATTTAATTTGCATTGTTTTATTTAATTTTTAATTTGGTTAAATTATAGTTTCCTTTAGTATTAGTAGTATCAGTATTAATTTTTTACAAAAAAAAAAACTACTACTAAAACTGGTTTAAAAATTTAAAATAGCTTTTGTATGTAACTTTTTTTTTTCTTTTATTTTTATAATTAAGTATTTGCATTTTTTTTTTTTTTTTTTTTTTTTTTTTTTTTTTCTTCTTCTCCCCCACTAATTTTTAAAATATAGGTTTAAGTTTTATTTTTTTTAATTCACTAGTTAAAAATATTTATTAAAGTCCCGTAATCATGAAAAAGTTCACTAATTGATTTGTCAAAATGTGTGTGAGCCCCGTTTTTGCTCATTTTCATGAACTCATGTTGTATATGACTGTGCTCTTGTTGTGTTTGTGACACTCAGGTGAGTGAATCAGGCGTTCACAGGCCTCACGTCGCCGGCATCCACGGCAGGAGTAACGACGGCGCTTATTCTCTGGTTCTCGCCGGAGGCTACGAAGACGATGTGGTACGTCTGCGATACTCGCCTTAAACCTTCCTTCGAGATGTCTTTCCCTTCCTCTATTAACCTGTGACTTTCTTTATCAGGACGACGGTAACGAGTTCACCTACACGGGCTCTGGGGGTCGCGACCTCTCAGGAAACAAGAGGACGGCCGAGCAGTCCTGCGATCAGAAGCTCACCAACATGAACAGGTACGAAACGGAGCGCTGCGTATTGTTAAATATTGCATCAAAAGTTGGAAAAGTGCAAGTTGTACGAGTTCTGTTGTTTTTATGGTTGATTGTGATTTTTGTAGGGCTCTCGCTTTGAACTGTAACGCGGCGGTGAACGAGAAGGAAGGCGCCGAGGCCAAAGACTGGAAGGCCGGGAAACCCGTAAGAGTCGTGCGCAGCTCCAAAGGACGCAAACACAGCAAATACTGTCCAGAAGACGGCAACCGATACGACGGCATTTACAAGGTGAGCGACTCGCCAGTGTGTTTTGAGCATGACAGGCCAGTTTGAACTCCTTTATTTATATCTTTTTATTTAGATTTTATTTATACATTTTCCCTGTGAATGCATGCAATGGTCCTTCATTTTTGAAAAAACGTAACTTTTGATTATACGCTTAACATGCATTTATTTTTACTATTTAAGTTTTTATATGCATTTATTTTAATCATAACTTATTTTTTTTCATACTTTTAAAAATATTTAAGTTCAATATTATATTTTATTTTATGAATTTATTTTTAAATGATACTTTTTATACCTACTTCAGTTATTTAATTGTTTTTATTTATTCCCAAGCCTGTATTGTATTCCAGTTATTATAAATAATTCTTAAATTCTTTTTATCTATTTATTTTGTCATATAATGTTTTTATATTTTTATAATTTTATTTGTATTTCTGTTATATATTTTTATTTTTGTATTTTATTTAATTAAATGGATTTTATTTTAATTCTTTCATTCATTCATTCCCAAGCCTGTATTGTTTGTGTGTGTGTGTTTTTTTTTTTTTTTTTTTTTTTTTTTTTAAATATATATTATATTGAATATAATTTGAATTTAGTCACTATTTTAATCAACTTATTTTGCGCTGTTGTATGTGAAAAGTAATTAATCTGCATGTTTATCAGGTGGTGAAGTATTGGCCAGAAAAGGGTAAGTCCGGTTTCCTCGTTTGGAGATATTTGCTGAAACGAAACGACGACGAACCGGCGCCGTGGACCCGCGACGGAAAAGAGCGCATTAAGAAACTAGGGCTCACCATGCAGGTAAAGTCTGCCAAATTTGACTCGTTTTACCCCAAAATAGCTTTTTCTTTCATGAGAATCGTCCATGAATCCTCATTCTCTCATGTTTCAGTATCCTGAAGGTTACCTGGAAGCAGTGGCTGCGAAAGAAAAGGAGAAAGAGAACAAAAACGACGAGGACGTTGATGAAACGCCTACTAAAGGCAAGAGAAAGAGGAAATCCCAGACCGGTAGGTAAAAACGTCCTGATTTAATATTGATCAAACCTAAAGATCCGTCAGCTTTCGTCTGTAACGTCCTCGATTTTTCTCAATCTCAGTGGAGGAGAAGAGCTCTCCGACCAAAAGCACACCTAAGAAGATGAAGGTGGAGGCGTACAAACTGAGCAAAGAGCAGAAGGCCTTGATCAAGGACGACGAGCTCAACAAGAAGCTGTGGGACGAAGCCATGGAGTCTCTGAACCTCGGACCTGTACGTACAGACCAGCGTCTTCCTTGTTCGTGTCATTTGTCTTGTAATGAAGGCGCTCGAGGATGAATGTTGGTTTAATGTGTTTGTGTCACTCCGTAGCGTTTCATCAACAAAGTGGAGGAAGTTTTCCTGTGCATCTGCTGCCAAGAAGTCGTCTATCAGCCCATCACCACAGAATGCCAACACAACGTCTGCAGGGTAAGAGAACAAAACCACACACGAAATCACATTATACAGCAATAGCAGACTTTAGAGTGGACAACCGAATGAGTGATGGAGCTTAAAATTCTTAAATATTTTAATTATACATTCTATGTGCACTTTATTTTATTTGGTTATTACATTTTTTTTTTTTTTTTTTTTTTTTTTTTTTTATGTAGTCATTTATTTTTTTTAGATATTTGTACTTTTTTTTGTTTTTGTTTTTAAATGCATTTTAATTTGTTTTAATCACTTTTTATTTTAATTATTTAAACCATTATACTTTTACAAATATATATTTATGTATTTTGGTTGGTTTAATTGTACTTTTTATTTATATTGTAATTATACTTGATTTTTAGTCGCTTTTATTATAATTCTGTTTTTTATGCTTTTGTAAAATGATACTTTATTATATATTTTTAAAATATACATTTTCAATTGTTTTTTGTATTTAGCTTATTTTTATTTGTATTTTACCTTTTTTTTTTTTTTTTTTTTTTTTTAAGTCAGTTTTATTTTGATTAGTTATGCTTTAGTAGAATTGTACTTTATATTATATATTTAAAATAATTATGCTTTTTTGTTTATATGAGGTATTTTGCTTAGTTTTTTTAATATTTTAATTTTACTTTTTTTTTTTGGTCGTTTTATACTTATGCTTTATTCAAATTACACTTATATTTTATATATTTTATAAATATTATACATTTATTTATTTATTTATTTTTTTTTAATTTTACTTGACTTTAACACTTAAGTTTCAGTGAAAAGATGGATGTGTGTATATATAAATATTTTATTTTAATTATATTTTTTAAAGATGTTTATAGTTTAATCATACGTGTTGTTTATTTACTTGCTTTGTTAATGACTTGATCCCTCCTGCTGATGTACAAGTGTCAAAATAACTGTCTGATTTTAGGGTTTGTCAGCCTTTGGTTTAATTTCGTCATGACACATGCAGTGGTTTGAAGGTTTTTTTTTTTTTTTTTTTTTTTTTTTTTTTTTTTAAATACGACAAAAATGTTCTTCTCTTCGCAGGAATGCCTTCAGCGATCTTTCAAAGCCGAGGTCTACACCTGTCCGGCTTGCCGACACGACCTGGGCAAAAACTACCAAATGACGGTGAACAAACCTCTCCAAGCCATCCTCACCCAGCTCTTCCCCGGATACAGCAGCGGCCGGTGTTGACGCTGATGCCGTCGGTACGGCGATGCGGCGCGACAGAATTTCACGAACGAAACATGGATTTCGTTTTTTTTTTTTTTTTATATATATTTAACAAATGCATCAGGTTGTAGGATTGATGGAACCACCTCCTTGATTGAACACCGCTACTTGATTTGGCCCTGTTTTGTGATCTTGCCTCTATCTGTACGTTGTAGTTATTTCTTCCGAATTGCGATCTTCGTATTTACGAGTAAAGTGATTCTAGTCGTTTTTTTAGCTATAGCCGCTTCAAGTGACGCATCGTTGCCTCCTTGTACCTTACACCAGCACAATGAACTACAGCTATGCACAATTACGACGTTTGTTAATCATTTTTCGCAGCAATTTGTCATTACGATGATTTGTACGAAAACGCTGGCTCTAGAATCCCGTTAAAACAATCCCGTTGCTTCATAAGTGCGTTTGACATTTTCACTGTACCATCGTTAGCGCTAACTAAATTTAATGAACGCTAATATCCCATCCAATTTAATGTTAAGACTTCGTACGAATGCTATTTAGAATGGTTGCATTTAAGGTGCTGTAGCAGTAGCATTTTTACCATTGTTAACGTTAACTCCGTTTCAATGAACTATCTATGCACTTACGATTTTTGTAAATTTTTCACAAGCAGTAATTTTGTCATTACGATGATTTGTCTGAAAGCACTGTCTCTAGAATTCCATTACAACAATCCCATTGTGTTATGATCAGTTGTACCACCGTTAATGCTAACTAAATATAGATGAACTAGCTATGCTGTATTGATGTCTGTGACGCTAACAACTTTTAACCAGCGTTTGTACGAATGTTAAGATCTGTAAGTGCCGTAGCAGTAACAGTTTTATTGTACCATCGTTAGCGTTAACTAAACGCTACGTTTACGACGTTGGCTAATGTTTTTTCGCGAACAGCAATTTGACATTACGATGATTTGTACAAAAGCACTGGCTTTAGAATCCTGTTAAAAACATCCAGTTGCACTATGATCAATGTTTGTTTTTACTGCCCCATCATTAGCGCTAGCTAAATTTAACTTTTAAATTCAAATTGAACTAGCTACGCGCTATTACGATGTTTGCAATGCTAATATCCCAACAGGTGTTTCCATCACTTTTGATGTTAACAAGTCTTCGTACAAAATGTTAACATCAATGAGTTTAAGATGCTGCTGCAACAGTAATATTTTTACTGTACCATCATTAGCGCTAGCTAAATTTAAACAAACTAGCTATGTACTAAGATGTCATATGATGTTAAGCCTTCATACGAATGTTAACATCCAACAGTTTAAGGTGCTGTAGTGTTTTCACTGTACCATCGTTAGCGTTAACTGAATTTAAACAAACTAGCTATGCACTATTACGATGTTTGTGACGCTAATATCCCAACAGGCTTTTCTGTCATTTATAATGTTAAGCCTTTGTACGAGTGTTAACATCCAAGAGTTTGAAGTGTTGTAGCTGTAATGTTTTTACTGTACCATTGTTAGTGCTAGCTAAATTTAAACGAAGTAGCTGTGCACTATTACAGTGTTTACGATGTTAATATCACACTAGATTTTTCGTCACTTATGACGTAAAGCCTTCGGATGAATGTTAACCAAGAGCTTAAGGTGCTGTAGCTGTAATGTTTTTACTGTACCATCGTTAGCGCTAACTAAATTTAAACGAACTAGCTATGCACTATTATGATGTTTGCGATGCTAATATCCCAATAGGTTTTTCCATTTATTACGTTAACAAGATTTTGTACGAACGTTAACATCCATTAATTTGCTTTAGCAGTAATGTTTGTACTGTGCCATCGTTAGCGCCAACTAAATTTGAATGAACTAGCTATGCACTATTATGTTTGTGACGTAAATCTTAATTTTTTGCCAGCGTTTTTTCGTCATTTGCGACGTTGACAAGCCTCCGTACAAATGCTATTAAGATCCGTGAGTTTAAGGTGCCGTAGCTTTACTAGCGCACAAAAAACGTTTATTGACGTCTTTGACGTCTTGGCTTTATCTTTTATTATACTGCCGTTATTGGTAACTAACTAAAATTTAATCTAAAAATCTATTCATTTTTAACCTAATAGTAATTTACATAAAAGCTCTACGTTCATTGAACTTGTCTTTTTTTTCTTTTCTTTTTTTTTTTTTTTCCTTGTCCATTTTGATAAGCAACTAAATTTTAATACGCTCTGAAATGAATAGATATTATCCCACTTTTTTCATTTCGTTTATTTGCTTCGCTGTTTAACTGCTGTATGTGCTTTAGAAATGGCGTCATCTTTTTTTAAAAATTTTTTTCCACTAACTTCTGCCGTTATGCAAACAGTGGTCACGCGTGTAAAACTGATCCGCGATCTGCATATTAGGTGCTGTTTTGAGTCAATCCCGGATCCGGTTTTAAGCGCTCCTGGTCTGCCTTGATTTATCGAAGGTTTTCGAGGGAAATCCTCAAACCGTTTTCCGCACAAACCCAGACAGTCTCTCATTCAGGAAGTATTTAATTGTATCGTCTTTTTCGCCCGTTGACGTTCTTTGCTTTGTTGTAAGATTTGTTATAGAATTTGCTAAATAAACGGCCTAAGGCTGCAGATAATTACCTTTTGTTTTATTATTTGTTTTCCTTAGTTATACCTCAGCAATTTCAAATATTTGTTAGACTGGAGCTGTATATTCTGAAATTTGAAATTGTATATTTTTAGCACTTGTATTTAGCCATTTTATGTAGTGGTTGGTGCATAGCTATTTTCTTGCACTGGAATGAGTGCTATATTTTTCAATAAACTGTATTGAACTTTTATATAAAATAAAACCCTGTGTGTGGCTATCTTATTTTGCAATGAAAAGTGAATTATTTTATTTGAATGTGCAAGACTTCATTACCTGCTTTAGACCTTATATTGTTAAAGTTAAATTGTGCAGCCATCTTTAGAATTCTGTCTTTAAACTTGTTTTTTGCATTAGCTTTATGGCATAGCAGTTAAAGAGTAATTAACTTGTAAAGTGGATTTACTTATTATAAAGTTAAAGAAATGTATCATGTGCATTGTAATGTACGTCAGTAGACCAATACCAATAAAAAAAAATATATATATAAAAATAAGTGGTTAATTCATAAATTCGTACGAACTTACCCTAAGGCTGTAGAAATACAAACGGAAGACAGAAGACGACGTGCGCAGCGTTAAAAAAAGGGGCGGAGCTGACTAAGGTATAAATGGAAAAATAAACTAAGTCAATTTGTGCTACAAACCAGTGCCTTTGGTAATGATACATAAATATCAGTTTGCAACATTAAGCAGCATAATGTACTGTTTTTGTTTAGAAAAATAACTAGAAGTGGGTAATAAAGTCGCATTTAAGCTATAAATGGGTGTGCAGTTGCTAAAAATAAGGCGGATAACGCTCTCAAAATGTTTGTATAGTCAGTAATGTTTTGGGATGATTAAGTACTCAACTATCTAAAACCATAACCAAGTTAAATTCTAGTCATAGCAAAGATGATAAAAGTTAATCTAAAGCCGTAACGTATAATTTCGTAATCCTGACGGCCATTTTGTGACAAATACATCTTTTACACCACAGGTTTTGTTTCGTTTTGTTTCAAATTTAAATGTAAAAAAGCAGAAGTGGGGATGATAGTTTATATGTTGTTATTTGTGTCTGAACATATTTCAACGTCGTTTAAATTGAGGGTTTTCTTCTATTTATAACGTAACGTGCGCAAAACGCGCTTAAAACTGGGCGAATTTGGGATATAAACGGTATATACTTAATATTTCATCAAACAGAAGTACAATCGAGTATGTCATACCGGAAGACACTCTGTTATTACGTGAAATACGTGATTTCCGTGATAGTAGAATGCACAAACACAAGGCGAAAGGCCGGTGGAGCTGTCAATCGAGCGCGCCAGCCAATGGGGGACTATGCTTTGGTGCGATCCAGCCAATCACGGCGCACGTCGCGCTGCAGTGGGCGGAGACGCGGCCCAACGCTGCTGTAACACTACCGAGCCTTTGGAATCGAGAAAACGAACAGAATCGAGGAGAAAACAGCGAAAAAAGAGGAGAAAACGACCCAGAGCAGGAGGTAATGCGAAATATACTCTCTATATAGCGCTTTCGGATCGAGTCCGCCGAAATCGGAGGAGTTTTTATTGTTATTTGCGATGTTTCAGAGCAGCTGTGTTGATATGCTTGTCAAATCAGCAGGATAAACGCTGCTAGTGAGAAATATAAGCATGCTAAAGCGTTTGCACGTGAATACAGGCGTGCATTTAATACATAAGTCACAGTACGTGATGTATATGAAGTGCTTAAATCGTTTCGCGCGTGATTTTTCATGCATTTCGCTTTAGTAGCCATGATACATTCTGCTGTAGGCTGCACACATACACAAAGGCCATTTAAACCTCCATCTCTCATGCTGTTTGAACTTGAGCTGGGTTGAACACTAGGAATTTGACATGCATTTTGCATCGATTGCTTATTTTTTCCTTTCTTTTATGCATTGGTGGCCTTCATGGTTAAGCATCAAGCGTAGTTTTGATATGTAATAAGATCCAGTAATCGAAAGTTAGTGATAGAAACCTGTGTAAGCTATGAAGACGTATTTGAGCTTGAGTTTGCATGCAATTATTGATTATTTATTTCATGCATTCGTAATATTTGTGGTAACACAGAGACTTTAGTAATATCTAATCAAATTAAATAGTAGGGATGCGTCTTGCGTGTAGTTATTGAATTATTTTAAAGGAGCAGCTCATCCAAAAAAATTAATATTTGCTAATAATTGAATCACTCTCAGGCCATTCAAGATGTAGATGAGTTTATTTCTTTATCGGATTTAGAGAAATGTATCATTGCATCACTTGCTCACCAGTGGATGTGAATGGGTGCCGTCAGACTGAGAGTCCAAACAGCTGATAAAAACATCACAGTAATCCAATAAGTACCCTGTTTAATCTTGTTAAGACAATAACTGCGTTTGCAAGAAACAAATCCATCATTAAGATGTTTTAAACTAAAATGAGTCCATAATAAAGTGATAAAGTGGTCTGATCTGAATCAGGAGTGAAATCTGCACACAACACGCACTGTTTACAAGCCAAAAGAGCTCTAAACAAATATGTGGCTGGATTTTGATGTGAGAGACAACACTAGATGTTGTTATGGATTACGGACTCGTATCTTAGTTAAAATGTCTTAGTGATGGAGCTTTTGTCTTTTCAAGATGTTAACTGATAGACTGGGGTGGTGTGTATTATTGTGATGTTTTTATCAGCTGTTTGGACTCTCATTCTGACGGCACCCATTCACATCCATTGGTGAGCAAGTGAGGCAGTGCATGTCTGCTTGGTTTGTATGTGAACTAGGATGAATTTTAATGCGGTTATTGATTATTTAGTTCATGCATGCATAATCTTTATGCTACCTTTGTAAGAATTGTGTATGTGCGATGTAAGTATTTCCATGCTATTTAATTCTTAATGCCTTAAGCAACGTGTCACTAAAATACATAAGAAAATGTTATGCAAAGCATCATGGCTGCCAGACTCTTTGATAGCTAGCTGACTGTTCTGTGCACTTCAGATATTTTAGTTTAATTTGATGTTGTTTTATCATGGTTGTCAGCATCATTGTGTGCAAAAATGTATTTATATTCCTCTTTAAATATGTAATATTTATTTGAAGTTAGTATTACTTTACTTCAAAATAGCATCTGTTTTAAAATGTGCTGTAAAGAATATTTTCATTGCTAAAACATGCAAATTCAGTCCAAACAGATTGCATTAGTAAATTAAAAGGCTCTATTATTGATGTGCAAAATAATCAGGTTTCTTACACAAAACCATGCAAAGATCCACTTATTTGATCTGCTTTTCATGGCTGTACAGTGTTTTCATCATTCTTGTGGTTGTTGGGCTCATGGTTGGTGTGTTTCTGATGAAAGCGTGTGCAACTCAACAGGTCAGACGAGGATTTCCGCATGGTGACAGTAATAATACCTGTGGGATTTTTTTGTTTTTGGCTCTGTTAATTGCTATGTTTAGTACAAGTTCTTTTTCAAGGTTTTTTTAATTTTAATTCTTAAATAAATTATTATCCTTTTTATCATACATTCCCGTTTTTTCCAAATCATACATTTGTACATGACTTGGGTTTTATCTAAGTATCTTACAGACCACATCTCACACTGAAATAATGCTCTTGAATAGTTTGTATTAATGCAGTTTTTAGTAGTTCAGATTAATTGAGATATTTATACTTGTAAAATACAAATGCGAACAAAATTTGTGAAATTAAATATAAACGTTCCTATATACGTTCATATAATTTGTAACCTAAAATATTGATGTTAGAAAATAAATACTTCAGGTTTGATGACAGTTAATTTATTCTTCAACTATCATTTATGATTAAATTGAAGAAAAATGTTTTGTAGATTAGTTTTATTGACCGATATGTTAATAGTTTTCAGCTTTTCACTTAATTTCAGGACCGTTTACCCCTGGTTTTGTATGTTATAATTTGAATATTATTATGAGTTGGGGCTGTTTATGTGTAAAACTTTCCCATATACATTCATAGGAATTGAAACCTAAAATACTGATGGAATTAAAGAAAAAAATGTACATTGATTCATAGATTAGTTTTAGTTTAGAATTATTTTTCAACTGTTTAGTTCATACTAAACTTATTTTTTTCATTTTTAGATATTTGTATTTTTTGTTTTAAATGCTTGAAATGTATACACTTTTTCATACATTCATATAAATTATAAAAATAAATTGAGACCTAAAATATTGATGTCAGAACATAAAATGTTTACAGTAAAGTTATTCGTCAACTAGCAACTATCATTTATGATGAGTGAATTTAACAAAATAAATGTCGGTTTTGTACCTACTTTAAAATGAGTTCTTAGAACAGTTTTTCTCTAAATGTGTTTACGTTTTAATGGTTTTATTTTCAACTGAAAAATATGAATTGGGTTGTTGTTGTTAACCTTTAAAAAACAGGAAGTGTTCACATATACATTCATATAAATTGTAACATGATACATAACCTGAAATATTGATGTTAGAAAATAAAGTTATTCATCAATTAATGGCTATTGAATTGAAGGAAAAGGTTACTTTAACTCATAGATTAGTTTTATATTTAAGATATAGAAGTAGTTATATAAATTCTTTTTTTGTATTTTGAGATATGAAATAAATACACTTTTTCATATATGTTCATGTAAATTTTAAACCTAAAATATTGATGTTAGAAAATAAAACTTTTACAGTGAATGTATTCATTCATTCATACTCATGTTTATTGATTCAGGTTTATTTTTAATTTTTTGTATTTTCATTTTTAAGGAAATTTATAAATGTTCCCATGTACATTCATATAAATTATAACCTGAAATGTTGATGTTACAGAATAAAGTTAATGATCAGTTAATTACTATTTGAATTGAGGGCAAATGTTTCTTTAACACATCGATTAGATTTATACTTAAGCTTTTTTAAGTTAATCCCAGTTCTATTTTTACATTCTTTTTTTTTTTTTATTTCAGGAACTGAAATAAATACACCCTTTCATATATTCTTGTAAATTGAAACCTAAAATATTGACGTTAGAAAATGAAACTTTTGCAGAAAAGTTATTCATCAACTAAAAAAACTATAATTTATGATGAGTGAATTTAACAAAAAATCGTTAGTTTCAAACTTTTTAACTTTTTAATCTCAGGCTTACTTATAATTGTTTTTATTTCTGTTGAAATTATTTTTTTCATAAACATTCCAAGAAATTAGAACCTAAATTATGTTAAATTCAAACTTTTTCAAAAAAAAAATTATTCTTCAACAATTGTACTACCAACTGTAATTAATGGGTGAAGTAACCAAAAAAGTGCTGTGGTTATTGATTGATGTTTTATATTTGCATCCACAGCATTAGCTGACCTGCAGTCATGGACCCGTCTTTACCTCCGGACCCGAACCCCGAGCCTGAACCGGCTCCAGGCGTCACTGTACAAGCAGATGTCGCTCATGGTTCACCTGTCCAACCCACCCTTCATTCGAACCCACAGCCATGCCAGGAACCAGTTTTAAGTCCAGCCCAGGATCCATCTCCAGAACTGACCCTGAACCCAGAAATAAAGCCAGAACCATCAGCACCAGAACTTACACCAGAACCACCGATCCCAGAACCGGCACCGGCTCCAGCTCTGGGACCTCCTCCAGCGGCCAACTCCTCCTACAAGATCATGACATTCAGACCTACCATGGAGGAGTTCAAGGACTTTGGGAAGTACATGGCTTACATTGAAACTCAAGGAGCTCATCGTGCCGGTTTGGCGAAGGTATAGAACGGAAGTTTGATTTAAGTTGCATGTAAATTTAAATTTTAAATTAAATGGAAGTTTAATTTAAGTTAGATTTACATGTAAATTTTAAACTAAATAAAAGTTTGATTTAAGTAAAATGTAAATTTTTAATTAAATGGATGTTTGTTTTAAGTTGAGTTTAAATTCAAATTTGAAATTAAATGAAAAAAAAACTACATTTAAATTTAAAATTAAAGTTTAATTATTTGTTTGTTATTATCATTAAAATTTTGGCAGTATTTATTAATCTAGGTTAATGCTAAAATATTTATAGATGTTCTATTATTAATTCATGCTTATTTATATTTAACTAAAATTTATTTAAACAACTCGAAAGTTAAACTAGTATATTAACATAAATCTAGATGAATAAATGCTGAAAAAGTATTATTTATTGTACTGTTAAGTGTATTTCATTGCATTAACTAATGTTGAAGTATATAATTCAGTGATAAGTTTTGCCCACATGACCTCAAGTGGATTATTAAAACAATGACAACAGCAATATGATACATTCTAGTGTTGTTTTAATGTTAATAATAAAAATGCTAATTGTAATATCCAATTACATTTCATTCAGTACTCAATTTAATAATATATTATAATGCAATATAATTCAAATAAAAAATGCAGTTTCTTATTTGTTTTTATTAAATTATGTTTGTAAATATATATCTGTTTTATATTAAGACTGTAAATTTCAGTATTCGCTACTGAAAAAAAAATGTTTATTAATCTAAATATAATTACAATAATCACAAAATTTAGCAGTTTTCTTATTTATTTTCATTAAATGATGTGTGTACATGTATTAGCTTCATGTCAGTACTGTAAATATCAGAATCAACACTGGCTATTAAAAAAAAAAACAATTATTGTACAATATTTATTCTTTTAAATGCTAAATAATTTTATCTAAATTATTTTCTCCAAACTCTTTACTCATTATTAAAATGAACAATTAACAATATAATTACAATACAAAATACTTTTATGACATTTATTGATCTAAATATAATCCAGATTGCAATTTTATTATTTGTTGTCAACGTGTGTGTACAGTTGTGTATGATTTTATTTTAGTAAATAACAGTATTTACTTTTTCAAATGTTAAACTTTTATCAAACTTACCTTCTCCAAACTCTTTGCTCCTCATTAAAATGTAGGAATGCACATAAAATTACAATACATAATACTTTAATGGCATTTAATAATCTTAGTTAATGCTAATTTTCACGTATCCTAATTTAACATTTCTTTTAACAGTTCAAGTTGTATAAATTAACATTCATGCATTAAGAATGATAATGAATTAACAATGAACAATAATATATTTATAAATTAACCTTGAATAAAAAGGTCTCTAATTGCATTTATTCATATATTCATATATTCTTAATACCAACACACAATAAAACACTTGTAACAGTTGTCTAAATTTACAGTTGTCAGTTACATTTATTAAAGTTCATGCATTGTTTTTAGGTTATTCCACCAAAGGAGTGGAAGCCGCGGCGTTCATACGAGACCATTGAAGAGATGGTCATTCCCGCTCCCATCATGCAAGTGGTGACCGGCCAATCGGGACTCTTCACACAATACAACATCCAGAAGAAGTCCATGACGGTCGGAGAATATCGCAAACTAGCTAATAGTAAAAAGTATGCTTTCTTTGATCAAAGCCAATTTTTATATATGCACCATGGTTTATTTGTAAAGTTAATTCTGACTAAAATTTAAGATTAAAAATTTTGTTTTTGGGGGGTGTTTTTTTTTAAAGTGAAATAATTTGAGAAGTTTGCGTTTTTACTACAGGTACTTTTTCATTGGTCCTTCAAGCTGAATTTATACTTAAACTTTGAATTTTCTTGACCGATCTCAGGTACTGCACACCTCAACACAAAGACTTTGACGACCTGGAAAGAAAGTACTGGAAAAACTTGACATTTGTGTCGCCCATTTACGGCGCTGACATCAGTGGGTCCCTCTATGACCCGGTTAGTCGCCATTACTGTGATCAATGTTTACAATGAAACTTCCCTTTGCAGCAAGTTTTTTAAAAATAATTTATTTCAGTTCAAGTTTATTTTAAGTAGCAAAAATATTTGTTTATGGTTTTAGTTACTGTAATTACCCTGATGATTAGCCATATGCAGGTATTTATGATGTTTTTTTCTTGATAAAGGACATTACGGAGTGGAACATCGGCCATCTGAACACTCTTCTGGACATGGTGGAGCAGGAGTGCGGGATCGTCATCGAGGGCGTCAACACACCCTACCTGTACTTCGGCATGTGGAAAACCACCTTCGCCTGGCACACGGAGGACATGGACCTCTACAGCATCAACTACCTGCATTTCGGCCAACCAAAGTCCTGGTGAGCATCCTACAGTTTACTATGTGTGTTTAGTTGAGTTCAAAAGATTTAGAGGAGTTTGTTGGCCATTTTTAACACATGAGCTACATAAAGCGATCGAGTTTGATCAGATTTCGTCATTTTGGCAGTGTTTTAGCAAAAAGTGACTACTCGTCACAGTTAAAATTGTTATTTTTGTGCATTCAATAAATTTGTGCATAGTTTTATTAATGTATTTTAGAAATAAAGTGTTTATATAGTAAAAAAATATTCTGTCACAATTATTAATGAAAACATTAATATTTTGTTCAAATATTTCCATATTTAGGGTGCGTTTCCAAAAAGCATCGTTAGCTAACTATGGTGGTTAGGTCCATTGAACTCTATTGGTAATGACAGAACTTGCGACCATAGTTGGTTTTGGGAAACGCACCCCTGAACGGTTTCTATAGCATTTTGCTGTATGTTACTTACAGTTAAAACAAGTTATCGCAGTTAAAATAATATTAGATTTGTTTACTTTTTGTGTCGAAAACATTAATATTTTGTTTAAATATTTTCATATCTGGAGGTTTATAAATCATTTTGCATTACTTGGTTAAAACAAATCATTGCAGTTAAAATGATATATTTTTCATTTCTTGTGCATTTAATAAATTTGTGTATAATTATATTTTTTAATATATTTTAGGATTTTTTTTATATGGTAAACAATATTCTGCCACAAATGCTGTCAAAAACAGTAATATTTTGTTAAAATATTTTCATATCTGGAGGTTTATGAATCTTTTTGCATTACTTGCAGTTAAAATAAGTCATCTCAGTTAAAATTATATATTTTTTTCTTGTGCGTTTAATAAATTTGTGTGTAATTATATTTTTAAATGTATCTTTCAGGATTTTTTTTTTATAAGGTAAACAATATTCTGCCACAAACGCTGTCAAAAACATTAATATTTTGTTAAAATATTTCCATATCTGGAAGTTTATAAATCTTTTTGCATTACTTGCAATTAAAACAAGTCATCTCAGTTAAAATTATATATTTTTTTCTTGTGCGTTTAATAAATTTGTGTATAATTATATTTTTAAATATATTTTAGGATTTTTTTAAAAATGGTATACAATATTATGCTACAAATATTGTTGAAAACATTAATATTTTGTTAAAATATTTCCATATCTGGAAGTTTATACATTATTTTGCATTACTTACAGTTAAAACAAATCATTGCATTTAAAATGATACATTTTTCTTTTCTTGTGCGTACAATAAATTTGCATAATTATATATTTTTAATATATTTCAGGTTTTTTTTTTATAAGGTAAACAATATTCTGCCACAAATGCTGTCGAAAATATTAATATTTTGTTAAAATATTTCCATATCTGGAAGTTTATAAATCTTTTTGCGTTACTTGCAGTTAAAATAAGTCATCGCAGTTAAAATTATATTATGTTTGTTTACTTTTTGTGTGTGTTGAGTAAATTTTTTTTAAATTTTTTTAAATATATTTTAGGAATCAGTTTTATTATGTGGTAAACAATATTCTACCACAAATGCTGTCAGATGAATATTTTGTGTAAATACTTTAATATCTGGAGGTTTATAAAAAAAATGTTGCGTTGTGTATAATTGTTTTTTAATAAATTTTAGGATTTTTTTTATATATATTTTTTTATTTTTGTAATAATTAAATATAACATTCCATTAATATTTTGTTGAAATATTTCCTTATCTGGAGGCTTTCTAAATAAATTAAAAACAAGCCACTGCAGTCAAAATTATGTTTCCTTTTTTAATGTGCATTTATTCATTTTGTTTGTAATTTATATATATTTTAGGAATCAATTTTTTTTTTTTGTGGTAAACAATATTCCACAAATGCTTTAAAAAGCATTCATATTTTATTTCTTTTTTTTTTAATATCTGAGGGTTTTAAAGATAATTTTTTTTATTACTTGCAGTTAAAAACAAGTCATCACAGTTAAAATTGTTATATTTGTTTTTCTTTTCATTTTCAATGTTTTATTTTCAGTATATTTCATATAGGTTTGATATGTGCATTTAGTTAAATTCAGAAAATTCAAAAGAACTGAATGGAAAAAAGTGATTAAGTATGATCAGATTTGGTCATTTTAGCAGTATTTTACTAAAAAATACTTTGACAATGGCCATATAAGGGTCTTGTGAAGATAAAATTGCGGTCCATCAGTTTGATTGACATTTAGGCCCAATAAGTGTCTCACAAACTAGATTTTATGCTTGATTTTACAGTACCAACTTGCCATGGGCAAAATATGAAGGAACTTAAATGAAAATCTGCTTTTGACCACTTGGGGGCGCTGTTGCCATTCACATCAGCTGTAGACATTCAGAATGATGTCATCGAAAGAGATGAATCATGTGGCCTGTGCTTTGTCTCACTGTATCTCGCTCTTGCCGCATTTAAATGCACAACAGGCTCTTTATAATGGAGTCGGTCGTTTCAGAAGCACTTGGTTGTGAAGTAAATCCTCTAGAGCATCGTTAGGGATGATGTACGTGAATGAGATAATGTTTGAAGTATATGTGGCATGCTTTTATTTAATGGATAGAGGGATGAATGTACATTGAAATCAAGGTTTAGATAAGAACTGACAATGGTTGGCTAAAAGATGTGAAAACCAAGAACAGCATCACTTGATCCACATCAGAATGCTTTTGAAATGACTTGGTATTCCGTTGGTTTGTTTTCCTGAAGTTCAACATGACTTTTCCTCTCCGTTCTTGCGGAGAGCAGCTTTAATACTGAATTCTGAGGTTCAGAATACACAATTTTCCGGCTGGGCGTCTTCCCTGTGCTGAAAGAGTTCAAATAAACATGCTTTTAGTGTCCTTTTTTCCCCCACATGTGAGACTTTTTTTCTTCTTCACTTTTTCTTTTTATCGCATCCCTCTTGGCTCTCATGTTGTGTCTTCTCCCTGGTGTATCCCTGTATTTTTTCCCTCTTTTGAGAAAGATGCAAGTGTGTTTTGCATACTTGCACACTAGTCCTTGATGCCCTTGGCTCATGTTGTCTTAAAGAAACCCCGTACGGAGCGTTCATTAGAAGCAGCTGTTCTGTCAGTATCATGGGCTATATTTCATCCAGCTGTGAGTCTTGTGTCTTTTAATCAAGCTGGAATGCAGTAGTCAATCAAGGGTGTTTTGTGCTTAAAATTAATTTAAAACCGGTCAATGTTGAGGGAACTGTAAAGTGAACAACGTTGGGGCTTCAAAACATGCTTGAGGTGAAAAGCATAATGCGTTGCATCAAAAAGGAAGGTAGAAAGTAGGAAGTGTACACGGTAAACAGCAGGGATCCAACAAAATGGTTGTGTTTTGTGCACTTAAAAATTGCTAACCAATAATCACAAATGATTGGGCAAATCGTTGAAATGCATTGGTCACAAGTAGGTATTAAAAATAGTTCAGAATTGTATTTATTATGTAATAGAAAATGGGAACAAGCCCCATTCAGTTGTTCAAGATTGTAAACTAATTTGCTTTTCATAATAAACTTTTTGTCAGATCCTTTCATAAAAGCACACAGACAACGACTATTGATTTTTTTTTTTTTCTTTCTTTTTTTTTTTTTTGTTGTTGTTGTTGTTGTTGTACCAAAAAAGGCTCTGGTATGGTGTGTTTTCTGTCATTTTTATCCTCAGAATTTAATCAGTAGTACAAAAATGCACCAAAGTAAATGTTACACAAGTGCATAAAGTACATCCTCACCAGTTTCTTAAAGAAAACAAAGTCCTTAAAGCAGGAGTCTCCACACTCGATCCTGGTGGAGGGCCGGTGTCCTGCAGAATTTAATAGAACACACCTGAACCAGCTAATCAGGGTCTTACTAGGCATGCTAGAAACTTCCAGGCAGGTGTGTTGAGGCAAGTTGGAGGTAAACTCTGCAGGACACCGGCCCTCCAGGTTGTTTTATTTTGTTCTTCCCAGCTACCAATTCCAAAAGAGACCTTGTAACATGAGAGTTTGCATGTAAAAATAATGTTTCTGTAATGAGAAACCTTTAGTTCCCTAATCAAAAGATGTGGGAACCCTAAAACTATAAATAGTGAATGCGCAAGCCAACTCCTCATTTGAAAGTTGCATCAGGGCCAGATTTAATGCTGGTACTTGACACTTGTCTCTGTGGAGTGTATGAATAATGTTGAAAGGGTCGTAGCATGTTTTTGGGTCATGCTCTGGTAGGCACAGGTGTCCAAACGGATAAGGGTGCAAAACTGTGATTCTGTAAGAGGTCTTGCGTAAGTCTCGCTTGCTCTCTTGAGTATCTTTCCGTCTCCATTTCTTCTGTGTCCTCATATCTCTCTGAAGTGTTAGCTCTTGATGTCTCTAGCTAAGCATTCTCTCTTTCTCCCACTCTCCGGAGGCCTTATCTCAAGTTAACTTTCCGCATAGCGGAGAAACGGCAAGACTCGTGCTCGGGGGTGGGGGGTAAAAAAAAAAAAAAAAAAGGAAAGAGGAGAAAATTTACTCACCCTTCAACTCGGCTTAATGCAACTATGCGTGCGCACGTCCTCTCCACCCAAACACCCCCTTCTGCTTTTGAAATTGAATCCGTTTTACTTTTCTGGTAATTACAGTATGTTAAAGTGTGTGTGGTAGCTGTTTGCCTAACCCTCTGTTCAGCCACTGTGAAATTAACTTCATTCGCCTCCAACTCTCCTCCCATCAAAGTCATAATTCTCGCCGCCTCCTGAGATCTAGTGTCAGATTCTTAAAGATTGCGGAGTGGCCCAAAATGGTGCGCACACTGCCGGAAATAATCGCCGAGAGAGGGAGTGCTGCAGCCGAGGGGATAGCTTGATTCTTATTGCTTGTTTTCTTGTTCTTGTCCTCTTCAAGATGATGACAAATAAAACCTTAACGCCGCCGGTGGCGTCAACGCCGATTGGCAGGTAGGGGTTTCGTGTAGCCGCCGTGGGACTGGAGAGATATTGCATCTGGGAAGTCAAGTATGGAATTGTTTCATGGGCCGTAAACATGGTAAATGGGATGCGTCCCTTACATACGCCCAGGCATGGGTACACTTGTCTCAAAATCTCAAACGGTGTTTAGTGGGCGCTTTATATTCATTTTGTCTTTCCGGTAGTGCTAGAGCAACCTCTAGAAACTGGAGGCCTTCCTCCAAGTGGGTGTTTCCACTCACACCAAGTCAAGACCCTCAGATTTACCTTGGTTTCTCGTGCCCCCGGTGAGATTTTCATCAGTATCTGCCTTTCCCAGACAATCCCTGATTGAATAAAGCTTCTGCAACTTTCGGTTGCCAGATGGAGTTACTGCCAGCTTGATCTGGTTGGGTTAGTAAAGTGTAAAGATACTCCTACTGGCAGGAAGCATTCGTACCCTAATTACAGCCGCCCGTCAGTCAGATACAGGTTTTATCTGCAAGAAAAGGAAAGAAAGAGCCATCTAATTATTATTGATCTGTGGTGGCACCTCAAACACCAAATTGAATCTACTCTCACAAGTGTCCCCAGAGTTGGGGTGCTTGTGGCCAGCCGTTCGATTTCCCAGTGCCTCCGTCTTTGGTGTTTTAGGCCAGTTCCCAATATGTGCAACAGTGCACCTCATCTTGGGAATTGATTGGCATTCATGTTTACTGCAGGTGGAGGCCATTTAGTGGCATCCTTCTGTTTTGTAGTGTCTTGAGCCATTTCAACTCTAGTCTTAAGATCCCTGCGTGCTCTTAAATTGTACTCAGATTTGGTCTTAAATGTTTTTGATTGCAAGAATGAGGAGTGTGTGTGTACAGTTACTTGTAGAATAAGTTGCCTACACAATGTCACTGTTTCAAGATCTTTTAGTTTAGGGCAGGGATAGGCAACGTCGATCCTGGAGTGCTGATGTCCTGTAGATATTAGTTCCAACCCTGAAAAAAAACCTTGCCTGCCTGTAGCCCTAGTAATCCTGAAGACCTTGATTAGCATGTTCAGGTGTGCTTGATTAGAGTTGGAACTAAACTCCAGGACCGACGTTGCCTATCCCTGGTCTAGGGTTATCGAGTTCAGGAGGAACAGAGTTTATTTCATATATGGTGAACTATGATATTGCGCTTCAGCTAATTCCGTAATTATATGAATATGGAAATCCATCTCTTTCCATTTCCGTAGATCTTATTTCCATCTTGTTCTCGTTTGGTTAGTGCAGGGGTGCCCAAACTAGCAGGCAGCCATTTGACCCTGCAGCCCAAGGCTGGTCGCCCACTGAAGCCAAGCAGGGTTGAGCCTGGTCAGTACCTGGATAGGAGACCTCCTGGGAAAACTAGGTGTTAGTGAGACCACCAGGGGGTGCTCATCCTGTGGAGTGAGTGGGTCCTAACACCCTAGTATAGTAATGGGGACACTATACTGTCAAAAAGCCCCATCCTTCCGATGAGACGTTAAACCGAGGTCCTGACTCTCTGTGGTCATTAAAAATCCCAGGATGACTTTCGAAAAGAGGAGAGATGTGACCTCGGCATCCTGGCCAAATATGCCCATTGGCCTCTGACCATCATGGCCTCCTAACAATCCCCATATCTTCTGAGGAATGGGAACAGAAATTGCTTGGCTATGGCTATGCACTAACCCAGTGTGCCCAAACTTGGTTTTGAAAGGCCGGTGTCCTGCAGAGTTTAGCTCCAACACTTTCCAGTAAGTTTCTAGTATGAATAGTAAGAGCTTAATTAGCTGGTTCAGGTGTGTCTAATTGGGGTTGGAGCTAAACTCTGCAGGACACCAGCCCTCCAGGGCCGAGTTTGGGAACCCCTGGGTTAGTGCATAGCCATATGAAGCAATTTCCGTTCCCATCCCTCTTTGTTTCCCCCCCATAAATCTTGTACTTTTTTTTTCCTGTAACTTTTCAATAAAATCCACAGCACATTGTGAAATAAAACAAACCTCTTTTTGTACATCCCATCAGCTGCATACAAACACAACTCTTTAATCCCTCCACTTGGTATTCAGTTGACTTCCAGACGATCCTGCACTTGTGTGGAGAAAACCACTGCTGTGAAATTGGCCTGTGTTTAACTAGAAAGTGGCACTCGCCCATAAAATCCTCGTTTGGCCTCCTGCCGCCAGTAGAGGGCAGTGCGACGCTGTTCAAAACCCTCCCGAAGCCTTGTTTCCCTCATTGTGAATGTGTGATTTGAAGCCGGAGCCCAAGGGAGGGTGATGCACCGGATTTACATTTGCGTTCATGGCCTCAGGAGGGTTTCGGCTCTCCGGAAACTTGAGGAAATAATTAGGCTAATACAGACAATGTCAATAACAACGTCAAGCGAATTGAACCTTTAGCGGCTCAGAAGATATTGTGCTGTTTCCTTCACCGGCGAAATCATTTCAAATTAAGCAGCACGGCACAGCCTGTATTAGCATTGCGCGTGTTTGAGCCGATTAGCCGAAATAAATTGGCTCTCGCGCAGTAATTTTCCAGGCTTTGTCTTGGTGACGTTTGAGTGCTTTGTCTTTAAACTAGCGTATGACTGGTGAATGTGAAATAGGGGTGAAATGTTCTCTGTGTTTCATGTTTTTTCGAGGGCCGTGTGATGATCAGAGAGCAATTCTCACAGAGGCGTCTTGCTGCGCGTCCCTCCAGTGTCTTTCCCTCTCGTCTTTCCCATTGATCCCATTAATTGATCTCGGTTTTTTCCTCCTCACCGCAGGTATGCGATTCCTCCCGAGCACGGCAAGAGGTTGGAGAGGCTGGCGCAAGGTAAGACCTCACATCCATTCGTTAGCATGACTCCATGTAGAAAAGGAGCGTGGTAGGTTAGGCAATCAAAACGGAGGTCGTTTACATATTAAAGTCTGAAAGGAAAAGAAGCGGAAACAGGGATAGTTAATGTTGGAAACTTGTTTTCATTTTGTTCCAAACTTTTTTCTTTGATGCAACAAATAAGTGTGTGTATGTGTATGTGTGTGTGTGTTTGTGTGTGTGTTTGTGTGTGTGTTTGTGTGTGTGTTTGTGTGTGTGTTTGTGTGTGTGTTTGTGTGTGTGTTTGTGTGTGTGTTTGTGTGTGTGTTTGTGTGTGTGTGTGTGTGTATATATATATATATATATATATATATATTAAATGTTTATACAAATATTATGTTTATACAAATATATAAATTCTATAAACTGTATTTTTCTATATTTTCTATCAACATTAAAATGAAAATAATACATATATAAAAAATAAATACAAATATTTGTATTTATTTTTCATCTGTCATTTATCATTAATATCATTAACTCTTATATTTACAGACACGCACACATATATAAATTACAAGCTTTAATTATTTATATATATATATATATATATATATATATGTATATGTATATGTATATGTATGTTTATAAAGATATCCAAAATTATATTATAAACAATAAAACCTAACTAAAACATATTTATATAAAATTAATACAAGAAATATGATATGTATATTATAATATTTTCCTATGCTATTATATACATTAATACATAATATATACAAATAAATAAAAAATGTGTGTATATAATAATAATAATAATAATTATAATAAAATAAAATAAAATATATAATGGTAATACTCCATGTATTTGTGTACATTTATTTATATATTTATTTTTACATTTATTTATATATGATGTGTATCTTATGTATTATTTTATTATTGCTTATATAATTTATGTGTTTATATTAAAAATATAATAATTTAGTTTTCATCCTTTTTTTTTTCTTTTTTTTTTTTTTTAAAGATATAAACCCTATTGTTGAAAAATGAATAAATAGCATCATAACAGCAGTCCATATGAGCTGTATGCTATATTTTATGTCTTTTGAAGTCGTACGATAAATTTGTGTGAGGAATATTCGGTGAAATTTCTTAGTTTGTGTTTTACCAAAGGACGGAAGTCTCACAAGTTTGATATTGAGTAAATAATGTCGGTAGTTAATTATGGGATGAGCTGTTCCTGCCTGAAACAGGGAAAATCCTGTTCCTCGGGTCTCTTCCTGCTCCAAATTACACGGCAAAACATCGGCGTAATCCTGAATGAGGTGCGAGTCGGCGCTGGCAGAAAATCCTCTTGGCACCTCCCGAAAGTTTGCGGCGCTGTCTAGGAATGCCCTGGCGTCTGCCTGTGGTTGTGTGGATTATGAGATGTGAAGATGTTTGTGCGTCTCGCAGATCTGAGGCTTCTGTACTTCAAAACGATACCGTAACCCACATACACAAACACACGCTCCTGTCCCACTTAAACAAACACTACACTTTAAACGAACGAACACTCGACGCAAAGCTGGGTTTTCATTGATCAGCGCTGAGACGTCACACAGAGAACAGGTGTATTTATAAACTCCAACAGCATTTTGATGTCCTCCTTTGGTTTTGAACAACTGATTATTAATTATGATTTGTTTTACTCCCTTTAAGATACAATGCACCTCATTTTTGATACTCTAAAATAAGACTCAATACATAGGAGTAGATGTATAGATAGATCAATTTTTTAAAGATCACTTTTTTAAATCTTATATTATTTATTTTTATATATATATATATATATATATATATATATATATATATATATATATATATATATGTATATATATATATATATATATATATATATATATATATATATTCTTTTATTTATTTTTGAATGCTACATTTAAACTATTATTGGTAAATTGTAATGAACGATTGTAATCTATATTTTTACAAAAAAAATATCTTAATATGAAATAATAATATTGTTTATTCTGTTGCTTATACATACATACACAAGATATTAAGTATTTGTTTTCAGATTTATTTTTAATATATGCATTTTATTTGTATATTAAATATTTGAACTATATTTTAGAAATATTCTTAACCATATGTGGTGTTTTATTTTTATTTATATGAAACCTTTTAACAAATTTTTGAAATATTTTAAATGGAATGCATTATTAAATGCTACATTTTGAATAATATATTTTATGAACATTTAACATTTTAAATATTTAATGTATGCATTAATGCTCATTTGATAATATATTTTATGAAACATTTTAATGAATTTTTTAAATATTTTAAATTGTATGCATGTAGTGCTACATTTTGAATAAATTTAAGTGTTAACTTATTAATGAGTTATGATTATATATATTTTATAAAAATTTAAATATCTTAAAATATTTTATTCTGTTCTTTGTAGATGTAAACAATATAATTTTTAAGTATGTTTTTATATTTCTTTTTAATATGTATTTTGTTTTTACATAAAATATTTTAACATTATATTTTATAAATATTACATAAACGAATCAAATAAATAAATATATTTAAGTGCTAACTTATTGATGAATTGCGATTGCAATATATATTTTTTATAAAATGTTTAATATTTTATCTTTCTTTTAAACATTTTTTTTATCTGTTCTTTCTAGATATAACCCCAAGATAATTTTTATAATATTCTTTATATTTTTTATATTTAGTTTTAATATATTTTTATTTTTATTTATATGAAATTTTAACACAGTATTATTCTTATATATGTGTTTGTATTTCATTTCAGTTATTTATAATAAATATTTTAATATTTTATAAATATTTAAAGTGTATTTTTCAGTGCATTTAAAGTGAATTTAAAAGTTAACATTTTTTATTTCTGCATGTAACTGTTCACAATTGGGTTTCGCACACAAACGCTCGCGTTACCGAAGGAGAACCATTGCGTTGAACTTAAACCGTCCTAAGGAGAGTCGGAGAATCATGTGGGTCGTGAATAGCGTCGGTCTGTGCTAAATCTTTCTGTGATACAAGGCCTGACGCCGCTGATGGTTTATGCAAAACTCCCGTACTTCATATCCGTGCATAAAAGCGCATGAATTCACACTCCATCGCGTCAGTCGCCTGGTTTTCACCATTGCCGCGTCCGTTTCATCTGTTAAATCTGCCTTAAAGGACGAAAGAAAGGCAGTCGCAGCTCTTCAGCATAAATGAATGAGAGTCGCACCGCCTGCTCTTCTAATGCTCTCAACAAATGACACAACGTCTGACGATATATATTATCATCGCTCGCAGTGACTAACGGCGCTACTGAGAGACGCGTCTCAGTTGGACGATCTCCTCTGCAGCTCCTGAAGACGTCTAATGTTGTTGTGAAAGTGCAAAGTCTGTTTTTATGCCGTATACCTTGGTCTAACAGAGTTGCTGCTCTCTTTTTGCTGTACAAGTAACAGGAAGTGGAGGAAATGTACAGCAACGCGATAACAGGAGAAAAAAATCTAGTGTAACTAGCATGATTTCCGGATTTTTTTTGGCTGGAAATGTTTTACGGTCAATATTTTAAGAGATTATATAGTTTGTCTAGATGAGTTCAAACCTAACAAACATGGACTGACACAAAGTATGGTTATTTTATTTGTTGGTATTATTTATATTAACATTGTAATAATATTTGTTTATAAAAAAAATACATGTTTATTATTTTACAGTTTTTTTATTTATTTATTTTTTTTTTAATATCTGCTCATTGATTTTTAATCACATGATTTTCTTTTTTAAATATTTGTTTATATTTATTGTTTGTAATATGTTGTTTAATATTATGTGTTTTGTATGTAAAATGTAAATTTATATAAATGTTTAATTTTTTTAGGTTAATTTAAAAAAATTATATTTATATTTTTATTTATACATTATTTTATATTTTATATATATATATATACATATATGTACTACATTGTTCTCTCTCTCTATATGTGTGTGTGTGTGTATATATATATATATATATATATATATATATATATATATATATATATATATATATATATATATATATATATATATATATATATATATATATATAGAAATTATATTGTAGAAAAACAAAGGAAAAACAAGCTTTCATTTTTATTTCAATTGTTTATATCTACAAATATATAATTAAGAATATTAAATATAAAATAGAATAATATTTTAATAAATATTTAATACATATTATATAATAATACATATTATTTATATATTTTTATATATAAACAAATATCTAAAATTATTTAAAATTAAAGCTTTTGTTTTTGTAACACATTTCATTTGTTCTTTATAGATATAAATTTTAGATTATTTTTAATATTCAGTTTATATATTTAGTATTTATTTTTATGTATATATTTATTTTATTATTTATGTAGTATCATTGTAGTATATATTTTTATTTTTATTAAAAAATGTTATTTTTACTTTTGAACATCCATTCATTATAGATATAATCCTAGTATTAGATGTATAAATTATGCACTTTTATATTTATTTAGAAATTATATTGTATTATATTTTATTATATTGTATGTTTTAGTTTGATGATAATGTATATTTAATGTATATTTTATAAATGTTAAAATATATGCTTTTATATATAAATTATATTTTATAATTGTAATATTAAATACTATTATATTATGATACTTAATAAATATGTAATAATAAATATTATTTATATATTTGTATATTTAAACGATTACTTAAATTATAAGGTAAATATTTTGTCTGTTTTGATCGTGTCATTTCATTTGTTCTTTTTAGATATAAAATATAATGATATATGATTATATGTATTTGTAATACATTTTTTGAATTTAATTTTATATTTTGTGAATTAATTTTAATTTATTTAATTTATATAAAATATTTTTATAAATTTTACATTATTATTATTATTATTATTATAGATTTTTAAACATTTTAACATTTAATAAAAATTTTTTTTTAACTCTGTATTTCGAGTAATTTTAAATGTTTATTGTTGATGAATTATGATTTCTGTGTGAAACTGTTCAAACGCAGGTTTTGCGCACAAACACACACATTTGTACCGTTACCGAAGGACATTGAACAGATGCAAAACAGCACTTGTTTTAGCGAGATCTTAGAAACAATAGCACGCTAAACCAAATGAAATGGCCAACGGATGGATGTACCATCAACTTACTGTGGCAAAAGTTCTCCGCTAAGTGAAAATTAGCCCAAATCTGTCATATGTAAGCCATTGAAGCCATTTAATGGTGTGTTCGCTAATGATAGAGGCCGCGTGTGAATCACGCGCTGTGTTTGCGCTGTTGTGGCGTTTGTCAGATGTGTCGGTCGTGTCGTAATGACCCTTATTGTAGTCTGTGGGCAGGAATGAGGAGACGATTATAATAATTAAAGGCTTTCAGCGTGATTCAGCGCGTGGATGATGTAGTGACCCGCGGCGCACCGGAGCGTCTGACGCGCGCGCGGCTTTTACCCGTAACCTCATAACCCGTGATTAGACGTTACGCGCGTGATCGGCGCTCGCTCATCGCTGACTCTCACTTTACTGAATCTCCACGGATGATTTCAGTTCAATGGATTTGCATTGGCTCTGTGCTAAAAACCTGCTCTGTATTGACGCATGCTAACCGCTAACATTCATGCTAAACGGCTGATGTGAAACAGGAAACTCGAGTTAAAGTTGATTCCAGAAGTTTTGCATTAGCATGTTGCTAATGATGTTATAGACGTCAGTATAAACAGACACAGAACATGGTAATATTGGGTTAAATAATCAATTTTCAATATTTTAGTGATATATGACAACTATAATTAACATTAACAATAATACTAATTATTATTGTGATTATTTCAAGCTATCATATAATAACATAAAACTAATTCCATAAAGAAGTTACAATTATTATTTGTTGTTGTTGTTGTTATTATTATTATTATTATTATTATTATTATTATTATTATTATTATTATTAATATTTTGTACTGGAATTTATTAAAAAATATATTTTATAGAATGAGTTTATATATAAACATCTATAAGAAGCATCATGCATCATCAAAATATGTCTAGGTGTAATTTTATAATAATAATGATAATAATACTAAAAAGAATGAAAATATTAATAATAATAATAATAATAATAATAATAATAATATGCTTTCATATACATTTTTAGTAATGCATTTATATTGTATTACTAGTATAGAAATTTCGTAACAAAATAAATTCTCATAATATGAATCAAATTCCTTGGAAATTGTACAGTATATAATGTTGTTGTTTTGTAACAATTCAAATAAATAAAAATGTTTTATTTATTTATATGGAATGAATTTCTTTGTTAAATTTATAAGAATCATCATGCAATAATAATAATAATAATAATAATAATAATAATAATAATAATAATATAAAAAACATACATGTGAAAAACTATGTATACAATTTTTTAAAATATATTTAATATATTTATTATTATTGTTGTTGTTATTATACAAATTTTGACATAATATGCAACAAATTAAATTATCATATAATATGACCCAAATTCTATATAGCTTTTGCAGTATATGATATTTTTCTATTTTAATTACATTAATTAAAAATAACTGCATTTATATGGAATAAATTGTATAATAAATTTATATGAAAGATTGTATTTTCATATTCTTAAAAATATATAAATAATAATAATAATAATAATAATAATAATAATAGCAGGTTTTATATATTTTAATATATTTATTGTATTTATTTTATTATTAGTATACAAATTTTGTTATAACACAAAACAAATTATATAAAATGAACCCAATTTCATAGTTTTTACAGTGTTTATGGAATGCGTTTCTATGTGAATTTTTTTTAATAATAAAATAGTAAAATAAAAATATACGAATGCATAAATATAATACAAAACATACTAATATATATATGCATTTTTATATATATGCAATTTTATTTAATTTAATACATTTATTGTGCATTATTATTATTTAATATTATTATTATTATTATTATTAAGTTAATTTTTATTTAATAATTGTTTAAAAATGAACTGTTTAATTTATAATAATAATAATAATAATAATAATAATAATAATAATAACAACTTTTATTATTATTATTATTATTATTGTTATTATTATTGCTATTATAGCAAAATTATAAAATGGTAACATAAATTACATAAATGTTGTTGTTGTTGTTGTTGTTGTTGTTGTAGTATTAATGCCCACACAGTTTGCCCTCTGAAGATCATCATTCTGTTTATTTAGTGTTTCATCCTTTGGCATTTTCTCATTTTCTTTCCCTGTTTTCTGTTTGTCATTTTCTGCAGGATTTTTCCCAGGAAGTTCTCAGGGCTGCGACGCGTTTCTCCGTCACAAGATGACCCTCATTTCTCCATCCATCCTGAAGAAATACAGCATCCCCTTTGACAGAGTGAGTTACTCACACATTACATCACTTCCTGTCACATGGACACAACACAAATGTCCATTATCAACCTTTTTCATCAACACAGAAGTAAGCCTATGGGCGAGACTTCCGGTTCATTATTCGCTATAGAGAAGAATAACAACGTGCAGTAAACGGTAAAACTGTTTGCTACAAACCAATATGTTCATAATTAAGTTAATACATTAAAATAATATAGTGACACACATCAACTTACAGTTTTGTACAGCTGAAAATAGCTGGATGCGGATGAGACCAGAAGCCACACCCATAAAATCTACAAATGGCCACGCCCACTTCTGCTGGAAGAAAAAAAAAAAAAGGATAATGCTGTAGTAATTCTAATGAACTAACAATAATTTTTACAAAAGCCAGTTTATATGTATTTTTTTTCCTGCAGAAACATCATGTGATCTTCATGTCTTAGTTTGGTTCAGTATTTTTCTGAATGTAACCCAGTTTATAAAAGTCCATGTGTGTTGATGTTGCCATAGTAACGGTATCTGATGGGACTTAAAGAGATCAGCGCATCCATAGCAACACTACAGTAAAGAGACGTAAAGAGCGAATCTATAACAGGCGTATGAGATCAGTGAGAGCATCACATATCATTAACATGCGCGTCAGATGTGATCATATCAGCGAGCTGAAGCGCAGATCAGCAAAACACTGCTTAAAAACCAACCAGTGCGGCTTAATTTCTCTGTAAATTGTTCGTAAAATCATTAAAAAAACTAAAAAATAATTTACTTATGTTTTTTTAACAATTTACAAAAATTCAGTCTATCAGTTTATAATCACTAATAATCGCTACTTTTTTGTTTACAAATACTTAAAAGAAAAGTTGCGTTTAACGACTTTTTTGTGTGCAAAAAATTTCTCGCTTAACTAACGTAACTTGAATCTGACTGTGCTACTTATGCTAAAGCGATAATGCTAATTCATAAAATTGAACATGACGATTTTCAATTCAACAGTGGTTTTACTATAATTTTTTAACTTCATTCTTTATGCGTTACATCAATACGGCAGTGAAATGCTAATGTAGGCCGCAGCGCTAGTGGCACAGGTATAGGTATATGTATACAAAGATGACAAGGACGGTAAACAAGCGCTGTGACCCCTCAAACATCATTTTATGTGTATTTATGCAACGAACACACTTTATACACCAATAAAAGAAGCTAATGAAGCTAATTTTATTAGCTTATTGTTTTGTAAATGAAACACAAGCAAAGTGAATTTTCTGTGGAAATTGTTACGACTTATTTTCGTTAGAAATATTTTCAACGAACAATTATCACAAACATTCTGTAAGCGTTTCATTAATACAGCAGTAAAAAAGCTAATTTTATTAGCTTTTTTAATCGGCTTATTAATGAAATTTGTTGCAACTATTTTCGTTAGAATGGTTTTACAAACAGTTCACATGTTAACGGTACACACAGTTTAGTCTTTTTTTTTTTTTTGTGAGTGTATATTTTGTTTTTTTGTTAAATAAATATCTTTTAGAAGTAAGGCACATTAGCTATGCTAACAGCGTAGACTTTTTTTTTGTGTACATTTCAGTTTCTGTTAAAGAGAAAGCTTTGTTCAGATAGCAAATCTTGGTTATTTCACACAGTAGTGGTAGTCTCAGAAGACACGTTTTGCATGCTAATGCTAATGTAGGCCGCAGCGCTAATGTCACAGGCCGCCTTTTTTAAAATTGTAGCGTTAACGCTTAGCTTTGTATACAAAGATGACAAGGACGGTAAACTGAAGCGTTGTGAAGTAAGGCATGTGTTGCGCACATTAGCTATGCTAACAGAGTACACTTTCTCGTACATATTTCAGTTTTTGTTAAAGAAAAAGCATATTTTAGATAGCAATTCTTAGCTATTTCACAGTTGTGGGAGGCTCTGAAGATCCATTTTGCATGCTAATGCTAATATAGGCCGAAGCGTTAATGTCACGGGCCGCCTGTGGGCAGAAATTGTAGCGTTAGCGCTTAGCTTCGCATACAAAGTTGACGAAGGTGGTAAACTAAAGCACTGTGAGCCCTCAAACATCATTGTATGTGTATTTACGCAACAAACACACTATATACGCCATTAATACGCCAATAAAAGAAGCTAATGAAGCTAATTTTATTAGCTTCTCACCGTTTTGTTAATGAAACACAAGCAAAGTGAATTTTCTTTGGAAATTACAACTATTTTCATTAGAAATGTTTGCGTAATGTTAGTTAAAAACATTCTTCTAGCCTCGCTCAACGGCTTATTACTGAAATTTGTTGCGACTATTTTCGTTACGAAAACGGTACACATACTTTAGCCTTTTTTGTGAGTGTATATTTCGTAGTTTTCGTTAAATAAACATCATCTTTTAGAAGTGAGGCATGTATTGCGCACGTTAGCTATGCTAACAGCGTACACTTTTTTTTTTTTTGTACATATTTCACAGTTTTTGTTTAAGAAAAGGCATCTTTTAGATAGCAAATCTTAGCTATTTCACACAGTTGTGGGAGTCTCTGAAGACCCATTTTGCATGCTAATGCTAATATAGGCCGAAGTGCTAATCTCACAGGCTGCCTGCATCATACAAAGATGACAAGGGTGGTAAACTAAAGCACTGTGACCGCCCACACATCATTTTATGTGCATTTACGCAACAAACATGCTTTATACACCATTGACACGGCAATAAAAGAAGCTAATGAAGCTAATTTTATTAGCCTATCATTTTGTTAATGAAGCACAAGCAAAGTGAATTTTCTGTGGAAATTGTTACGACTATTTTCATTAGAAATGTTTTCAACAAACAATTTACACAAATATTCTTCTCACATTTCATTAACACATTAGTAAAAAGAAGCTAACAAAGCTAATGTTACTAGCTTCTCTCATCGGCTTATTAATGAAATTTGTTGCAACTATTTCCGTTACACAAACGATAACAGTACACACACTTTAGCCTTTTTGTGAGTGTATGTTTCGTATTTTTGTTAAATAAATATCATCTTTTAGAAGCAAGGCTAGTATTACATTAGCTATGCTAACAACACACTTTTGTGTACATATTTCACCGTCTTTGGTTAAATAAAAAGCGTCTTTTAGATAGCAACGTGTGGTCACTTAGCTGTTTCGCACAGTTGTAGGAGTCTCTGAGGACATATTTTGCATGCTAATGCTAACGTAGTGCTAATGTCACAGGCCACCTGCGGGCAGAAATTGTAGCGTTAGCGCTTAGCTTCACATACAAAGATGAGGGTGGTAAACTAAAGCACTGTGAGCCCTCAAACATAATTTTCTATGTGTTTATGCAACACATTTTATACGCCATTAATACGCCAATAAAAGAAGCTAATGAAGCTAATTTTATTAGCTTCTCATCATTTTGGTAGTGAAACAAGCAAAGTGAATTATCTTTCAAAACTGTTGCAACTGTTTTCATTAGAAATGTTTTTAACGAACAATTTATGCAAACATTCTGTTCGCGTTTCATTAATACAGCGATAAAAAGAAGCTAATT
This sequence comes from Cirrhinus mrigala, assembly GCA_036247105.1. NCBI lineage: Eukaryota > Metazoa > Chordata > Actinopteri > Cypriniformes > Cyprinidae > Cirrhinus > Cirrhinus mrigala. The sequence continues at coordinate 43,344,324 of CM070028.1, read as the reverse complement.
TTGCTAGCTTTTCATTGGCTTAGTAATGAAATTTGTTGCGATTTATTTCCATTAGAATGGTTTTGCAAGCAATTTCTGCAAACGATACACACACACTTAAGCCTTTTTTTGAATGTATATTTCGTAGTTTTCGTTAAATAAATATCATCTTTTAGAAGCAAGGCTAGTATTACATTAGCTATGCTAACAACACACTTTTGTGTACATATTTCAGTTTTTGTTAAAGAAAAAGCGTCTTTTAGATAGCAACGCTTTGTCACTTAACTATTTCGAACAGTTGTGGGAGTCTCTGAGGACATATTTTGCATACTAATGCTAATGTAGCGCTAATGCCACAAGCCGCCTGCGGGCAGAAATTGTAGCGTTAGCACTTCACTTTGCATACAGAGATGATGAGGTTGGTAAACTAAAGCACTGTGACCCCTCACACATCATTTTATGAGTGTTTACGCCACAAACACGCTTTATACGTCAACCATGGACCCCTGCTGGCAGCCGCGCCGTGGATTACATTTCAATTTACTCCGCCGCCCGTTTCCGTCCACGCAAATTAGTCTCTTTTTTTCTTCTCCACGGATAATTCCCATTGTTAGGAGCCCGGGCCCCTCGCGCTGAGATTAAACCGGGAATAAATCCCTGTAATGAGGCTAGATAAAGTTCAGCGCCGCCGTACGTTACGCTCAACCCCTGCAATCCTGATTTTGACTTCCGCCGCTCCTCCGTGCGATGGATGTTATTGTCACTTTTGAGTCGACGTGACACTCGCTGGGTTTGGAGCGAGATGAAACTGAGAGGGAGACGGCTGAAGTGTTGATCTCAGCAGGTTTCCTGTCTGTCTGTCTCTCTCTCTGTGTCTGGGGACGTTATTAGAGCTTCAGCTCCAAAACTCCTGCTAGCGAACAATCGGCGAGGGTGTGAGGAGAAATTCTGGAATCCAGCAATCATGCATTAAAAATCTCATCCACTCCGCCATTATGTTGATGGTTAAGATTGTATGAAACATAATGCTAGACTTAATACCAATATATATACCATGTTTCTTGGATGCTATACTGTTCTTTGAAGTAGCTTACAGGAATGTTAACATGAACTCAAAATTCACTTCTTTTTTGTTGAATAACCTGTTACACTCTAAAATTTGACTCTTTATGGAAGTAAAATGTAAAATTGTTTGGAAATTATTAAGTTTTTCTTGTTTTTCCTCCTCTATGTTAGATCAGGGTTTTTTTGTTAGGTCCTGTTTTTGATCTTGCATTTAATATTTTAGGCAAAAAAACTTTTAAAAACTTAAGTAAATGTATAAATATGCGCTTAGGTTTAGGTGTAGATTTGATTTTAAATATTTTTATTTTTATTTTTTCAATGTTTTTATTTATTTATTTATTTATTTGTTTAAGATAAATACATTTATATAAAATAAGTAATACAAATATTTCTTATTATTTATTTTAAATGTTTTACATTTTTGATTTACTTTAAGATAAAATACATTTATATACATTAGTGCAAATTTAATGCTAGTTATAAGTCATTTGCATTTTTATTAAGTATTTTGTATGTTTATATTTAAATTTGTTTATATTTAAATTATTTATATATATATATATATATATAATATATTTGTATATTATCTGATTTAATTGCAAATTTACAACATTACACCAGACTTTCTTTTAATAAAAATAAAATCTTTGCAATTGCAAAAGCAAATGTACACCATAATACCTGTCTTTATTTTTTAATTAAAATTAAATTTTATTTTAGAAGTTAATTTTTTTTATTAATTTACCCCCCCCCCAATTAAAGTTAGTTTAAAAGAAAATTATTTTTATTTAAAATAAATAATACTTTTATACACATTTCTGCAAAATTCAAATGCAATTTAACGAATAAGTCACTAATGTATTTATTAAATATTTTGTATTTATCAGATACCAACACTACCATAAGAGTGTGAAACTGTTTGAAATATTTTGCTTTATTAATTTACTTTATCCAATTCATTGTGTAATTATGAAGTATATTTTTATTTATATTAAATGTTTTATTATAAATAAATGTATTTTTTTTAAATATTTTATTTACAATATTTTACATTTGCATTTTAAATACATTTATTTCATGTTTCATTTTTATTAATTTAAAAATATTTATTTATCTTAATGAATGTGTTTATTTATTTTATTTATTTTATCTGCAAAAAAGTATTATTTCTTAATTTAAATGTTTTTACTATTTCTTTTAAATGTTTAATTTTAAATAATTGTATTTTTTAAATATTTCACTTACAATATTTTAAAATTGCATTTTAAATATTTATTTTATGTTTAATTTTTATTAATTTAAAAATATTTATTTATCTTTAAGTATTTATTTATTTATTTGGTCTGCAAAAAGTATTTTTTTATTTATTTTACATGTTTTTACTATTTATTTTAAATAACTACTAATTTTGAGAAAGTTGCATTTAAAGTTGCATTTTAAATATACTTAATTTATTTATTTTTTTTAAATATTGATTTATTTTGTCTGAGCTTTAATTGACACACTTTATCACAATATCGCATTCTCTACAGGTGTGTAAATAATCTAATTTCATTAAGCGTACAAACACGAGGGCTAATTCTACAAAAACACCAGACACGTAGCAGTGAAATACGACTCCGAATGGCATTAATGAATCTCTCTTTCTTTCTAATGGACGCCAGCATGACGCTGAAGCGTGACTCCGCCGATCGCAAAGCCAGAAAACGGAGCGAAATGAAAATATTCATTAGCTAAGGCCGGCTAACTCTCCGCCATGCTCCGCGCCTCCACCTTAATTGCGCTCGCGGCGTCTGAAATGTCTTTCCGGCGTACGGTGTGGCCGCCGGCGGCAGCCGAGGAGCCCGAGGTCTGAAGGAGACGATGAATGGAGGCAGAAAACGAGAGGGGAGGCTGCAGATTTCTCACAGCAAATTTCTTTTCCCATCAGCCGCTAATGGCTACAGATATTAGCGCTGGAAGCCGGCGTGTTTCTCGGTCTCGGCTGATTTTCCCGCGACGGCTTTTCCTCCCTCTGAAGTGTCGTTTGCAGCTTAATTCAGCGGTTATTGGCTCTTTCATCAAAGTACAGTTCACTGAGTCCTTTAAATGTTGCCTTCGCCCAGATTACTGTAGAGCTCGCTGAAATTAATAATATGTGGGGTAACGGAGCAATAGCTGGAGAAAAATTAAACGTCCAGCGCTTCCATCTTCAGAGACGCATGCGTCCCGTGGGGATGAGCCGAGAGCTTCATGATTATTAGCGCACGTGCAGAATTCACAATAAACTGCTGCGGATCTGCACATTCAAACTACAGTTATTCACAGACACTTGCGTTTTTATATATGTAAATATATATTATATTTTTGCTGTCTGATTGTTTTCTGAAGTTACCTGAATACCTGATTATTTATTTAAATTAAATTTTATTTATTTACAATTTTTTTCTGCTTTTCTTCCTTTTTTTGTTCATTGATTTGTTCACTTTTTCGGTTTTGATTTGTTCACTTAATCCTTTCAGAATTTTTTTCTCTTGCTTTCATTTTTTTAATTTAGTTGACATTTGAGTTATTTTTAATTTATTAATTGATTTAACAATTTAATAAAAGGATCTTTAATTTGTTTTTTTGTTTTTTTTACATTCATAACTCTTTCTCATTTTTTTTTTTTTTTTTTTAATTTAAGTGACATTTATTTTTAATTATTAATGACTTATAATGACTTATAATGACTTATTGACTTATTAATTAATTAAAAAATGAACAGGTTGTTTTAGTATTTTTTAATTGTTTATATTTTTTTCTTTTGTCACATTATTTAGTATTTTAAAATTTTTCTATATATATGTATGGTTTTTTTTTGCGTATATAGTATTTTATCTTTATGATAAAATGCTGCACTTTATATAGTTAATACCTCACTTTTTAATTGAATTGAGTGTAAAAGTCTCATTAGTTAGTTTTTTAAGACATTAAGTTAACTTTTGAATTTATTTTGAATTTATATAATTAATTACAGATTATAAATATAGTATGTTGTTTGTTGCCTTTTGTTCCATTTTTAATTTATTTGTTAACGTCAGTTTTCTTTAATTATTTGCATTTGTTTTGACTTTTTATTTTTATTTTGACTTTATTTTTGTTTTGACTTTTTAAGTTAAATAAAAAAAAAGTTCATTCAAATGTTAATTTGTTTAATTTGACTTTTTATTTTTTAGATTTTTATATATATTATATATATATATATGTGTGAATATATCATATTTTTGCAGTCTAATTGTTTTCTGATGTTAGTAATATCTGGCTATTTATTTAAATTAAATTTTATTTATTTACATTTTTTTCTGCATTTCTTCCTTTTTTGTTCATTGATTTGTTCACTTTTTCACTTTTGATTTGTTCCTCATCCTTTTATAATTTTTTTTACATTTTTTATTTTTTTATTTTATCTATTTTTTTTATGATAAAACACGTTTTATTTTAGAACCTGACTTTTTAGTTATTTAATTTAATTTAATTTAAAAAAATAATGTAAATAATGTAAAAAAAAAGTTCATTAAAATGTTAATTAATTTTTTTTTTTTTTAGATTTTCCAGTAAATAACTAATAAAGTAACATACGTTGTTTGTTACTTTATGTATTAATGTTCAAATTTTTACTTTAATTTATTTTTTTATTCTTTCACTTTTTTTTCTTGCTTTTTTGTTTATACTAGTTTTTCGCAATACCAAAATGCTGTACTTTGTTCATATTTAATTTATTACAGATTGTAAATAAGTTGTTTGTTCCTTTTTTTTTGTTTTAGTTGTTAACGTCAGTTTTCTTTAATTATATTATTTGCATTTGGTTTGACTTTTTATTTTAGTACCTGACTTTTTAATTATAATTAAATTTAATTTAAAAGTTAATAAAAATGAATTGAAATGTTAAAAAAGTTTAACTGTTAATTTGTTTATTTTGACTTTTTTTTTTATTTATTAAACTAATGAAAGTAATGCAAGTTGTGTGTTCCTTTTGTTCCTTTTTATTTATTAATTTGCCTTTTTTTTTTTATTATTATTATATTTTTTTAATTTGTACTTTGTACTAACGTTGTTTTCTTTCTGTCGTAGATCACGCAGGAGGAAGGCGAGTTCATGATCACGTTTCCGTACGGATATCACGCCGGATTCAACCACGGCTTCAACTGCGCCGAGTCCACAAACTTCGCAACCCTGCGTTGGATCGACTACGGCAAGATGGCCACACTGGTGAGAGATTGACTTTAATACGACAGACGACATTCACACGCTCTCAGACCGGACGATTCACTACACGACTTGATTCATTCACTTCTCTCACGCTCATTTCTTTCGTTTCATTAGTTTGTGCTTTCATTAGTTCTTTTGCATCCTTTCATTCCATCTTTCATTTTTGCTTCTTCACTCCTGATTCGTTCATTTGTTTTCGTTTGCCGCTTTGGTTTTTTTTTTTTTTTATGCATTCACGTTTTTTTCTTCCTTTCTTTGTTCTGTACAATTTTATTATTTTATTAATTCTTAAATTAATCTTTAATTTTTCTTTTGTTCGTTCGCTCATTTGTCCATTCTTTTTTTGTTCTTTTGCTTTTGTTTATTCTTTTGCCTTTTTCAGTTTCTTTCATATCTTTCACTTCCTTTCAAACTTCTTTCATTTGTTTGTTCATACTTTCTTGTTTGTTGTTTTTCATTTGTCCTTTTTGTTTTGTTTTTTTCTTTCTTTCTTTTTATTAGTTTTTTCTTTTTGTTTGTCCTTTTCATTTGTTTTTCTTTTTGTTTGTCCTTTTCATTTGTTTTTCTTTTTGTTTGTCCTTTGCGTGTCCTTTTCGTTTGTTCTTTTTTTTATTGTCCTTTTCATTTCTTTCTTTTAGTTTGTCCTTTTTGTTTGGTAATTCCTTTTAATATGTCCTTTTCATTTGTCTTTTTTTGTTTGTTTGTTTTTATATTTGTCCTTTCTTTTCGTTTGTCGTTTTAATCCATCCTATTTGTTTTCTTTATTGTCCTTTTCGTTTGTCCTTTGTTTGTCCTTTTTGATTGTTCTTTCTTTTCGTTTGTCCTTTGTTTGTCCTTTATGGTTGTTCTTTTTTGTTTGTCCCTTCCATTTGTGTTTTTATTTTTATTTTTTTTTTGTTTTGTTTGTTTTTTTTCATATTTGTCCTTTCTTTTCATTTGTCCATTTAATTCATCCTTTTTGTTTGTTCTTTCTTTTTGTTTGTCCTTTGTTTTTGTTTTTTTCTTTGTTTGTCCTTTTTGTTTTTCCCTTGTTTATCCTTTTTATTTATTCTTTCTTTTTGTTTGCCCTTTGTTTGTTCTTTCATTTTGTTTGTCCTTTTCGGTTGTCCTTTTTGTTTGTCCTTGTAATTTGTCTCTTTTGTTTGTTACTTCTTTTCATTTGTCTTTTGTTTGTCCCTTCCATTTGTCCTTTGTTTTTATTTGTGCTTTTCATTTTTCTTTTCATTTGTTCTTCCTTTTTATTTGTCCTTTATTTTTGTCTTTTTTATTTGTTTTTTTCTTTTTCTTTGTCCTTTATGTTTGTTCTTTCTTTTTGTTCATATTTTTTGTCTGTCCATTTAGTTTATTCCTTTTTGTCCTTTTTGTTTGTTGTTTTTGTTTTTTTCCTTTTAATTTGTCCTTTTTGTTTTTTCTTTTTGGTTTGTCCTTTGTTTGTCATTTCTTCTTGTTTGTCCTTTTTAATTGTTTTCTCTTCATTTTCTATGTTTTTTCCTTTTCTTTCTTTCCATTTGTCCTTTCTTTTTGTTTGTCCTTTTGTTTGTCCTTTTTTTGTTCATTGTTTTTCCTTTATCATTTTCATTTGTTCTTTCTTTTTGTTTGCCCTTTGTTTGTTCTTTCTTTTTATTTGTCCTTTTTGTTTGTCCTTGTAATTTGTCTCTTTTGTTTGTTCTTTCTTTCCATTTGTCTTTTGTTTGTCCTTATTCAATTGTTCTTTTTTTGTTTGTCCTTTCCATTTGTCCTTTGTTTTTGTTTGTACTTTTCATTTGTTTTCTTTTAATTTGTTCTTTTTTTTTGTTTGTCCTTTATTTTTGTCCTTTTTATTTGTTTTTTCTTTTTGTTTGCCCTTTGTTTGTTCTTTCATTTTGTTTGTACTTTTCGGTTGTCCTTTTTGTTTCTTTTTATTAATTTCTTTTTATTTATCCTTTTTGCTTGTACGTCTTTTTGTTTGTCCTTGTAATTTGTCTCTTTTGTTTTTTTCTTTTCGTTTGTCTTTTGTTTGTCCTTTTTCAGTTGTTCTTTTTTTTTGTCCTTTCCATTTGTTTTCTTTTCATTTGTTCTTTCTTTTTGTTTGTCCTTTTTTTGTCCTTTTTATTTGTTTGTTTCTTTTTGTTTGTTCTTTCTTTTTGTTCATCTTTTTTGTTTGTCCATTGTTTATTGTTCTTTGTTTTTGCCCTTTTAATTTATCCTTTTTGTTTTTTCTTTTGTTTGTCCTTTAAGTTTGTTTTCTTTTCATTTTCTTTTTGTTTGTTCCTTTTCTTTCTTTCCATTTGTCATTTGTTTTTGTTTCTACTTTTTATTTGTTTTCTTTTCATTTGTTTTTTCTTTTTCTCTCTCTCTGTCTGTCATATATCACACACGTTTTTTCCCCGATCGTCTTGGGCTCTGGCATTTAAAGATTCTCGTCACACGTGACTCACACGGCTGATGATCTGTATGTATTGTAATGATTAGCGATGTGCTGAATGTCGGGTCACAGACGCGCGGCTAATTAAAGCACGTGAACGCATCTTCGGTTTGATTCTCTCGTGTCGCTCGCAGTCCCACTCATTATTTCAGTTCCACTTCTACAGGCGTTTGATGGAGCGCCTCATTAGTCAGAGAGCTTTAAACCTGCACATTCATGAAAAATACTGATTTCTGGCTTGTTACAGAATGTTTTATCTGCAGTAATGGTGTTGCAGATTTTAACATGCATTTTGTAGTCTACACATATGTATTTACAGTTTTGTGCATGGAAAAAATTATATTTCTTAATGGTGTGACAAATTAATCCTTGAATCAGAGAGAAAAACACATTAAAATAATTGTGATATTCAATTTTCTAGCATTTGTGAATATACTCAGAATAAATCTGTTGTCACGTGTGAGATCTTAGAGAAAGCAGCAATAAACCACCTGCAGTGGCTCTTTTTAATGGCCAGATCTGGTCTATAGAGAGAGATGGGATGAGTTTACAGAGTTATTAACATGTTCATCTCCAATATATGAAACGCAGCTTCATCGCTCTGCTGTCTTCAGAGGCCTGTGATTGTTTCCTCCATTTGGATTCTCACTTCATTTCTGTTTATTGGTTTAGTAGTGAGAAATACATCAGTAAAAGAGATTAATCCCAGAGAGTTCAGTGTCAAAATTTATATATTTATATATATATATATATATATATATATATTATATATATATATATTTTTTTTTTTTTTTTTTCTTCTTTTTATAATGTGTAAACCTTTTTTTTTTTTTTTGGTAAATTTTTTGTTCATTTATTCATGTATTTATTTATTTTCAGTTTCTTTTAACCATGCAGTTTTTTGTTTTTTTTTGTCAAGGATGCATTAAATTGATCAAAAGCTAAAGTAAAGACATTCATAATCTTATAAAAGATGTCTGTTTCAAATAAATGTTTCTTTAAGCTTTCTATTCATCAAAGAATCCTGAAAATTCAGCTTTTAATCACAGGAATAAATTATTTTAAAATAAGTTCACATAGAAAACTGTTATTTTAAATTATTATAATATTTCACAATATAAGTGTTTTCACTGTTTTTGTTCAAATTAATGCAGCCTTGATGAGCAGAAGAGACTTCTTTAAAAATTTAAAAGTAATAATTAAAAAAAAAAATGCATTAATAAAAATATTAATATAAAATAAATTAAAATATAAATTTACACATATAAATATATTTTTAAAGTTACTAAGATCAGATTGAAAGTAAATTTGATTTGGAATATTTCAATAATAATAATAATAATAATAATAATGACAATGAATGGTAAATAAATACAATAAATAAATAAAATCAAATGCTTGAAAAACTTTAAACTGTAGTGTATATATAATTATTTTTAAGTGATTAAGTATAAAATGTATATCTATATTAATATATATTTACAATTATTATCAATATTTTGTAGTTTTTCTGGACTTTTTTTTGCCAATTTGCATATGTATTGAAATAATTTTTTTTGTTGATTATTAAAGTATTCTACTACAAATTTAATTTAAATAATTTGCAACTGGAGCTGCTTAAAGATGTTTTTTTATATGTAACATTTTATTTACATTTTTTATTTATTTATTTTACATTAACATGTAAATAAATAAATTAATTAAAAAATAACATTAAATTAAAAAAAACATTTCTAAATTAAAAGAATTATGTAAGCATATAATCTTAATAAAATAAAATTAATGAATTTAAAAAAATGAATACTATACAGTAATACAAAGATTTAAATTGAAAACTTAAATGTAAATGGTTTAAATACATATACTTTTTTACAAGTTGCTAAGAGCAGATTTAAAGTATATTTGATGTAAAATCTTTCAATAACAAAGTTATTCTAGTATATAAGCAAATTCACAAAAAAGCACCTTAAAAACTACAACATATGGACATTCAAAAGAATGAAATGAGAAAGATGAGAATTTTTATATATAATATAATTTTTGCAATCTAAAATTTTCTAAAAATATTTTAAAATATTCTCAATCCATTTATTTATTTTTATTTTGTTTATTTTTTTATTTATAATGTACACCTCCCTGTTGTCACAATTTTCATTAAGGAAATGCATCTTGCATAAGCTGCAGTATTTTGGAAACAGCTGAGTCTCAGTTACGCTGCTGAAAAATGTTCGCAGCATGATTGTACTTTTAGTTTTTGGTTGGCTCCTCTCTTCTGCGCCGCTTGTTTTCCAGGTGGAGTCGGATCCTTCCAGTCGGGCTGGAATTGCATTTCTGAGCATAATATGGCAAGCCCTGGAGTTACGCTGCGAGACATTGACATTTCGGAGTGAAGAATAGCGCTTGTTGCTGTTATTACGCCCTCACACACACACACACACACACACATACACAGGGTTTGCTGTGTTTGTCTTCACTTCAGCTGCAGAATGTTTCTGGTAATTGAACAGCAGCTCCGGCGCGGCGCAGGAAATAACGGCTCCGTGTAATACAGCCAACAGCAGCTCGCAGGAAAATGACTTTTATTTCCATCCGTCTCTCTCTCTCGCTGTTGATTGAGAGATGTTGATTTGTGCGTTTTTCACTTCGGTCCTAGCCGCACAAACTCTGCGATTAAAAGCATGTTTTTTTCCCCCGCAGTCGTCGACGTTGATGATTTAATAATCTCACGTCTGCACACCTGCATGAAGACTTATTTCATCTAATCATCAATTCTCGTCTCCTTCGGATTCATTTTCCTCTCAATCGTTGTTTCAGACACGACTCCCATGATGCAGTTCATTTGATTCTCATTTTTTATTCAGTTTCATCTGTTTGAACCTCAATATTTTGTAGTTTTTAAGGTGCTTTTTCAATGAATTTGCATAGATATTAGAATAACTACTACTACTTTTTTTTTTTCCTTTTAGAAATGTTCTTTATTTTATTTGACAGAATTTAAAACATAATACAGAAAAGTCCAAAAAGACTAATTCATACACATTTCAAAACTGTTTAGGGTAATGTACACAAAAAAAGTCATCGGCTAATTTCTACAACGGTGTTTTATTGCCACTAGTAAAGTTGAAATACTACGAGAGTTAAGTTTAAAGGTTTTGAGAATAAAGTCGAAATACTTTGAGAATAAATTCTGAATACTTCGAGAGTAAATTTGGAATATTATGAGAGTAAAGTCGAAATGTTACGAGAGTAAAGGCGAAAAACTACGGAAGTTGAAATACTAGAGAGTAAAGCCTAAATGTTTTGAGAATAAAGTCAAAATATTTCAAGAATAAAGTCTAAATATTTAGAGAGTAAATTCAGAATACTACAAGAGTAAATTCGGAATGTTTCGAGAGTAAAGTCGAAATGTTACGAGAATAAAAGTGGAGTGATTCGAGAGTAAAAGTTGAAATACTACGAGAATAAAGTCTAAATATTTGGAGAGTCAATTCCAAAAACTATGAGAGTAAAGTCGAAATACTACAAGAGTAAAGTCTAAATGTTTCGAGAATAAAGTCGAAAAATTAAGAGAATAAAAGTCTAAATACTACAAGAATAAAGTCAAAATAAAAAAAAATTATATATTTTTCTGGTGATTAGCCCAACCCACCCTGCAATCTCATTGGTCCAAAAATATTATTCCACATAGTTGTGTACTAAACTTTACATTCATTCTGATTGGCTATGATTGTGTCACATATCATCCAATCAGAATTTAGAGACAGAACTGTCTGTTTTTTTGTTTTCAATTGTTGACTTTGTTTATTTAGAGTTGTTGGTTCCTGTTTGTCTTCTGCAGTGCTCGTGTCGTAAGGACATGGTGAAGATCTCCATGGACGTCTTTGTCCGCTGCCTGCAGCCCGACCGCTATGACCTGTGGAAACAGGGGAAAGACAACATGGTCCTGGACCACCTCAAACCCACGAGCCTCACCAGCCCCGAGCTGGAGCACTGGAGGAAAAACAGAGTCACATACAGAGAGAAACTCCTGCGCAGGTGCCCAAAATGTTTTGTTCTTATATCTTGTTGCTGCAAATATCTGTTAGTTGGCATTTATTGTTGATTTTAGAAACTATTTTTATTTATTTTTTTAAGTCTTGCATGGTCATACAAAAAAAAAAAAAAAAAACACACGCTTTGTACCAATTCATTGTTTCATTTTAACAATGTGTCACTGTGAAAATTTGTGCTTTTAATGCAATGCACAAAACATCGTTAAAATGCTGATTATGCAGAAAACAGAAAGGTTGCAACAAAGGTTGCGTTGTTTTTTTTTTTTTTTATTATTATTATTGAGCTCAAGTTTTTATTGACCTTTGACCTTTACTGTTTGAATCATAATAAATTAGACCTATCAAGTGGGAAACGTTTGGTTTGAAGTTAGTTCGTTATCCATTTCCATTGTTTGTCGTAGAGCTCAGGTGAAGTTTTTATTGACCTTTGACCCTTACTGTTCGCATCGTAATGCATAACTATCAATTGGGAAACGTTTATTTGAAATAAGTTTGTTATCCATTTCCATAATTTGTCGCAGAGCTCAGGTGATATTTTATTGACCTTTGACCTTTAGTGTTTGAATATGTAAAAATGTATTTGTAAAAAGTGGGAAATATTTTGGTTGAAATAAGTTTATCCATTTGCGTAGTTTTTTTTTTTTTTTTAAATTGTGATTACCTCTACTCTACGAAACGGAATAAATAAAAACAATCAAGTGGGAAATGTTTGGGTTGAAATAAGTTTGTTACCCATTTGCGTTGTTTTTGTATTGAGCTTGGGTCAAGTTTTTATTGATCTTTGACCTTTACTGTTTGAATTGTTTGAATACGTAAAAACTATCAAGTGGGAAACCTTTGGGTTGAAATAAGTTTATCCATTTTTTTTTTTTGAGCTTTTCGAATCGTAATAAAGACTATCAAGTGGGAAATGTTTGCTTTGAAATAAGTTTATCCTTTTGCATTGTTTTTTATTGAGCTTAGATGAAGTTTTTATTGACCTTTTACTGTTTGAATCGTCTGTCAAGTTGGGAAAACTTTCGGTTGAAATAAGTTCGTTATCCATTTGCATTATTTTTATTTATTTATTTTATTTTCTTTTTTGAGCTTTTCAAATAGTAATAAAAACTGTCAAGTGGGAAACGTTTGGGTTGAAATGCGTTTATCCATTTGCAATGTTTTTTTTTTTTTTTTTTTTTGAGCTTGGGTCAAGTTTTTATTGACCTTTGACCTTTACTGTTTGAATCGTAATACGTAAAAAACTATCAAGTGGGAAACATTTGGGTTGAAATAAGTTCGTTATCCATTTGTGTTATTTTTATTTTTTTATTTTTTTGAGCTTTTCAAATCGTAATAAAAACTATCAAGTGGGAAACGTTTGGGTTGAAAACGTTTGCTTTGAAATAAGTTTATCCATGTGCATTGTGTTTTTTTTTTGAGCTCAGATAAAATTTTTATTGACCTTTGACCTTTACTGTTTGAATCGTAATAAAAACTATCAAGTGGGAAACTTGGGTTGAAATAAGTTCGTTATTGACCTTTGACCTTTACTGTTTGAATCATAATGCGTAAAAACTATCAAGTGGGGAACATTTGGGTTGAAATAAGTTTATCCATTTGCATTGTTTTTTTTTTATTGAGCTTAGGTCAAGTTTTTATTGACCTTTAACCTTTACTCTTTGAATCGTAATAAATAACGATCAAGTGGGAAACGTTTCAGTTGAAATAAGTTCGTTATCCATTTCCGTTGTTTGTCGTAGCGCTCAGGTGAAGTTTTTATTGACCTTTGACCTTTACTGTTCGAAGCGTAATAAATAAAACCTTTCAAGTGAGAAAAGTTTCGGTTGAAATAAGTTCGTTATCCATTTTCGTTGTTTGTCGTAGCGCTCAGACAGAGTTTTTATTGACCTTTGACCTTTACTGTTCGGGTTGTGATAAAACCTATCAAGTTTGAAACGTTTGGTTTGAAGTTAGTTCGTTATCCATTTCCGAGGTTTGTCGTAAATCTCAGGCGAAGTTTTTATTGACCTTTGACCTTTACCATTCGAATCATAATAAATAAATAACAATCAAGTGGGAAACGTTTGGGTTGAAATAATTTCGTTATCCATTTCCGCTGTTTGTCATAGAGCTTAGATGAAGTTTTTATTGACCTTTGACTTTTACTGTTTGAATCGTAACACATAAAAACTCATGTGGGAAATGTTTGGTTTTCAGTAAAACTTCATTATCTGTTTGCGTTGTTTATCGTAGAGCTCAGGCGAAGGTAAAACAGTTCCGGCGTCTGAAGCTGGAGGAGGTGAAGATCCTGGCAGAGGAGGGAGTGGAGCTGGACATGAGCGAGTACCTGCATAAGGTGGAGGAGCGCGAGCAGCAGCGGCGGCAGCAGAAGGACGAACGCATGGCGCGGGAGGCGCTCCTCACGCTAGAGGCGCTGGAGAGGGAGGAGCAGGAGCAGGCGGAAGCGGCACTTCGCGAAGGAGGTAAACCTAAGCAACCACGTAGTAACACCCCAGCAACTGCCTTGTTATTACTGAACGTGTGATGCCAAGTTCGTTCATCTTTGTTGTCATTCAGCAGGTGAAGATGGAAAAACGGAATTCCAGGAACCTCCACAGGAAAACGGACAGGAGGAGAAGAAGAAGAAAAAGAAAAAGAAGAAACCAAAGCATCCCGACGAGCTCTCCTTCCAGCAGGTGTTTGAGCAGTTCGCTTCCACCGAAACTCAGAACCAGAGTAACGGAGCCGCTCCCGGCCTGCAGGTCAGCTCTTTCTCTGATCCCAAAGGGTTTTTAGGGGATTTTAAACGTTGAGGTAAATTATTGTTAAATGTTTTCGTTCTCAGCCGAGTCCCTTTACGAAGCTGAAGAAGAAAGTTGAGGTGAAGAAGAGCCGAAGACATCCGTTCAGCAAGCCACCCATGCGTTCGCCTCACTCGATAGTCAAACAGGAAGCCTCCAGCGATGAGGGTGAGTACTGCTTTCTTGATGTCATCAATGATAAACGTTAAGTGTGATATACTTTTAGTATGAAATTGAAATAAATTACAATTTTTGATTCATGAAACACAAGCAGATTTTGGTGTAAATTGTTCGCAAATGCTTTTTATGTTAATTATCGTCTAGTTTTGATGCCAATGTTAGGTAAGAACAGAATTCCGAAAGATTTTCATGGATTTGTTTAGAATTTTGACGAAAAAATAATTTTGTAATTTTGTCCCTAAAATGGCATTCTTGCATGCACTTAAACTTGTTTTTGGCATGTTTGAAAAATTACATTCAAATAATATTTTATATTTTTTTGTAAAGCTGTTGTTAATTTACGTTTTGCTTGTGTTTTTAAAATAATGTCCGTAAAATGGAATGTTCGTAAACTGTTCTTGCATAATTTGTTCAATTAAATGCAGAAATTTATGTTAGCATAGCTTTACGAAAAAAATCACATGAATTCGTTTTGTTCATTTTTCAAGTTTGAAATGGCGTTCTTAAAATCAGAAGCAATTCTTGCATGCACAGAGACTCGATTTTGGCATGTTTGAAAAATTACATTCAAATAATATTTTAAAATTTTTTTGTAAAGCTATTGTTAATATACGTTTTGCTTGTGTTGTGTAATGGCGTTCTTAAAATCAGAAGCAATTCTTGCATGTGCAGAGACTTGTTTTTGGCATGTTTGAAAAATAATATTTAAAATAACTTGCGAAAAATCTAATTATGTTCTGAGGGTTGTTTGTAATGAATAATTGATTGTAATAATGTCCATAAAACGAAATGTTCGTAAACTGCTCTTGCTTAAATCATTAAATTTAATGCAGAAATTTGTGTTTAGTTTTGCAAAAAAATTTACCTGAATTTGTTTTGTTCATGTTTCAAGTTTGTAATGGCGTCCTTAAAATCAGATGGCGTGTGTAAATTTGTTTATTGAAGCAATTCTTGCATGCACAGAAACTCGTTTTTGGCTTGTTTGAGAAATTATATTCAAAATAACTTGCGAAAAATCAAATTATCTTTTGAGGGTTGTTTATAAAGATATTTTTAAAATTGTTCGTAAAGCTATTGTTCATTTACATGTTTTGCTTGCATTTTTTTTTTTTTTTTTAAAGTTTGTAATAATAGCTGTAAAATATAATGTTCGTAAACTATTCTTCTATATTTAGTTGGATTTAATGCAGAAAAATGCGTTAGTATAGCTTTACAAAATATTTGCCAGAATCTTTGGTCAAATTTCAAAAGAAAATCTTAATGACATTGTTAAAATCAGATGACGTATGTAAATTTGTTTATGAAGCAATTCTTGCATGCACAGTCTTATTTCTGTCATGTTTCAAAAATTACATTCAAAATAATTTGCGAAAAATTGAATTATGTTCTGAGGGTTATTCGGTTATGTTTTTACATGCTTGTTTTGTGTATTTTTATTTATTTTTTTACATGCAGTTTGTAATGTCTGTGGATTGGAATGTTTGTAAATTATTCTTACATAATTCGTCAAATCTAATGCACAAATTTGTGTTGGTGTACCTAAATTTATTTTGTTCATTTTTTAAAAGACGTTCGTAAAATCAGATGACGTGTAAATTTAACACGTACAACAAATAGTGATAGTTCGTAAAGCTATTGTTAATTTACATGTATTGCATGTGTTTTAGAAATGCAGTTTGTAATAAAGTCCGTTAAGTTGAATGAAATTCGTAAAACGATTTTTACGTAATTTGCTGAATTTGATGCAAAAACTTGGTTATGACATTCTTAAAATCAGGTGACGTATGTAAATTTTGTTCTTGCATGCACAGAACGTTTCTCTCATGTTTCAGAAATTCAGAATAACGTAAGAAAAAACTGAATGACGTTCTTAAGTTTGTTCGTACAACTTTGTAAATGTGCGTGAATTGAATGTAGCAATTTATGTAACGATAACTTTACGAAAGATTTAATTTATTTTGCTCCTCTTTAAAAGATAGCATTAGCAATGTCAGTCATAAAAATTTTAAATTGTTCGTGAAGTCATTCTTGAATTACATGTTTTGGTTGTGTTTTTGTTTTAAATGCAGTTCGTAATAATATCATTTAAAAAATCGAATGATGTTCATTAAACCATTTTTACTTAAATTGTTAAATTTGGATTTTATAAAAAATTTACCCAGATTTGTTTTGCTTGTTTCATAAATGACAGTCGTTAAAATTATTTGTACATTCGTATATATATAAACGATAAAATTGTAAAATCGTGAAGTTTTTAGTAAAGTCGTAAAATCATGTGTAGAACTGTTTGTTAAAAAAACTTACAAATCAGAGACATTTCATTAGCTCGTTTTATAAGATATCTTCATAATGACATTTTAAAGGATGTAAATAAAAAAAAAACGTATTTGTTTTCAGTAATATGAGAAATATTCCAATTTTGTCGTCACATGTAGTTCAGGAGAACATAAGAAACTTGGCATCCTAGATAAATGTCTGATGGCACATTTTCCACTGAGGAACAAGTTGTTAAAGTTAGATATGTTTTTGCAATATGAATGTTTCTAGAACATTTCAGGCCGGCGTTTCATTTCAGAGTGTTCTGGTTTGATGGCGAGATGTTGTTTTGTGTTTGTTTGTTTGTTGTGAAAGCATGCGCTCGTGAGCACAAAGAGCAAAAGCAATAAAGTATGAAAGGAAGCGGCCACAAACAATCAGCGCTTTATAAGACGAGCGGCTGAAAGACCGTTATTGATTTGTCTGTGCTGTGTGTTATGAACAGACAGACAGCTGTAAACCCACACCGCCCGCTGTCACTGTAGGGGGCAAAATACAGGACAGAGGGGCATCAAATCTCTTTAAAAATACATCTTCACCTGCTGTCTGTAGAGTCACGGCTCAGAGAAAGAGGACAGCACCCATACTGAGCTGTGTTTCACTCCTATATGATTCATTTACCTGTAACCTGTGTTTGTCTATCTGAATGAATGTCTGTCTGTCTATAGAACAAATATCTATCATCTATTTATCTATCGAATGAATGTCTATCTATCTGAACAAATGTCTAACTATAGAACAGTATCTAACAAATATCTATATCTGTCTATCGAACAAATATCATATTTTTCAGATAGATAAATATATATTTGTTTGATGAATATTTGTTTGTTCATTCAATAGATATTCATTCAATAGATAAATATATATAGATATTTGTTTCACAGATATTAGTTTGTTCGCTTTTTCATTTGTTCATTTGATAGGTATTCGCTCTATAGATAGATAGACATTCGTTTGATAGACGGATAATCTCTCTATCAAACGAATATCTATCTAACAAATATCTATTAAACAAATATCTATTGAACGAACGAACAAATGAATGTCTATCAAACAAATATCTATTTATCTATCTGAACAATATCTTTCTATCTAGATCGAATGAATGAATATCAAAAATATCTATCATCTGTCTTATCATCTGTCTATCTGTCTATCGAATGAACTAACGAATATATATCAAACAAATATCTATCTGAACATGATCTATCTAGTGAACGAATATCTATCAAACTAATATTAGTCTGTCTATCGAACGAACAAAGGGATATCAAACAAATATCTATCTGAACAATATCTATCTAAACACATCTAACTAAATATCTATTCTATCTATATCTATCTATCTATCTATCTATATCTATCTATCTATCTATAGAACGAATGTCCATTGAACAAACAAGCGAACAAATATCTATCTTAAGAATATCTCTCCGTCTGTCTGTCTATCTAATGAATGTCTGTCTATCTATAGAACAGATATCTAACAAATATCTATATCTATCGAATGAATGTCTAGTTATCTATAGAGCAAATATCTATCGAATGAACAAATGAAAAGCAAATGAATATCAAAAAATATCTATCTGAATAATATATATCTATCAAATGAATATCTATCAAACTAATACATATTGAACGAACAACTGAATATCGATCAAACAAATATCTATTTATCTATCTGAACAATATCTGTCTATCGAACGAATATCTAACAAATATCTATCGAACGAACAAATATCTATAAAACAAATATCTATTTATCTATCTATCTGAACAATATCTTTCTGTCTGTATCTCTCAAAAAATATTTATCATCTGTCTATCTATCATCTGTCTATCTATCGAACGAACTAACGAATATCTATCAAACTAATATCTATCAGTCTGTCTATCGAATGAACAAGCGGATATCAAATAAATCAAACAAATATCTATCTGAACTATCTATCTATCTAAACACATCTAACTAAATATCTGTCTATCTATCTATCTATCTATCTATCTCTATCTCTATTGAATGAACAGCCAAACAAATATCTGTCGAACGAACAAAATGAATATCCATCAAACAAATATTTATCTATCTGAACAAACGAATTAATATCTATCAAATATCCATCTGAACAATACCTATGTCGAATGAATATCTCTGTCTATCTATCCATCTATCTGTCTAACGAATGAATATGTATCTATCAAACAAATATCCATCTATTTATCTATCCAAATATCTATCTGTTGTTGTAGTGTGTAACTCCTCTGATGTGTGAATCTCGGGGGTGTGTCGTCGTCTTTTTTTTTTAAATGTTTTTTATTTTTATTTTTTTTGCACAGAGTTGTACTCTGGGCTGCCTGTAGGTGGCGGCGTCCAGCCAGAGGCCAAGAAGTCAGAGGAGATTGCGCTGTGGCAGAACCGCTCGCCAAACTTCCTGGCCGAGAAGCAGTTCAACGCCGCGATGGCGACCATCGAGCCGCACTGCGCCGTCTGCACGCTCTTCTGTCCGTACACACAGGTAACGTACACACTGTACATCACCTTCAAAATACTGAAAGAGCCTTTCATAATCAGACTTACGACTATCAGCACAAAATCTGGCCCACTTTGATGCTTTTTGGACCAATTAGACAGGAAATTGTTTTACTACTGTAGTTTAGCATGTTCTCCACTCTCGTGTTTTTGTGCGTGTTTAGCCCATTAAGGACGCATTCCACATCTCAGACACGTCCGGTTTGGTGTCCCGGGTCGGCTGTCGCACGCGTCCGCTCGTTCCAGAGATGTGCTTCAGCGCGGGTGCCGAGAACACCGAACCGCTGCCGTCGAACTCCCACATCGGCGACGACGGCACCAGCGTCCTGCTGTCCTGCGGGAGCTGCGGCCTACAGGTCCACGCAAGTGAGTTCACACACCTCACATGTGCTTGTCATGATCCAAAGAGTTTTGTCATGGCTTTGATGTTTTATGCTAAGAGCCACTGTGCTGATATTTAATCAGCTTTCTATTCATGTAACTCCATGACTTAGTACTAGAAAGTATAATCTAGAGTGACTATGTATTTATGCTCTGGGATATTTTGTTGTATACATTTTGTATATATATGTGACCCTGGACCACAAAACCAGTCATAAGGGTCAATTTATTGACATGGTGGTTTATATATCATGAATAAATAAGCTTTCCATTGATGTATGGTTTGTTAGGAAAGGACAATATTTGGCTGAGATACAACTATTTGAAAATCTGAGGGTGCAAAAAAAAAAAAAAAAAAAAAAAAAAAAAATATATATATATATATATATATATATATAGAGAGAGAGAGAGAGAGAGAGAGAAAATTATTTATTTATTTATTTATTTATTTAAGAGCTGTCAAAAGATGCAAAATAAAAGTTTGAGTTTGCCTCAAATGTGTATTATGTATATATAAATACACACAAATTAAGGTATATATTTATGTACAAAATGTTTTATTTATAAAAAAATATAAATTATCTAAAAATTATAATAATACACATATTTGTAAATATTTCTTAAATATATACATGAATGTGTTTGTATTTATATATACATAATAATTACACGCATGTTAGGCAAACTCAAACTTTTATTTTGTATACAATATATATATATGAGAATATTTTTTAATGTTTTTTTTTTAAATATATTTTTTATTATTTGTTTGTTTTTAGGTTAATTTGTTTGATTAAGTCCTGTTTGCATAGTATATAATAAAGAATTATCCACAATATATTTTATGTACTGTATTATCAAATGTATTTCGTCAAATGTAGCAAAAGTCTGAACAAAAATACACATAGATTTATTTATTTTTTTATAGTTGTTGGTTAACTTTTGACTATTGTACAAGTATAATAATAATAATTTATTATTATTTTTAAATAGATTTATTATTATTTTTTTGATTTAATTTAGTCCTTTTTTCTGTAAAAATAATAATAAAAATAATTATTCATAATATATTTTATGTACTGTATACTATTAAATTTCGACTTTATTGTACAAGTAAAAAGTGTATTCCACTTGTCCCTGTAAAAATGTAGTCATATAAATACAAAAATGTAATAAAAAAATTTTACATTTACATTTTTACATTACAAGTTAATTTTTATATATATATATATATATATATATATATAATATATAATTTATTAATTTTTTTTTTTTTTTTTTTTCGTATAATACCCTTATTTTTTCTTGATTATTTGTTTGTTAGCGTGTTTGTTTATTTTTTGGTGTGTTGCCACTGTTTTCCCTATAAAAGACATAGAGAAATACTGCTGCTCATTCAAGTGAAATTTACAGTATATATCTACAAACTTCTAACATAATATTTGTGTTGCAATAGTTTCTTGCCCTTCGTCCTTAAAAAGGAAGTAGTTTACCTCAAAATGTGTCCTGTCTTCTACATCTACATCAGCCATTTGTTTGTCTCCTTCCCACCAATCTGCATATTTCAGTCTATGTTTGCTAATAAACGCCCTTGATTCTGCGTTTATCTGGTCGCGGGGCCTCGAGAGCCTCTTACGGCGCCTCGGCCGTCACTCCAGCCAATTTACCGTCAGTCAGGCTGAACTCGACTTATTTATTTAGACGAGGACAGAAAAAAAAAAAAACTCCCGAAGAGGAAAAAACAGACGGTAAAGCGGCTCGTTTCGACGGTTTCTCTCTAAGCCGCGTAGCCAATTAGCCGCGTGTTGGGAGCATTGAGGTGACGCCGCGCTCTGATTGGCCCGTTTGGGCTTTTTAAACGAAAATGACAGTTTAGACCAAACGATTTGAGTTTTCTCAGTGTTTTTGTGTTTTCCTGACGCATCCGGCCGTGATATTTGCCATCGGCTGACGACGTGATTAGATTTACCCGCGAAAGAACGAAGCGGCCGGTTTCGCTCGGGTACCTTCCGGTGGCTGTTTGTAAGTTCATTACGGCGAGTCGTTCAGATTTATGAAGTGCGATCGCTGTGGCGTGTTAGTCTGCTTTTAGCGGCGCTAATCACTTTACCGTCGCTCTGTTTTCACTCTGTCAAACTAATTCAAGTCGTCAGAGTGTCAGAAGAGTACTTGCTCATATTTTACCTGCGCTGCTGTCAGCTCCGCTCAGGCTTTCTGAAAGAAGCACAGCTTATGAAACAGATATTTCTGGCTCGTAAATCTCACCCGGTGACCCGCGCTTGATTGAAATAGCTGATATATAACGCGCACCTGTGTTCATACGTCAGCTCGGTTATAAATTACCGCACCAGGTATGGCAAACGGCCTACAGTTGCTGTATTAATTAGTGGAAGCATTTATGCAACTCTTACTAAGACTGCAATAATAATATATTTAAGTACATAAAACTATTATTTTTTTATTATTATTATTAATTTATTTCGTATATTTTTTCTTCTGTTGTTTGTTCTGTTTTTTTTGTTTATACTTAATTGTTTTTTAAAGTATTTTATTTTGTATTTTTTTTATTTCTTTATTTGTGCTTTTTCTTTAATAACAACAACAGTAATAATAATAATAATAATAATTATTATTATTATAATCATTATTATATAATTATTGTATTTCATTTTTTGTTAATTTGGTTCCTTTTATCTTTCTTTCTTTTTTTTTTATTGCTTTGTTTCTGTTTCATTTGTTATTTATATTCTGTCTTTTCTTTAAAATTTTCCTTTTTTGTTTTTTTTTCTTTCATATTTAATTATTATTTTATTTTATTTTATTTATTTATTTATTTATTTATTTATTTATTTTATCTTTATTTTTATCTATTTTTGTCTGTCATTGTTTTTTGTTTTTCTTTTTATTATTCTCAGGTTTTATTTTCATTGGTTTCTTTTTTTATTCTGTTCCTTTTTTATCTTTTTTTTTTCATTTGTTATCTGTCATTATTTGTTTCTTTTTTATTCATTCCTAATTTTTCTTTTTTGTCTTTTTCGTCTGTCATTGTTTTTCTTTTTGTTGTTCTCATGTTTCATTTTCATTGGTTTCTTGTGCTTTTTTTTTTTTTTTGGTGGTCTATTTTTTCCTTTACTTTTATTTAATTTTTTTCAAATGAATATATGTATGTGTGTGTGTGTGTGTGTGTGTGTGTGTGTATATATATATATATATATATATATATATATATATATATATATATATATATATATATATATATATATATATATATATAATGCTTTGTCTTTTTTTCCCCATTAGTTCATTCTCTTGTTTCTGCTTTTTATTATTATTATTATTATTATTATTTGTCATTATTTGTTTCTTTGATTTTTCTTTTTGTTATTTTAATTTATTCGTTTCCTTATTTTATTAATTTGTAAAAAAATATTATAAATATAACAAAAATATAATACTTTTTTTTTTTTTTTATAATTAAACAAATATTTTACAGAAAAATATCATGTCTTTAATCATTTTACTCTTAACTTGGTTTTATGTAACCAAAAAGCCACTCAAAACTGTATGCGATAGAGATTTTACTGCATCAGCATCCCTTTACTATGGTAAAAATTCCCTTTCCTATGATAAAATCACTCCATTTTGACCTCAAATGCCTCACTGCTTTCATTTACTGTCTCCATGCCGCGAGTTTCCCGCTGAAAGCAGATCCCGCGGCTCCCCGGAGGTGTTTTAAACGCTCAGATTCCCTCGACTTCCTCTTAGAGAGGCGACAGCGAGTTACCGACCCAAATGAACCGTTCCATGAAAAAAGAAAAAAACAACAACAACAGCAGCATTTCCAGCTTGTTTGCTTTCCAAAGGCTTGAAGAAGAGGCCGTGAAGTGAAAGACAGCTTGTTAGTCGACGCTGTCTTTGCCTCGTCGTCTCTCCGTGCTATTTTGGGGTTTTTGCTAAGCGCTCGTACGCTTGAACTCACAAGCGGCGCTTATGAAAACGGCTCGGCGGAACATGCGCGCGTGTCGCATATTAAACTAATGCCCGGAGGCCGTGTTTGTTTCCCGTCCTCCATTACGGCTCCGGCTGGGTTCGGACGCGCCGCCCCGCTGTTCGTGTTTACCTGGCGCGGCTGCCGAAAGCTGCTGATTCCGATAAGACGGGGCAGAGCGGTAAATGACAGCGTGTCAACGGCAGCTTTCCGTTCGCGTGAGCTTTCACCTCCCGTGCGCGCCGTATCACGGGCCATTTTACAGTCGCAGGGAGTCTGCGGTAATTATGGGGAACGGCGGCTTCGGCAAACGGCGTGTGACCACATCACAGCTCTTGTGTGCTGCTCCAGTCTTAAATGTGATGTTTTCGTTCAATTTCGCTTTGTCAGAAACTAAAAAGTTGTAATATTTTAACGATTAATGACTTGAAATGACTTCACGACATGTCAAACTTGCGTAACACAGCGTGTGTCCAACTGAAAGTAAATATTCAGTAGGATGACTTGATTTTTATTAGCTGTGATTTGATTGGCTCGTAAAAATTGTGCTCTGATGTTATTGGCTATTATTATTTGTCCCCGCCTACATTTTTAAAAAGTAACGTACACTAGTGAATCGTAAACAGTATGTTTAATATATTTCAGTTTAGTTTTTTACTTTTTCCATTCCTACATTCATTTGTTTCTTTGTTTTTATTTCATTCTGTATAGGTATGTCTTTGCTTTTTTCCTTTGTTTCTTTTCCGTTTGACTTGACTTCACTTTTTTTTTTTTTTTTTTTTGCTCTATTTCGTTGCTTGTTTGTTCCGGTTTTGTTTCTTTTCGTATTAAATGTTTGACTTCTGATTTTGTTAATGAATTTGTATTTTTTTTATTTATTTATTTATTTTTCATTGCTCCTTTGTTCGATTTTTGTTTGCACTTTTTGTTGATTTGTTTTTATATTAAATGTAGGGAAATAAAGTTGTGTTTTAATATAAAATTACAAAACCTGTTTATTTAAAAAAAAAAATAATAACACACTAGTGAGTCATACACAATATGTTTAATATATTTTAGTTTAGTTTGTTTTTACTTTCATCTTTGCTTTTTTCATTCTTTTTTTCCTTTAAATTGTTTCCTTTGGGTTTGACTTCTGATTTTGTGTTAATGATTTTTTTTTTTTGTTTGTTTGTTTGTGAGTAAAGTTTTTTTTAATAGAAAATTATACAAACCTGTATAATACACTACTGAATTGTACACAATATAAATATAATTATTGTTTTGTTTACCTTTACTTTTGTTTTCGTTAATTTGTTTGTTCTTTTTAGTATTCTTTAATTTTATGATTTTGTGCTTATTCTTAGTTTTTTGTTGATTTTTCTTTTCTTTGGTTTTGTTTTTTATTATTATTATTTTTTTTTTTAATTTGTTGTTTTTTTTAGCTCATTTGTTTTTGTTTTCTGTTTTTGTATTTTCTTTTGTTCAATCTTGTTTGTCTTGTTTGTTTAATTTTTGTTCATTCTTAAAGTTTTTTTAGAAGGTTTTAGCATTTTACAAACAAAATGTTTATTTTTTTAAATAATAAACACTATTGAATTATACACAATATATTTAAAATATTTTAGTTTCATTTGTTCTTTTTGCTTCTATTTCTTTTTTTCTTTTATTTTTTTGTTGTGGTTTGTTCTGTCATTAATTTTTCATATTGACCTTTTGATTGTTTTTCTTGCGTTGTGTTTAATTTTTGTTCACTCTTTTGTTATTTTAACTTTAGTTCAGTCATTTTTTTTCTTTTTTTTACTTATTTGTTCTCTGTTCTTTCATTCTTTTGTTCATAAAACTTTTTTTTAGAAAGTTTTAAGATTTAAAAGTTGTTTTTTTTTTCATAAATTATGGTTAATTTTTTAAAAATAACACTTTAATTGTACAAAATATATTTAAAATTTTAGTTTAGTTTTTTTTTTTTTTTTTTTACTTTTTTGTTCATTTGTTCATTCTATTACTATTGTCTTTTTCTTCATTCTTTGTTTTTTTTTTAATTGTTTCATTTTGTTCTGTCATTCTTTTTTCTATTTTACTTTTACTTTTTTTTTTTTACTTTTTAGCTTATCTGATTTGTTTTGCTTTTTTCACTTTTCTTTCTTTCTTTCTCTGTTTATTTTGATCAAATCAAACAGAAGACAAAGTTGTTTTTGATGGAAAATTACAAAAACTATTTATCTTTGTAAATAATGTATGCTGATGAATCGTACACAGTCTGTTTAATAAATAATGAAATACAAATGCCCATTTATCAGTATGGTTCGTAAATGGCTAAGTTTCCGTTGTTGTTTTCATCAGGCTGTTACGGTGTCAATCCCGACACGAAACAGGAGGGCTGGACGTGTTCAAGATGTACTGCAGCAGAATGGACAGCGGTAAGTATCGGACACCCCTTTCACGCAAACATGGATAAGTCGTTTAGAAGTTAAAATCATTTATATTGATGACTGTTCACATGTAAGTCTTAAGCAGAAATCCGTTTACCAAACCTCTGTTTATTGTTGCAATAAAAAGTTTTGTTTGTTATTTTGTTCATTGGTGTTTGTTTATCGTCGCAGGCCTGCTGTTTGTGCAGTTTAAGAGGAGGAGCTTTGAAGAAAACCACAGATGACAGGTCTAATATCTCAAACTCTGTTTCTCTCATATCACATGTCAATTACGAGGAGCTACACTGCATCTGCTCATGCTAATTTGGCAAACGAACTCTGCATATTAACCGTGCGTTTGGCGTCCCGTCCGCAGGTGGGTTCACGTGATCTGCGCCGTCGCTGTGGCCGAGGCTCGTTTCGTTAACGCGGTGGAGCGAGAGCCGGTGGACGTGACGGCCGTCCCCGACACCAGGAAGAGTCTGGTGAGTCGAGACACGCCTCCTCGTTATTTTAATGATTTCAAATGGAGGTTTCTCTTTTGTTCGTTCTGTGTTTTTGCTTTGTTTTATACTTGGGTTTCGTTCATTCGCTCATTTGCAGCTACACTGATTTGTTCAGTTATGTTTGTTGTTCTTTGTCATTCTTCTGTTTGTTTCTTGCTTTACATTCATTGTTTTTTGTTCATATTGTCGTTTAGTTCATTTTTATTTTTTACATTTGTTTTTTTTTCTGTTTCTTATTGGCCTATTTTTACTTTTAAGTTCGTAATTTTTTTTTTATTTTGTTCATTTGCTATTTGTGGATTTTTTTTTCATTTGTGTTTATCATTTTGTTTGGTTCTTTTTTTAGTTCTGACATTTTTCACTCATTCTTTTGTTTAATTTGTGTTTTTTGTTTATTCGTTTTTTTTTTTTTCTTTTCATTCCTTTGATTTGTATTCTGTATGTTGTTTTTCTCTTTTTTTGCTGTTTTGTTGGACTTTTTTTATTCTGAAATTTTTCGCTCATTTGTTTGATTTGTTTTTTTCATTCGTTTTGTTTTTTCTTACATTGTTTTTCTCTTTTTGTTGCTATTTTGTCTGAGTTTTTCGTTTAGTCATTCCATACATTTTTAGCTCATTCGTTTCATGTTTTTCCATTCTTTTTGTTTTTTTCTTATATTGTTTTTCTCTTTTTTGCTATTGTGTTGGAGTGTTTTACTTTTTTCATTTAGTTAATTTGTACATTTTTTGCTCGTTTGTTCATGTTTTTTCATTCCTTTTTTTTTTGTTTCTCTCTTTTTTGCTGTTTTGGAGGGGTTTTTTTTTCACTTTTTTTCGTTTTAGTTCATTCGTAATTTTTTTTGCTTGTTCGTTTGTTACATTTGTGTTTTTATCAGTCCTTTTGTTTTTCTTACGTTTTTCTCTTTTTTGCTGTTTTGTTTTTTCGCTAGTTCAGTTTTTTTTATTCCTTGTTTTTTTTTTTTTCTTACGTTGTTTTTTTTTTATTTATTTTTCAGTTTTTTTGGATTTATTTTTTACTTTTTCAATGTTAGCTCATTCGTAATTTTTTTCTTTTTTTTTTTTTGCTCATTTGCGTTTTTTTTCATTCTTTTTTTTCTTGCGTTTTTTCTCTTTTCTCTTTGTTCATTTGTAATTAGTTTGTTTCATTTTTGTTAGTTTTTTTTTATTCCTTTTTGTTTTTTTCTTGCTCTGTTTTTCTCTGTTTTTGTTGTTTTGTTGGAGTTGTTTACTTTTTCGTTTTAGTTCATTTGGAATTTGTTTTGCTCATTCGTTTCATGTTTTTTCATTTCTTTTGGTGTTTTTTTTCTTACGTTCTTTTTCTCTTTGCCGTTTTGTTGGGCACTTTTTCCATTTTAGTTCAGAAATTTTTCACTCATTCGTTTGTTTCATTTGTGCTTTTTGTATTTCTGTTCATTCGTAATGTTTAATTGTTTTTTTCATTCCTTTTTTTTCTTGCGTTGTTTTTTTCTTGGGAGTTTTTACTTTTTCTGTTTTAGTTTATTTGTAAATTTTCCGCTAATTTGTATGATTTGTTTTTTCATTTTTTTTTTTTTCTTACGTTGTTTTTCTTTTTTACCGTTTTTTGTTTTGGTTAATTCATAAATTTTTTTACTGGTTCATTTCATGTTTTTTTTTTCCATTCCTTTTGTTGTTGTTGTTTTTTTTCTTATGTTGTTTTTCTCTTTGTTGTTTTGTTGGGTTCTTTTTTTAATTTTAGTTCGGAAATTTTTCACTCATTCATTTTTCATTTGTGCTTTTGTTTTTTGTTAATTTGTAATTTGTTTTTTCTCTTTTGCTTTTTTTTTTTTTTTTTTTTTTACTTCCGTTTTAGTTCATTTGTAAATTTTTGTTTTATATGTGCTTTTTTCATTTCTAATTTGTTTATCATTTTTGTTTTTATTTTATTAGTTTTTATTACATTGTTTTTCTGGTTTTTTGCTGTTTTGTTGTTTTTTTTTTTACTTTTTCATTTGTTCATACATTTTTCGCTTGTTCATTTGTGTATTTTAAATTTAGTTTATTCCTAATTTTCTTGCTTCTCTCTTTTTATGCTTTCATTGTTTTTATTTATTTATTCTGTTTTTTTGGTGCATGTTTTAATTTTATTCATTTTCTACATTCACTTTTGTTTGTTCTTTCAGGGTTTTTTTTCCTTTTGTTGCTTTTGTTTGTTTTTTCTTAGACATTTTTTTTTTTTATTCCTTTCATACTTTCTGGGAATTTTTTTCTGCTTTTTTTGTTTTTAGATAATTTTTCTTCCTAATTTGTTTGTTTCTTGTTTTTGAATACTATTTTCATATATATATATATATATATATATATATATATATATATATATATATATATATATATATATATATATATATATATATATATATATATATACACACACACACATTTGTTCATTCTTTAGTTTCAGTCATTTCCTGCTTTTGTTTTTGTTTGTTCTTTCTATTTTGTTTAGTTCTGTTATTCTGTTACTTCCAGTCACTCTTTTTTTTTTTTTTTGATAATATTGTAGTTTCATTCATTTTCTACTGTTTTCATTTGTTCTTTGTTTCTCTTTTTCTGTTGTTTCTTTTATTTCTTTAGTTCATTTGTTGGTATTTTTTCTACTCTTGTTTTAATTTATGCAATTTTGCTTTTCTCTTTCATTTGAGTGCCTGTTTTTCGTTAATTTGCGCTTTTATTGTTTCTCTTTTGCTTATTATTTAGTTTCCTTTGTCTTATTCCTTCTTTCACTCTTTTTGTTTCTTCCATTTGTAAGTCCATGTTTTCTTCTGTCGTTTCGCTGTCGTTCTCTCTCTTTCTCGGAGGATATGATGCATTATTAATGATGTGCAATGCCTGAATAATCAGGTGTCGTTCCTCACTGTGCTAAATGAACTGCATTGATTATATAGGCAGGTTTCCCCTCCTCTGCCGCACGTCTCGACTCTGCTCAATGCGTCGGCACAAACGCACAACCCAGAGCCGCTTCAGCATATGATGAAATGAAAAACATGCTATAAACCTCTCAAACTATTCATACATCCGACTTCAGCTTCCATTTGCCATTAGCAAGCAGAAATACGCCAGTAACGAATGAACATCAAACATTTAGTCTCGTTATTTGCACGGTTTCGCTCTAGAACAAGAAACGGCGTCGTTTTGTAGATTAAAAGGAGGCCGCTTTATCTTCCCGCTCGCCGCCACACAAAATGGACGCCGGCTCTTGATGTATGAATAAATAACTGCCAGCTCGATGCTCGTAAATCACACGTTTTTTTCCTCTTCCCTTGTCCGTTGGCCTGTCTTGCAATCAATCCCCGGCGAATGATAAATCAGAGGCTTTCACCGGCCGATGAAATATTTCCGAGCCGGCGCCGCATCGAAAGGCCGCCGTACATTACGGCCGCTTGGCCACAGGGGGCTGAAATGAAGTATTGACAATTTAATAAAGAATTTTTATTCCTGTCGATATCCTCGAGTGTGTGTGTGTGTGCGCTTTGGAGGCGGTTTATGCGGAAATGAAGGAGGAGAGGAGACACGCAGGGAGGAACAGACACAAAATGTTTCCATTTGAGAGGATATTAGCAAAGAAATGCTAAAATATTGAGTGCTTGAATTTGAAATACAGTCTCATGCCACAAAATCGGCCCTAATTTCTGCATTTAAGTCAGTGTGAAATCAAAAGGGACTGTCTTTGTGAACGTAACTAATAGTAAATGTTCATCTTTGTAATCTTTCATTGGAGCTGCTGCTGTGCTCTGGAAATGACTTTGGTTTTCAGCTGACACATGGAAATAATGTTAGCCAGAAGCCAAATAGCTGTTTAGCATTGACTTAGCAAACTCTCATTTGGTTCAGGCACAGTTCTGGTATGAAACGCCCTTTTACTGATTCATAAAATCACTTTTTCCTCATTTAATATCTTTGTTTGTTACTGAATGTCTACTTTTTTGTTCGTTTTTGTTCATTTGCTTGGTGTTTGTTTTGTTGTTTCTCAACTTCTTATTGAAAAACAGCTAAAACCAGCCTAAGCTGGTTGGCTGGTCTCCCAGGCTGGTTTTAAAGTGTTTTTTTGCCAGTTTTGTAGCTAGTCAGTTTGGTCTTTGTTGGTCAAGCTGGGAGTCCTGTTAAAAAACCAACCAAGCTTAAACCAGCTATTTTCATATTAAACCTGTTAAGACTAGACAACCAGCCTAATCTGGTTTTAGCTGGTTTTAACAGGTTGGTAAATGTTTTTTGCTAAATCCGTTGGTTTTAGCTGTTTTTTTTTTGTTAGATCAGCTAGTTTTAACTGATTTTTAGCTGGTTCTTTACTAAATCAGCTGTTTTTTTTTTTTTTTTTTTTTTTACTAAATTAGCCGGTTTTACTTGGTTTTAGCTGGTTTGTAGCTGGATTTTTTTTCCATTCATGTTAGCAACATGGTAAATCGTGTTAAAACATGCTAGCAACATGTTAATCATATTAGAAACGTGTTTAAAAATGCTAGTTGTGTTAAAAATGTGTTAGCAATATGCTAATCACGCTAGTAACATTCTAACATACTAATTGCATTAAAAACATGTTAATCACGTTAAGAAACATGTTAGCAACATGCTATCTTTGTTAAAACATGTTAAAAACATGTTATGTAAAGAAACGTTAACAAAATGTTAATTGTGTTAAAAACGTTAGCAATACGTTAGCAACATAATCATGCTAACAACATGTTAACATGCTAATTGCAATAAAAGCATGTTAGCAGCATGTTAGAAACATGTTAGCGAAATGCAAATTGTTTTAAAACATGTCTGCAATACATTAGCAACATGCTAATTGCATTAAAACGTTAAATGTTAAACATTAATTGTGTTAAGAAATGTTAACAAAATACTAATTCTAGAAACATGTTAGCAACATGCTAATCATGTTAGAAACATGCTGACATGCTAATTGCATTAACTGTTTACGTTAAAAACATTAATTGTGTTAAAAAACATTTTATCAACATGCTAATCATGTTAAAATATGTTAGCAATTTGCTAGCAACATGTTAATCATGTTAAAAAATGTTAACTGCATTAAAAACATGTTAAAAATAACGTTAATGTTAAATCGTTAATTGTGTTAAGAAATATGCTAGCAACATGCTAATGTTAGAAACGTGTTGGCAAAATAAGTGTTACAACATGTTAGCAATATGTTAGCAGCATGCTAATCATGCTAGAAACAACATGCGAATTGCATTAAAAACATGTTAGTAACGTTAAAAACATGTCAATTGCAGTAAGAAACATGTTAGCAACATGCTAGTAAAAAATTAACCATGTTAGCAACATGTTAACAACATACTAACATGCTAATCATGTTAAAAACATGCTAACAACATGCAAATTGCATTAAAACCATGCTAACAACATGCTAATCATGTTAAAACAAGCTAGCAACATGTTAATCATGCTATCAACATGCAAATCGCATTAAAACATGCTAATGACATGTTATTCATGCTAAACATGCTAACAGCAGGCTAGTAACATGGTAGCAACGTCTCTCTAATCTGTCTAAACTTTCAAACTTTAAGCTTTTATGATTGCTTCGAACTTTCAGGCTTGGCTTTCTCAAGCCAACTTCAAAGTTTGTTTTCAAACGTTACTCATTTAGGTTTGTTTTATTGCTTTGTTCTCTATTTTTCATCCCATTCGATTTGTTTTGTTTGTGCTTCAGTTTTTTCTATTGTTTATTGTTATTTTGTTTCTTTCTTTTTAATTTTTTTTTTATTCTTTAAAATGAAAAATTCACTCTCTTTGTGAATGTTTCTGATGTTTTATCATAATTCACACATTAATAAATGTTTATATTAGGGCTGTCAAACGATTAATCGCGATTAATCGCATACAAAATAAAAGTTTGAGTTTACCTAATAAATGTGTGTGTAGTGTGTGTAATTATTATGTATATATAAATACAAACACATTCATGTATATATTTAAGAAATATTTACAAGTATATATATTATAATTTTTATATAATTTATATTATATATAAATATATTTTGTACATAAATAACATATTTCTGTTAAATTGATACATTAATTTGTATGTATTTATATATACATAATAATCACACACACTACACACACATTTATTAGGTAAACTCAAACTTTTATTTTGTATGCGATTAATCGCGATTAATTGTTTGACAGCCCTAGTTTATATTTGTAATTTTGTTGAAAAGCAAGCTGCTTTACTTCTGAAACAACATTCTTTTTTAGCTGTTTACCATTATAGCCTTGACTTGAACTCCCATTGGTTATTTGATGAATAAAATCACTTTATGTCATTGAGAATCCTGAAAATGTGTCGCATTACAAAGGCTGTAACTCACGTTTCATGTTTACGTTTCCTTGTTACGATTTGCAGAAGTGTGTCTACTGCCACAAGACGACTAAGCAGATCTTCGGCGCGTGCATCCAGTGCTCGTTGGACAACTGCTCCACGTCCTTCCACGTCACCTGCGCCCTCCTCGCCGGAGTGGTCATGAAGCCGGCCGACTGGCCGTACGTGGTGTCCGTCACCTGCCACAAACACAAACAAACCAATCAGAAGGTGCGTAGCCGCTAAAGAAGGGATCTCAGTGTACACGGTGATCCTCAAACTGACACTTTACCTCCACTGCAGGTCAAAAATAGCTCGCGTGAGCTGTCTTTGGGTCAGGAGGTCATCGGCAGGAGCAGCAACGGCTGGTTCTACCGCTGTACCATCACCGGCATCGGCACGCAGAACTACTACGAGGTCAACTTTGACGACGGCTCCTACTGTGATAATGTCTTCCCAGAGAACCTGCTGGTGAGCAAGAGACACCAACAAATAGTCACTTTTTAACAGACTCTTGTGGTGTATTGCTTTATATAATGCATTGTCCTGGTCCTGGTGGAAATCTAAATTTGTTTAAGCATTTTATTATTATTATTATTATGGATTATTATTATGGGTTTTTTATTATTATTATTGTTTTTTTATTATTATTATCACCATATTATTATGGTGATTATGGTTGCCAAGTGGTTTTGGTATGGAACTCTATTTCTGCTCTACAAAATAAAGAAGGTAATTGAGAGTTTCTCACAGTTCTAACTTTTTCTCCCATTTGCAAGTTTATATCTCGTAATTCTGACTTTTTTTTTCTCTCAAGATATAATTGCAAGATATAAAGTATAAATATATAACCTCAGAAAAAGTTTATACTTGACATTTTTTATGTAATTTTTCAGAATTATTAGTTTATATCGACGCAATACTGAGAGAAGTGAGAATTGCATGATGTAAACTCAGTTGCAAAAAAGTCAGATTTGCGAGAAAAGAGTTGTGAGATATATAAAAAGGTCAGAATTGCGAGATATAAACTCACAATTGCTAGAAAAAAATTACAATTTCAAGGAAAAAGTTAGAATTGTGTGATAAACCTGCAAAAAAAAAGTCTGAGTTGTGAGAAAGTCATAATTGCAACATAAATATAAATGCAAGTAAAAAGTCAAAAATGCATGATATAAACTTGCAATCGTGAGAAAAAAATTAGAATTGTAAGTAAAAAGTGAGAATTGCATAATATAAACTCGCAATTGCGAGAAAAAATTCAGAACTGCATGATACAAACTCGCAATCACGAAAAAAGACAGAAGTGTGGGATGTTAACATGGAATTGTGAGGGGAAAAAAATTAAAACTGCGTAATATAAACTCGCAATTGCAAGAAGAAAAGTCCAAATTGTGAGTAAAAAGTCAGAATTGCATGATATAAACTTGCAATTGTGGGGAAAAAAAAAAGTTAGAATTGCAAATAAAAAGTCTGAATTGCGAGTAAAAAGCCAGTTGCACAATATGCATGTGCAGTTGCAAGAAAAAAGTCAGAAGTGTAAGGTATTAACAGAATTGTGAGGGGGAAAAAGTGAGAATTGCGTGATATAAACTCGTAGTAGTGAGGAAAAACACAGAATTGCATGATACAAACTTGCAATTGCAAGGAAAAAAAGTCAGATGTGTGAGATGTTTACCAGGAATTGTGAGGGGAAAAAAAGTGAAAATTATGTGATATAAACTTGCAGTTGCAAGGAAAAAAAATTTGAATTTCAACTAAAATGTCAGAATTGCAAGTAAAAAGTCAGAATTGCCTGATATAAACTTGCAATTGTGAGGAAAAAAGTCAGAATTGTATGATATTAATGTGGAATTGTGAGGGGGAAAGTGAGAATTGCGTGTGATAAACTTGCAATTACCTCAAAAAGGCTGAATTGCGTGATATGAACTTGCAGTTGCAAGAAAAACAGTCAGAATTGCATGATATTAATGGAATTATGAGAATAAAAATGAGAATTGCATGATATAAACACAACTACAAGAAAAAAGTCACAATTGCATGATGTAAACTTGCAAATGCACGAAAAAAAAGTCACAATTGCAAGTTTATATCTCACAATTGCATGCAATTGAGTTTTAAAAAAAGTTTTCAGAATTGTGAAAAGTTGCAATTACCTTTTTTTTTTTTTTAATTCAGTGGTGAAAATGGGCTTCCATACTTTTGCTCATTCATTCAGGTTCTAGAGATTTTTGGTTACTGAAACCTCCTTAATCATAAAAATAAATAAATAACTGTAATTTATGGCATCTGGTAGCTTATTGCCATCTAAAATGCATAGTTCTTGTACTGGATGCTGATTGGTTGAAATCTAGATTGGCTAAATCTACCTGTTGGTTGTTATGGCCATCAAGTGGCTTTGACGCGTTAATTGGGCTCATCCAATCAGATTTTAGAGCTACAGCTGTCAGTTTGTTCGATCATCTCTGATTTCACTCCTACAGAGTCACGACTGCCTGAGGAACGGCCCTCCAGAACTGGGCGAACTCGTGGTGGTCAAGACACTCGATGGACGGGTTCTCAACGCGTCTTTCGTCAAGGAACATGTCCATCGATACTACCAGGTAATGGTGACATCTTAAATTTTATTTGTATTTATTTACCCCCATTTTACAACTGTTTGTTTTTTTTCTTTCATTCTTTGTTTCTTTTGCTGTTTATTTTTTTTGGTTTCTATATAAAGACCAGTAGCAACACCCAATTTTTAGGTGAAGAACCTACATCCCTAAGTCAACTTCCTTGTGATTCCCAGCCTTATCCGAGTCTTTCAGGAGTCCCACATTTGGTGCAAAGTTTGCTTTCCTCGTACACAGTGGAGCCGCTGACATATTGAGTGGAAGGGAGGCAAGATTAATGGGAAAATGAGAAAACTAGGCAGATGTGGCACATGGGGGATTTACGAAGTCTGTAGATGAAGCTTATGAGGTGTGATGGACCGCAGACGGGGAGAGTAGACCGCCATTCATCTGCTGTTTCATGTACACAGGCCGCTTCATCACAGGAAGTGATGTTGTGTTCTTGTGCAGTGATGGACCGATTATTTAATTCACATCTGGGTCACATTTGAATGGTAAAGTGACTCAGAAAACAACCAGAAAGCTAAATCAGATGTTTTTTCTTTTAGTTTTTTGGCTTACCAAACTATGTTAATACATTGTTTGACACATTGGATGAACTAGTTTTGCTTCACATCAGATTCTTTCTCATTAAATCCCAAAAACACACACACACACACACACAGAGTGTTTCATTGCTCGGCTGAACTCTTGAGAGACTCCTCTGTCAGCATTAACGAACCGCTTGATTCTCTCCTCCGCCACAAGACTCCATTATTTATCAGATCCGTGTGAGTCACGGCACTCGTAACAAGCACCGATCGCTTTCATGACGTCACTTTTACCTTTGCTAGACGCAGCAAACGCTCTCCCACCCGCCGCGGGCGATCTGTAACTGGATGTCTGTACGTCTGACAGGTCTCGAAGCCGTTGGGAATTGATCTGGAATAGGGTGTTGATTGCAAACTGGTTGAAAGTTTGCAGCTTGTTATGTTGTTGCTGGATGCTCTTCCAGAGTGTTATAAAGATGGTTGCTGAGCAAACTGACAAAAAAGGATTTGAGGTGTCAAAACTTCCCATTTTTCTTTCCAGGTGGAGTTTCAGGACGAGACGCAGATCTTACTGAAGCGTAGCGAGATTCACTCTCTGAACCAAGAGCTGCCCAAGAGGGTCATGTCTCGTCTGGTAAGCGCTTTTATTTCCTTTGGGGTGAGTAGCATATGTTTCTACACGCAGAATTGACTTTGACAGCAATTTTGATTATTATTATTATTTTTTTTTCTTAAAATTGCGTTATATAATCTCGTAAATCTCTCTGAATTTGCAAAATATAAACTCAGAAAAAGTTTATCACATTGCTGACTTTATTTCTCAGAATTGTGAGTTTATATTTGCACATTTCTGACTTTATAACAAAATTGTGAGTTGCAGAATTGCATGAGATAAACTCGCAATTGCCAGGAAAAAGGTCAGAATTGTCTGATATAAACTTGTAATTGTGAGGAAAAAAAAAAAAGAATTGCATGATATAAATTTGCTATTGTGCATAAAGTCAGACTTGTGATATATACTCACAATTGCCAGACAGTCAGAATTGCGATATAAATTCGTAACTGCAAGAAAAGTTGGAATTGCAAGATATAAATGTGCGATTGCTAGAAAAATGTCAGAATTGCATGATATAAACTCGTAATTGTGAGAAAAGTCAGAATTGTGTGATAAAAATGTTGCGTTTGAGAGAAACTCAATTATGAGGAAATAAAGTAAAAATTGTGATAAATTCGTAATTGCGAGAAAAGTCAGAATTTTGTGATAGAAACTCGCGTTTGCCAGAAGAATTCAGAATTGCGAGGAAAAAAGTCAGAATTGTGACATAAATTCGCAATTGTCAGAAAAGTCAGAATTGTGTGAAATAAACTTGCCCTAAAAATGTAGGAACTGCATGATATAAACTCCCGTTTGCCAGAAAAAAAACTCAGAATTGTGAGGAAAAAAGTCAGAATTGTGTGATATAAACTTGTGATTACCAGAGAAGAGTAAAAATTGCGTGATATAAATTTGTTTGGCAGAAAAAAGTCAGAATTGTAAAGAAAAAGTCTGAATTGTGATATAAACTCGTAATTGCGAGAAAAGTCAGAGTTGCGTGATATAAACTTGCGATTGCCAGAAAAAAGTAAAAATTGTGTGATACAAACTCGTATTCGCTAGAAAAAAATTGTGAATATAATTGATATAAATTTGAAATTGCCAGAAAAGTCAGAATTGCGTAATATAAATTTGCATTTGTCAGAAAAAACTCAATTGTGAAGGAAAAAGTCAGAATTGTAATATAAACTCGTAATTGCGAGAAAAGTCAGAATTGCATGATATAAACTCGTGTTTGCCAGAAAAAACTCAAAATTGCGAAGAAAACAGAATTGTAATATAAACTCGTAATTGTGAGAAAAATCAGAATTGCGTGATGTAAACTTGCGATTGCCAGACAAAAAGTAAAAATTGCATGATATACTCGTGTTTGCCAGAAAAAAAATCTGAATTGCGAAGAAAAAAGTCAGAATTGTGTGATATAAACTCGCAATTGCCAGAAAAAAAGTGAATAGCGTATGTTTCTACACACAGAATTCGTCAACATAAAAGTGCAGGTTTAACACTTTACGGCTTTCATGGGTTGTCAAACTAGAAGGTTTTAAGCTAACGGTACAGTTGGATCCCATTTTGAGAGTTCAGATTGATGTTGCTAAACGTTAATTGTCTGTTCTTTTCAACAGGCAACTGTGAACCAACAGCAACCTCAGGCGCAACCGTCGGACGAACCTCTGGCCGCGAAACGCCCACGTCTGCCGACCCCGCCACCTACGTTAGCCATCGAGCCTTCGGCGCTACCTCCAGAAATAGTGACCGCTTTCCTGCCCGCTAGTATTACTTCAAACACCAGCACTGCCCCTTGCCTGCCTCTCCCAACCTCACTTCCTGTTTCAGCACCCACACTTTCTGCTCCGGAACCCAGCGAAAGTTACACCCACAGCTCCAGCTACATAGCCTACATGGAGTCTCTCCTCAACTCGGACTTCCCTCCAGAGGAGGGCGATCAAGGCGTCGAGCCGATGTATTGAAGCGCTGTGGCGCGCCAACATCTGTTTGTCGACGCTTCGTACGGACTTTTGATTCATCCACTGCATGTCTTTGTTTCATTTATTCGCTGTCGTGCTAATCTGAGTCTCCCACCCGTGAACGGTGCGCGTGGGACGCATGTGTGTCATTATAGACTGAAGCCGAAGCGGGCCCAGTACATAGCCTTGGGGGACGCCGCACTCTTCCGACCCTTCCCACGCTCCTTTGCTCCGGTTCTTTTGAGCCGCCATACGTTTTCAGATGGGATAATCATTCACTGTATGTGCTGTTTACTTTATACCTGATTTTTTTTTTTTTTTTTTTCTCTAACGAGTGCTAAATATTTTTCTAACTCAAGCCAAAATGTCATGCTACCCGGTCACAGATCAAAAAGACAGTCTATATCTGTACAGTTTCAGGTATTTTTCTCTGTACTCAAGTGTTCGGGGGGGTCACAGGAAGAGTTTTAGTCAGGGCTCGTGGGATTTAACAAGTATTTAAATGTCTTTTGTCACATACAGATTTAATATTTGTATAAAGAAAATCACAACTATGGCAGCATCAGAAGCTACAGTTTTCAGTTAGCGTACACATCCGTGTCCGATAGATTCGCGCGTCTTCATGTATTCTTCTATAATCGATGATAAAATGTTTTTCAGCGCCAGATGATTTGTTTTTGTAGCATACTTGGTAGACGTTGATATTGAATACTATTCACCCTGTCTGTTTTTTATTATGATTACTGTTGTTGTTATGATTATTATTTTTATTGATTTTTATTTTGGTGAATCTTTGCAACACAATGTCAAAAGATGGGAAAAAAAAAAAAAAAAAAAGGAAGTTGAATTTATCATTTTTATTCGAGAGGTTGAAGTGGCGTACATTTAAGCGTATAGTCATAGGTGATGTTAAACAGATACGCAATCCGCCTTCTCAAGGTGCTATAGAGGTCTTAGACTACTGAGGGGCGATCCGGGTCATGTGACCCACTACGAGGTGTACATACTAGACGTCCTGCTCGCGAATTGGAAAAAATTTTCTTCAGTGTAACTTCTAGTCTTTTCAAATGCCATGTCACATTCAAATAAATGGTCTGGGTTGTCACTTCGGATTTGTTTTCTTCTTTTTGTTGTTTGCCCATCTTTGTTGTTTTGTCTTGTGAGGGGAGCGATTATCGATTGGAATGCCTCCTTGCTAATTTTTTGTCCAAATGATCTGGAAACAAACTCTCGGAAGAGATTGGATCGTCATTTTAGACTGAAGCCAAAACGGACCCAGTACATAGCCTTGGGGGACGCCGCATTCTTCCGACCCTTCCCACGATCCCTCGCTCTGCCTCTTTCGCTAAACCGAAAGAGCTGCCACAAATATTCGGATCTAATAATCATTTCTTTAAGTAGACATTTTGAAAATGATTAATTGCATACATTTCTATTGTATTATTAAAAAAAATTGCAGAAAATTTTCTATATTTTTTCATCTGAATTACACCTCTAAGATAATGAATCTTTACAGATGAAGTGCATACTGTGGTTCGAACCTAGCGAGCGCATCCTCTTCCCTTCCGTTTGATGTGACTACCACCGTTCTCATCTCAACACCGTTTGTTGTTTTCCGCCCGCCAGTGACGCCTACGGCCGCTCTGACACTAGACGTGGTGTGTCGATGGCATTTGTACTCCTCTGTTCCCGGGGTTACTGTTTTGCATTAACAGAAACGTCACGAGAGGCAGGTTTAATGAAATAACCCGCCACAGCTTGCATACTGATGATGGCAAATGTTTATCTGTGCAGAAGTACTAGGAAAGATTCTAATAAAATGTGAAGTGAAACTGTGCTTTGTGTTTGACTGCATTTATTTCTCTGGGAAAGCAATGAAAAGCCTGGTTTTAAATAAAACTAAGAAACATAATAAAAGGTATAGTGGAATTTTAATGATGGATTTATTTCTTTTTCTAGAAAATGTTTAATTGGCTAGGTTTTGTATTAAGTCATATCCAATTTGTGAGCAATTGAATTGGTTTTTACAATGAATCACTTGACCCAGTTCACAAATTAGTTGCTTTCACCAAATTCAGACAAAATGCTTCTTCAAATCCTTATCTAGTAATCACAAACGATCGTAAAGGTCATGAAAATCAATTGTCCTATAACGAGCTTTGGCTTGAAAAAGTGGCGTTTTTATAAATTGCTTTCTGAAAAGTATTTCTCTGAAGTTCAGAGGTCAGTAAATTGCTGTTTATTCATTTCAAACGATCACAATCGAACAGATTAAAAGCTTTTCTCGGAGACCGGAGTCATTAAAAATAAACCATTATGAAAAAAACGCCATGAATCATCCCAGGCAAAAAAAAATTAATCTGGCTGAGAGTTGTTTTGTCAAATCGAGGCCTCATTGACATTTAGCCGCTCTAAAAGTGCCTTTATCTGATTAAAAACCAATTAGGCTTTTAAAATATCGGCTAATTGTTTCGCACAACCAAAATGAAACGTCAGTCAGGATTTGTTTGGCGCCACTGTACATCCCATAATGCACCGCGCGCAAACTCTGTTCATAAAGTTATGAATCCTCTTACGCTCGGAGATATTTCGAGACACAGCTGCCTCTGTAGGGGCCGAACTGAGAAGATGTGAAATGACACCTGTGCTCATTACCTGCTGCGTATCTTCAGTAGTTCCGTGTGTTTGTGTGGAAGTTCAAGCTCGGATGACTTTAACCCGCCGGAGCGCGACGCGTATCAAACACGCGCAGCTGCGCCTCATAATAGAACAGAACGCGGGAAATAAAGCCTTTGCTAAAGACATAAGTAGCGTCTTATGAAAGCGCTTTGCATAAATAGACTCGTTCGGATGACATGACAGCATTTGTGAGAGTCACTATAAGAGTCATTCAGGTCTGAAGTGAGTCGTTTTTACACATGGTTCTGTACGTCTGTCAGTTAGAATTCATTTCAACGAATCGTTCAAACTGTCCATTTCAGTTAAATGATTCAAAGCTAAAACACTCAAGTCAAAAATTTCGCATACATAAACAGAAACTCTGGCTCTAAATCTCGTTTTTTCAAAGCTGATCTGGACTAAACATAAAGCAATTAACACTGCTCTAAACATCTATTCATCCTATGTATCCTCTTAAGGTGTAACATTTTTTGTTGTTGTTGTTAACCTGGCAATACACTACTTTGTCTTTGTTTGTTTGTTTTTTTCAAAAGCCCCGATCTGAATGATTCGCGGTCCGCGCTAAAGCCCCGATCTGAATCAATTAAATGATTTGCGAACCCGCTCCAAAGTTCCGATCTAATCCTTCGCTATCCGAAAGCCCCGATCTAATCAAATGATTCGCGAACCCGCTCCAAAGCCCCGACCTAACAAATGATTCGCGTTCCGAGCTAAAGCCCCGATCTGAATCAAATGATTCACGAACCCGCTCCAAAGTTCCGATCTAATCAAATGCTTCGCGATCCGAGCTAAAGTTCCGATCTAAATCAAATGATTCGCGATCCGTGCTAAAGCCCCCATCTGAATCAAATGAATCGCGAACCCGCTCCACAGTTCCGATGATTCGCGACCCCGCTCCAAAGTTCCGATCTAATCAAATTATTCGCGATCCGAAAGCCCGATCTGAATCAAATGATTCGCGAACACGCCGCTCCAAAGTTCCGATCTAAATCAAATGATTCACTATCCGCGCTAAAGCCGCGATCTGAATCAAACAATTCGTAAACCCGCTCCAACTTTCCGATCTAATCAAATGATTCGAGATCCGAAAGCACCGATCTGAATCAAATGATTCGCGAACCCGCTCCAAAGCCCCGATCAAATGATTCGCGATCCGAACTAAAGCCCCGATCAGAGTCAAATGTTTCGCGATCCACGCTATAAAGCCCCGATGTAATCAAATGATTCGTGATTCGCGCTTTTAAGTCCCAATCTGTATCAAATGATTGAATCAAACGATCCGACTGGAGCGCTTCGGAAGAGTAAATCATTTTGGGATGTGATTTAACTGACTCTGAGTTTCGAAAAGCTCCGTTCACCTATCACTACATTGTAAAATCATTACAAGGAGTGTCGAAATTCGAATATGAATGGCTTTTTTTTTTAATCTGGTTTATTTTTACTAGTTGCTTGAACTGATCGAAGTCGCGAGTTTGAATTAATCGGAGCGGTTCCAGCGTAAATGACTCACTCAATTGAGTCAGTTTGTTTGTTCCTCCGCTTAATTTGGCGTTTTCAGCCATGTTTACACGACACTGTCAGTACTACAACTGGCTTAGCACGCTAGTTTTATAAGATTACCTGAAATAAGCGAAAAAGTATTATGTATACAAATAAAATTGAAGTATTTTAATCCTAAAGATGACTTTCCACATCGAAGACATGGAATCTACGAATTTGAGGTGAGGAAACCGGTTTACTGCTAAGTAACTAGTGAAACACTTCATTAATATGACGAGCTGCAGCTCAAAATACATGTTAGATGGAAACACTGTGCATTATGATGGAGTTTGTAGCTTAATTCACTATATTTGAAATAGCTTGAGCTCTGCAGTTTAGTTGCTGACAGTTCAATAGGAAATCAGTTGAAAGCATCCAGTCATCTCATACCATTGAAGTGAATGTTCAAATCAATGTTCAATCAGTATATAGTGTAATACATTTTTGAGAAATTATTGTTTTATCTGATTATATTAGTTTATATAGAGTGATAATCAATGTAAAAAGAGCAAATGGACACCAAACATTTCACATGTGTCACAGATTATCTATCTA
This sequence comes from Cirrhinus mrigala, assembly GCA_036247105.1. NCBI lineage: Eukaryota > Metazoa > Chordata > Actinopteri > Cypriniformes > Cyprinidae > Cirrhinus > Cirrhinus mrigala. Next base: position 43,300,701 of record CM070028.1, on the reverse strand, counting down.
TCTATCTATCTATCTATCTCTCTGTCTATATCTGTCTGTATATCTCTATCTATCTCCCTCTACCCGTCTGTCTCTTTATTTCTTTCTGTGCTGTTAGACGTGATCAGCATCTCGATCTCCGTCTTTGATGCTGCTGAAAGTTGCTTTGAAGTCAGCAGATGAAACGGGGCCCGGCGTGTCGAGAGCGGGTTTCTGCGTGACCCCTGGTGACCCCGTCGCCGTTTGATGTGAACGCGTTCCCCCCTAATTACAGGCACCGGACCGGCGCCGCCTAAGACAAATTCTGCCGGCGCAACGGAGCTGCAAGTGACAGTGTCGCTCTGACCCGTCTGTCTCTCTCTCTCTCGGGGCGGCCGGCATTGATATTCCACTCGTGTCGATACGTCCAGAGCAGGGCGCTGGGATCGTGCCAGATTCGCAATTACAGATATTAAAATGCGTTTAGAGAAAGACGAGGCCTGCTTTGATATTAAGGATCAGGGCAGTGAAATACTAAAGGAGAATTTAGTGCCGGCCAAGCTGAGATCACCTGTCATGTGACAGGAAATGAATGGCCTTGCTGAGTCACATATGTGGCAACTGATCAAACAAGCTGGACGTTTTGGATTTGTAGATTGTTCTTGATTTTTGGTTTTATTTTAATATTAGGAGTTTTTTTTTGTATTTGTTTTTTTTTTTTTTTTTTTTTTAAATACAGTTTTCTTGACTTACTATTTGTTGAAACTTCCAAAGGTTTAGACGTTTTTGAACAATAATGGATTAAAGATAAATATTTTGGATTTGTAGATTTAATTGTTCTATTTTTTATTTTTTTAACACAATTTTTGTGATTAGTTTTTTTTCTTAAAACTTCAAAAACATGAGGCATTTTTGCATAAAAATGGATTAAAGATGCTCAGGTATTATTTTTTTTATTGTGTTCTATTCTATTCTATTAATTCTATTTTTTATTTGTTAAGTTCCAAAAGTTGTGACATTCTTGTGCAAAAATGGATTAATGATGTAAATTCTGGATTAATAGTTTTATTTGAATTTTCTTATTATTTATTAACATCTTTTATTTAATCATTATTTGTTAAAAGTTCCAAACGTTGAGACTTTATTTATTTATTTATTTATTTATGGCACAAAAATGGATTAACATGCACATTTTGGATTTGTAATTTCAATACAATTCTATTTTATTTTATTATTTATTTATTTGTACATCATTTTTTCTTCTACTTATTTGTTAAAACTTCCAAAAGTTGAGACATTTTGTACAGGAAAAATTGGATCAAAGATGCCAATTTATACTATTATTTTAATTCTGTGCTATTCTATTCTATTCTATTTTTGAAATTCTATTTTTGTTTTTAGTTTGTCAACTTCCGTAATGTTTTTGATTCATAGTTTTGTTTTTGTTTTTTTTAATTTATTGGCATCTTTTATTTATTCATTATTTGTTTAAATTTCCATAAGTTAAGACACTTTTGCCCAAAAATGGATTAAATTGGACATTTTGAATTTTTAGTTTTAAAACAATTCTATTAAATGTATATCAGCTTCTAAAAGTTGAAACATTTTTGCACAAAAGTTAAAGATGCACCTTTTGGTTGTAGTGTTTTATTTTAATTCTGCTAAGATTTATTATATATTATTTATTAAAACTTACAATATGTTTTTTAGACTTTTGTTATGTGTTTGTTTTATATATAAAAATTCAGACTTTTTTTGCACAAAAATGGATAAAAGATGCACATTTTAGATTTAGAGTTTGACCCAGTCTTTTTAGTTGTTAAAACTTTCAAAAATTGAGACATTTTTGTGCAAAATAAATGAGCATGCATATTTTGGATTTGTAGTTTTAATACAGTTCTATTAAGTTTATTTATTTATTTATTGTTTTTATTATTATTATTTAAAACTTCCAAAAGTTGAGACATTTTTGCACAAAAATAGATCAAAGATGCACCCTTTGGATTTAGAGTTTTATTTTAATTCTATTAGGATGTTTTTTAATTTAATTTTCTTGAATTATTATTTATTAAAACTTAAAAAAATTCAGACTTTTGTGCAAAAATAAAGATGCATGTTTTAGATTCTATTATGATTGATTATTATTTGTTAAAATTTCAGACTTTTTGCACAAAAATAGATTAAAGATTTTAGTTTTAGAGTTTTTGTATTCTTTTCTGATTTTTTTTTTATTGTTGATTATTTGTTATAACTTCCACAATTTATTTATTTATTTTTTTAAACGCAAAAATGGATTAAAGATGCATGTTTTAGGGTTAGTTTAATTTAAATTTTAGTATTATTTTTAAGATCATTTTTTTGACTCGGATTGACTTGGATTTAGAGTTTTATTTTAATTCCATTATGATTTTTTTTTTTTTTTTTTTACATTTTCTTGATGTAATATTTGTTAAAACTTAACTTATTTGAGACTTTTTTGCACAGAAATTGATTAAAGATGCACGTTTTTGACGTTTTTTGAATGCGAACAAATATCACAGTGTACAGTATGTTTAGCATACAAACATTTAGCATAACATTTATCATAGTATGTTTAGCATTGTGAACGTAGCTTGTTTAATTTTGTGTGCTGATTGCATTTATGTATTTTCAATAGTGAGTTTAAAGATGCTGAACGTTCGAGAGGTGTCCTTTTATTATTTAAAAAAAAAAAAAAATCTGGATAATTTCATGGTAAACATACTGCAGAAATGGTACTTGTAGTGTGGTAGTATGAATATAAGCACAGTTTGAGAGTTGTTTTCAGTTGCTGTTTGAATACAAATGTCTCGTCTGTGGGGTTTGTGTGTGTGTGTGTGACAGACGGCGAGAGAAAGACGTATAAGCCGCCCTCTAAGTTTAATGAAAAACAGCGTCGTGAGTTACTGGCATGCTAATGAAGCATCTTTGTCCAGTCAGGGACGACAAACTAATCGCTCCTCTCCTCCAAAAGCTCCTAAACGCTCCATTAGTCCAGAAGTGGATGAGGGATCTGATACGGCGAGCTCGGCTCTATTTATTAGCGTCTCTGAAATGGCTAGTCGCGCACACACACACACACACACGAGCGTTCGCTAGCTACTTAAATGAGGCCATTTGTTCTGTTTATATATTAAGTTAATTGCAGTAACTAACACAGAACCCTAAAAGAAGCCTTTGAGTAATTTATGTTTAAGCTACTACTTAGCTAACAGCTAATCCCTTCGTTCAGCTGTACGAGAAACATCTGGTTATTTTTGACTGGAGTTATAATAGACAGAGGAAACTGGTCTCGGATCAGCTGCGGGAGGACCGTGTCCTCCGACCTGTAATAATTCTGCTGCTTAAAACCTCATTTCAGATACAATTAGCCTCTAACCTGTGAAAAGCCTTGACAGACCCGTGAAATCAAAATGGGAGTTTTGTGGCTTTTAGTCCGTGTGGGTTAGCGTTAGCTTCGAGGTCGTCAAAGTTGATGAAACTTTTAGCAGACGTACGAAATGTCTTTCTCTGAGCCGAAATTGCTAATCTATATGATCTAGATTGACTAGCAATAGCACGTAGCGAATCTTGGCTCGCCAGCTAGCATGAACGAGTGTGTCGTCTTTTGATTGTGACCTTCAAAAAATAGGCTGTTATAAAAAGGGAAAGACAAACTTCATAAACTCGCTGTTCATTTAATTTAGTTTTGCGCTTAAAGCAGACTGGAGGAGATTAGCTGTAATTGTTCTTGCATACGCAGGATTAGCCTTCGGCAGGTGTTCAGCTTCCCGCCAGAACGACACTGAAAGCAAATGAGAGAACGAGTGATACATGACCCATGATGCACCAGGGCCAGTTCTGATCAACTAGTTGAGCCACAGATAGATAGACAGACATATAACAAATTATGTTTTAAGAACGTTTTGCTAATGTTTCTATTAAATGTTATTCCTAAATGTATTCTGAACATTTTAAATGTCCATTTTTAAAAACGTTAAGGGAAAATTCCATGTTATTACTTTGCAAACGTTATGGGAACATTACTTTTGAATGTTCTCTGAACGTTCTGAAGAAAGTAGTTGCATTTAAAAAAGTTAGATTAAAACATTTTAGTAAAAACATTCCATGACAGTGTATAATTTTTTTTTTGTGCTAATACTAACATTTTGTGACCAGAAAACTTTTAACAAACGTTCTATTAATGTTACTAGAACAATGCTTGTTTCTAACTTTGCCAGAATGTTTTGAGAATGTTCCCTGATAGATAGACTATGTATAGACAGATTTGTAGTTATTTCTGAATGTTCTCTGAACATTTGAAACATCCTGTTTTTCAAATGTTTTAAAGTTTTTTTTTCCTTGACATTCCATGTTATCGTTTTGCAAACATTGTGTAAACGTCCAACTAAAACATTTTAGAAATAAAAGTTTCATAAATTATGTATAAATAATGTTTTTTGTGCTCATGATAAGTAGTGTTGAGGAAAGTTACTTTTAAAAGTAATGAATTACAATGTTGCGTTACTCCCTAAAAAAAAGTACTTATTACTTTCCATAAAAAGTAACTGTTACATTAGGTACCCATTCATCAAATATATGTTCTATGAATGTTTCGCTTGCGTTCTCATTGGGTTATGAAAATTTTATTTTTGAATATTCTCTGAACATTTGAAACATCTTGTTTTTCCAAACGTTTTAACATTTTTCATTTGATTTTATCATTTTGTAACCATTATGAAAATGTTACTTTTGAATGCTCTCCAACATTCTGAAACAAGTAGTTACTTTTAAAAATGTTTAATAAACGTCCAACTAAAACATTGTAGAAAAAAAAGGTTTCATGAACAATAAATAATTAGATAATTAAATAATTAAAAGCAGTAGTTTTTTGTGCTACCGCTTACTACTGTTGGGGAAACTAACTTTCAAAAGTAATGAATTACAATGTTGCGTTACTCCCTAAAAAAGTAACTAATTGTTACTTAGTTACTTTTTATGGAAAGTAATCTGTTACGTGGATAGATATCCATTTAACAAATATATGAAGAGTTTCGTTGCAAAACGAGATATATCCATTTTGAGAAATGTTGGTTATTTGACATTATTATTTAAGACATCAACAGTCAAGTTCATTCACAATTTTTGTACATTAAACTATTACTTGAGCTCAGTGAAGGCCAGGGACACAATATTTTTCAAATCCAGGATATTTTTTATTTAATTTTATGTCCATAAATAGTTCATAAATAAGTCAAAAACCATGCCAAAATGCAACATATTTATCTTAACATTGTCAAACATCTTAAATTTGTTTAAAAAAACAATACATCATAAATATATGGAATAGTATATACAAAGATTGATTAATAATAATAAGATTCTGAGTTAGTTTTGACCAGAACATACACAACATAACATTTTTTTTTTTGCAAAACGCTATAAACGTAGCCTACGTAGCCAATAAGAATTTCCATTAGACAAATTTTTACGTGGTGAAAATAAGAGATTATGAATGCCACTGAATGAAAATTTGATCATTTTATTAACAGTGCATGAAAAACGCACAGAAAGTGCACTGTCTTCAACGGGAACCGTCTTAGCGGTTTTTATTTGAAGGCTCTCCTGGTGACTTCGAGCTTTCTCGTGGTCCTTTACTGCCTCGATTTTAAAATTACTGGTCCCCACCACGAAACTGTTAGTTTTATTTTTTTCTTTCGTGTACTCACGGCAAATCTGACAAAACATGACCGCATTTTTACTATCAAACACTAGCCAATGACGACCTGTCTGCCATTTACAATTAAACTTCCTTCTCTTTGTTTCGCACGCTCTGTCAACATTTTCATCTTCTGCCTCCTTCCTCTTCTCACCTCTTCCTGATCCTGACGTCTGTCCTAACCACCGCAGCATTTTGATTTTAGCTTATTTCGCTGTCCAGCTCAGTCCTCTTTGCTCATCCGATATTTCCTATTTCTTGTTTGTATTTTCGCGCTCTTGTCGTCGTTGATTGGACCCGCAAACCGAAGCGTACAGTATCTGCGCGCTGCTGCCAATAGGTATCTAAAACGTCACCCGTAGTGTAGTGTTCATGTGAAATGTAGGACGGAGGGGACAAACGACCCAGAGCCTCTCTGACATGATTTGCATGATTGGCTCATGCATCACCGGCCAAACTGGCTGGTAAGTTTTTATCACGGCAAAATGATTTTTAACCCGCATTTGGTTGGGTTGGCGGGTGTTAATTTCGAACCCTGGTTATATCGCACTTTGTAAAGAAACTGGTCTGGCGGATATCGCGTTTTGTGAAAAAATACATTTTATAGTAGGCCTAAAATGTACATTCTTAAATTTTATTAATGGCACCAATTCACACATAGATTAAGGTACATCTGAACAGTGATTTCCAATAATAAAATCCAAATGTCAAAAAATGGCGTTTATCGCGTTTTGCAACGAAACTCTTCATATGTTCTATAAACGTTTTGCTTACGTTCTCATAGATGTTATTTTATAATGTTCTCTGAACGTTTGAAACATTTTGTCTTTCCAATGTTTAAATGTTTTTTTTTGACATTCCATTTTAACATTTTGCAAACATTATGACAATGTTACTTTCAAATGTTCTCCCAACATTCTGAAACAAGTAGTTACTTTTAAAAGTTTCATGAACTTCCTACCAAAATATGTAAGGAAAAAAAAAAAGGTTTCAAGAACGATAAACAATGTTTTTTATACTGCTCCTTAGTAGTGTTGAGGAAAGTTTTTAAAAGTAATCAGTATTTAAAAGTAATCAATATTGCATTATTTTCCCAAAAAATCAACTAATGGTGTTACTTAGTTCCTTTTATGGAAAGAAATCTGTTACAATGGATAGTTTAAAATGTGTTATATAATCCGTTACGTTGGATAGATATCCGTTTAACAAATATATGTTCTATGAATGTTTTGCTTACATTCTCATTAGGTTATAAAAATGTTATTTCTGATTGTTCTGTAAATGTTTAAAACATTCTGTTTTTCAAATGTTTTAACATTTTTTTTCTTGACATTCCATTCTATCATTTTGCAAACATGAAAACATTAATTTTGAATATTCTCCCAGCATTCTAAAACAAGTAGTTACTTTTAAAAATGTTAGACGAACATCCAACTAAAACATTTTAGAAAAAAAAAAGGTTTCATAAATGATGTTTAAATAATGTTTTTTTGTGCTACTGCTAACTATGGCTGGGGGAAAGTTACTTTTAAAAGTAATGCATTACAATATTGCGTTTCCCCCTACAAAAGTAACTAATTGCGCTACTTATTTACTATGTATGGAAAGTAATGTTACATTACTTTTGCATTACTTTTTCTCTTCTGGGCCCGGCTTGCTTGCTTGTTTTTAATAAAATAAATATTTTTCGAAAATGTATAAGTGCTTTGACACCAAAAGTGAAATGAGTAAACGGTGCAGCTCAAACCAATCCTTATGTTGTGAAATGTTATTATGAAAATGTTATTATCAGAGGTTCTCTGAACATTTGAAACATCCTTTTTTTCAAATATTTTAAGATTTTTTTTTTCTTGGTTTTGCAGATGTTAAGGAAACATTTTATCGTTTTGCAAACATTATGGAAAAGTTACTTTCAAGTATTTTTCAAACCTTCTGAATCATACAATTATTTTTAAAAATGTTAGACAAACGTCCGAACGATGTATAAATTGTTTTTTGTGCTACTGCTGACTAGTTTTGGAAGAAGTTACTTTTAAAAGTAATGTGTTATAATATTGCGTTACTCTCTAAAAAAAGTACTTAGTTACTTTTTATGGAAAGTGCATTATGTTACTTTTGCGTTACTTTTTCTCATCTCTCGGAGCTGTCAGGCAATAAATGGCAAAACAAAATAGCTGGTGTAACTTATTTAAGATATTTTCCTTGTAAATTAAAATGTAATGCATTACTTTACTAGTTACTTGGAAAAAAAGTAATCCGATTACGTAACGCGTGTTACTTGTAATGCGTTACCCCCAACACTGCTGCTAACCTAATGACTTTATTTGATGGCTATCTATCTAAGAGCAAAATGTTCTTTCTTTCTCACGTTATGAAAATGTTATTTCTGAACGTTTATATCAGTTTCGTAAACATTCAGTTTTATTGTTCTGCAAACATTGTAGGAATGTTACGTTTGTAGACCCTCTGAAAAAATGTGAAACAAGTAGTTAAATTTAAAATCTCAGATGCGCGTTCAGCTAAAACGTTTTAGAACAAAGTCTTCATAAATGAAGTAAAATTAATGTTTTTGTTGCTAATGTTTTGAGACCTGATAACTCTGAACAAATGTTCTATCATTGTTACTGGAAGAACGTTTGTTCATAAGTCTAACACCATTTACTTTTGCTCCTAAAAGGATTATGAAACCTTTAAATATTCAGTACATACCCTGGTTTATGGATAAATATGCAGAGAGATAAATTTCTTCACTTATTGTTAATCATTAAACCATATAAATGTGGGCTGATAGGAACAGAAGCTTCTATAAAGCCCTCGGGTTTTCTTGATGTGGCCTCAGATGTTCTGGCTCTCTGCGTACATGTAGCGCTATAAACCTCAATGACAGTCTGACATGTAGATAAATATGCCGTATGATCTAATTCCTGGTATCTGTGGGTCATGGTGTAATCATAACTGTAATCACGCGCGCAGTTATTATGGCGCGTGTCTGTCAGAGCGCGTTCCCCTTTGAGGAAACCTCTGTGTTTCCCTGCGTTTCCTTCTGTATTTCTCACAGGATTGTAATTAGAGAAAAGCGAGGAAGGCAAGAAAACGCTTCCGCTCCTTAATTATCTGTGTGTGTGAGTGCGTGCGCCAGCGCGGAGTGGGAGATTTCATTTGAATAAAATTGAATTTAATCACCATGTAGAGAGCGCGAAAGCAAGGGGAAATATTTGCAGCCCTCAGGGTCAACATTACATGAAAAAGAAATTAAAACAAGTAAACATATTTCTCCTGTTTGCTGCCATGGAGCTGGAGGGGGCTGCAAAATTGTATTTGCTGCTGTGTGAACAAATTTTTCACTCTGTTCCGGGAATATTAGCTCGCTCTGCCCTCTCGCCTTTCTTTGACATCTGCCTGCTTACGTCCTGTGAGCGTTTTTCCTCAAATTAACGTCTAATCTAATATTCTGCCCAGTGTGTGGTAGGTGTAGATAGCTTTCTTGATTGCAACAAGAGCGCTTGTGAGCACCCTTGGACAGCAGAGGGTTTTGTTGTCTATTGAGGGGAGTGACGCATTTTGCATTTGCATTTACGTTTGCATTTCTCAGACTTTCAGCAAAAAACTTTGCAGTTAGTTTTGCCTGTCAAGTGAATTTACAAGAGCTTGAAGTGAATCTTGCTAAAGAAATGAGTTACTTAGTTAGATGTTAGTAACTTGCGTGAATAATAATCCAATTTGATGTTAGCGATATTAATATAACTCTATCGCCCCCTTGAGACTGTAAAAATAATTCAGAGTTGTAAATAAAGATTATTGCAGTATATTTTGCAAGAAAAATACTATCTACTATGTTTAATTCAATGTGTTACTGCCATTTCTTTGTAATTGTGTGTGAAATTTGTGCGTTTTGCGTATTCTCAGAGTTTCCACAGAAACATTAATGTAAAAGTTGTGTTTGCGGTTAGTTTTGTCTGTCAGGTGAACTATTGATAACAATTTGAAGTGAATTTTACTGAACAAGTTTAATTCAATGTTAGTAACTTACGTGAATAATAATCCGGTTTAATGTTAGTGATATTAATGTAACTCTATCGCCCCCTTGAGACTGTAAAATTATAAGTTGTAAATAAAGATAATTGGAGTACATTTTACAAGAAAAATACTATCTACTGCAAAATTTCATGTTTAATTTAACGTGTTACTTGCCGTTTCTTTGTATAATTGTCAGTGAAATTTACGTGTTACGTTATGAGTTTCTGCAAAAAAAACGAACAAAAAAAACGTTATAGTAAAAGTCGTCTTTTGTGGTTAGTTTTGTCTGTCGTGTGAACTATTGATAACAGAATCTTGCTGAACAAGTTAGTTAAAGTCAATGAATAATAATCCAGTTTAATGCTCGCAATATTAATGTAACTCCATCGCCACCTTGAGACTGTAAAATGATTCGAAGTTGTAAATAAAGATTATTGGAGTACATTTTACAAGAAAAATACTATTAGAAAATCTAACATTTAATTTAATGTGTTACTTGCTCTTTCTTTATAATTGTGTGTGAAATTTTTACATTCTGCTTTCAAAAAGCGTTAACGAAAAAGGTGTCTTTTGCAGTTAGTGTTGCCTGTCAAGTGAAATGATAAGAGTTTGAAGTGAATTTTGTTGAACAAGTTAGTAAAAGTCAGTGTTAGCAACTTATGTGAATAATAATCTGGTTTAATGTTAGCAATATTAATGTAGCTATTGCCCCCTTGAGACTGTAAAAATGAGTTGAAGTTGTACAGATTATTGGAGTACATTTTAAAAGATACTATCTGCTACAAATTTTCATGTTTAAACGATGTGTTACTTGCCATTTCTTTGTAATTGTGTGTGAAATGTATGCGTTTTGCATATTCTCAGAGTTTCCACAAAAACATTAACGTAAAAGTCGTGTTTTCCACTTAGTTTTGCCTGTCAGGTGAACTGTTGATAACAGTTTGAAGTAAATCTTGCTAATCAAGTTAAGTTAAAGTCAATGTTAGTAACGTATCAAAATAATAATCCGGTTAAATGTTTGCAATATTAATGTAACTCTGTCGCCGCCTTGAGACTGTAAAAATGATTTGAAGTTGTAAATAAAGGTTATTGGAGTACATTTTGTAATAAAAACACTAGCTGCTACAAAATTTTTACGTTTAATTCAATGTGCTACTTGCCGTTTCTTTGTAATTGTTTTGGAATTTCATGCATTCTGCGTATTTTCAGAATTTAGTTACGTAAACATTAATGTAGAAGGCGTCTTTAGCGGTTCATTTTTTTCTGTCGTGAACTATTGAAAACAGTTTAAAGTAAATCTTGCTGAACAAGTTATCTTAACTCACAGTGTCAGTATCTTATATGAAAAATAATCTGGTTTAATATTCATGATATTAATGTAACTCTATCGCCCCCTTGAGTAAACTGTAAAATTTTTTTGAAGTTGTAAAAAAAAGATTATTGGAGTATATATCGCAAGAATATTCTATCTACTACCAAATTTTAAGTTTAATTCAATGTAGTCATTTCTTTGTAGCCGTGTGAAATGTCATGCGAAATTTACTAGCAATTTCTAAATGATAATTGTGAAAATTGTTTCTATGCTAAGTAGCTGGGAACATTTTTTTTAAATGTTAGGATAAAACGTTTTTTAATAATGTTTATGGAACATTCTTCTAACCTCATTAATATTTGAATTATTTGTCATAATGTTGAGAGAAAACATTTGTAGAACAACATTCTCCGAACGTCCTTTTGACATTATTTGTACTCATAATACTTAGAGGAAAGATTCTTAGAACAACATTCTTGGAGCATCCTTATGATATTTTAATGTTATTTGTACTTGATGAACATTCTAAGGTTCATAGAATATTAAAAATAAACATTCAAATAACGTTATCGTTTGGGTGAAAGTTAGTAGAATCTTGTAAAAAACACTTTTGTTACCTTTTAATCACAACATGAGAACTAGGCATTTTAACATTGTTAAAATAAACGATCAAATAACATTATATTTTGGGTAAAAAATAATGTTAGTAGAACGCTGAAAGAACGTTTTTGTAACCTTTACATAATGTTATAACCACAACAAGAAAACTAGATATTTGAATGTTTCCAACAACTTTTTTATAACCTAAATTTGCTACTTGGGTTACCGCCAGACCTAAGAAAGAGCGCACGTCAAGTATATGAAGCGATCGATCACGTATACCAGCGTAAAATTTGTCAGGTTGAATATAATGGCATGCAGAGACCCATGCAGTGACAGGTTTTAGTAAATATACCGGCTAGCTGCGTCGCTCGCTTGCAGCATAGACATTTTGTGCACGTTTTTAATTAAATTAACGCCCAATTAAATATTCTGCCCCAAATAGTTTTCTCTAGAGTTTGTGCTTTTCTGGTATCACACTGTGACTCCACACAAACTTTCATCCTCTTCGACTCAAGTTTGTTTTTATGTTCCTTGTAAATTGAAAGGAAACGAACACACCACACGCCTCCTTCTGCTTTATTTTCGAGCACTCGTAATCGTGTTTTAAGCCCTGCTTTGCGAGGGGGGCTTGTAAATTCATTACGGCTTGCGGTCGGCAGACGGATGCGGCCCGTTTCTGGTCTCGCCGCATTATAAATGGACTTGCTGGCCAGATAATTAAAGCCACGATGCTCTGACATAATTCTCCATTAAGCAATAATGCGATAAGGATGAAGTGCGAATCCTTGCCCTCTTTAGGAACAGACGAGCGTCTTTCAGGGTAATGTAATTCTGTTTGGAGCAGTTCGTAAACGTCTTAATGAATCGGAATAGCCTGCGGGGGACATCAACTGTTAGAGTGGCATTTCACTTGTGTAGACCTTAAACCTTGTTTAAATTTATTCACAACAATAGGTCAGTAAATCCTTCGGGAATGCAGATAAAGTGCTTAATTATGATGGTTAATATTTATAGAGGAATCCTATCATGAATGCTAAAACTCACTGAAAAATGGTGTAATGCCCATCTTTTGTTTAGAGAAAGGGTTTGACGCATTCCTCTAAACTGGAATAGGCAAGCGTTTTACACGTAAATCTTAAATATTTTAGTACATTTTCAACGTCAAATCTGGGCCCAGAAGCAAAACCAGCTGAAAACCAGTGATCTGGGCACAACCACATAATCGGTTTGAGGCCGGTCTGGAAGCCCTGCTCTGAAGCGAACAGCTTGCAGAGATAGAGGGAAGGAAGGAACGGTGCCAGAGAGATTGCGGGGTCAGTCGGCTGAAGGACGCGTGTTGTTGGCCCCTCTGGCTGTGCTGTCCGCAGCAGGCATATGTTCCCGGCCTCAGCGGTCCCTCCTGTCTGAATGTGAAGGGGGTCGCGGCCACTGCTGCATTTTAATCCTCTAAATGGAAAGTTTGGAAATGCTATTATCTTCCATCTGTCGGCCCCCCGCTCACGAAAGGGCCCCGCTCCAACGGCTTGACAGGACCCGAACGCCTCGCTGCATTGTGCTCCTCTCACGAGAGGGCAGCCAAGATCCGCGCGAACGCGAGAACACGTCTCACATCAAACGTATCGGAGGTTTAAAGATTTTTCACTTAAAAACTGCATTTACATTCCAGTCGGAGATCTTCAAAGGCAAAAAGTGCTTCCTTCACTTAGCTGTAGCGCTTAACCAAAGTTACCCAGAGAGACATCGTGCAAACACAACAACATATATTATTTATACTTACTTATCAAATGCCTATTTAATGTTTCTGAGGAGCATGGAACTGCTTTCCACACAGAAAAATAACTTTTCATTTATACTGTGGTATTTACATGGTACTCAAATGTGGTTTAAAGGATAGCAGTACTTTTTGACATTGTTGTGATGACTATATTCATGTACCATGGTATATACTATAGAACATCTCCCAAAATATGGTACCAGGTAAAACAACAACAAACAAGGTATTTATATTGTAAGAGATGGGAAAACCTGGGGAAAATACTGTAGAACGTGTCCAAAAAACATGGTACCATGTAAAAAACAAACAAACAAACAAATTAAATAAAAACATGGTACTTATATTGTAAGAATATTGTAAGAAATGGGAAAATAGAATTACTTGAAATGCTATAGCAGAACTACTATAATAGAAACAATATAGAACACGTCCAAAAAACATGGTATCATAAAGAAAAACATGGTACTTATATTGTAAACATGGTAATAAAGTGGTACCTTTTGACACTTCTGTGACGACCATATTCATGTACCATGGTATTTAATTCTTTTCATCAAAGTACTTACCATAATGTTATGGTATATGTCCAAAAAACATGGTATGTAAAGAAAAAACATGATATATTACCATGTTTTTGGAAACTGTATTTTAGATAATTATTGGTGTTTAAAAAATATTAGAATAGTCAGTAATCGTCTGTAAACCACTAGATGCTAATCTATATTAGCATGGCAATACCATGGTATGTTTTGGCACTTTTGTGATGACCAGATTAATGTATTGTGGTTTTAAAATGGTTTTAAGGTACCATACTGTTTCTTTGGATCATTTCCAAAAACATGGCACTTTCTTGTAAGAGATAGCAAAACATGGTAATATCATGGTATTTTTGTATTTGATTACAAAAGGTGATCAAAAACCTTGGTACTACCATAGACTTTTGGACTGTAACAGGACCTTGGGCTACCATAAATATTTTAGTATATTTTAAAATATCCTGGTACTGCAAGGTACTTCAAAGGTACAAAAATGATTTCCATGTCCAAAAAACATAGTAATACCATGGTACTTCTATTGAGTACATCTGTTTATATGGATGAGGACAGCACAAACGCACACATTCAGGGTAGTCCAGGATGTGGTCAGACTTGGAGTCTGTGTGTGGCGGCTTTGTGCAATCACCTCCGTGGATTCACAGCGGATGTTATTCTGGAAGCTGGAATTAAACCTGACTCTAACCTAATCCCGGCTTATTGCCATCTATTTCATTTCACAGAATACGGAGGGGTGCCACTAAGCACTAACACACCACACACGCACACACACTCATATCAGAGGCGATAAAGCTCTGCGGTAGGATAGTGTGCGCTTAGACAAGCCGCAAACACTTTGAACTCACATTACGATCGTATTCACATCACTATACCTCATTTTACACTGGAAATTCAATTTCAACTCAGCGGATAATGCTGATAGAATAGCTAGCTGCTCACCGCGGTTGCCCTTCTTGATTATTCCTATCTTCTTGTCTCTCGTTAAAGATATTAGTAGCACAACACCTTAAATCTCTCAAACAGAGTTCACATAAAACACAGGAGGGATGAAGACCTGTGTTTGCAGTGTAGATGCTGTATTTGGGCGCAATGTTTCCCTAAAATAAGTTAAATGTACTCAAATGTCCCAACGTTTTTTAAATGTTATATAAATGTTAGGGCAAAATGTTCTTAAAGTGATGTCTATGGAACGTTTTTAGAACTTTTTTAAAAAATTTGATAAACATTCTCATAACGTTGAAAGAAAGCATTTTTAGAACAATATTTTTAAAACGTCCTCATTATGTTATTTTTACTTAATGAATGTTTTTGTAACGTCGAGAAAACGTTCTTAGAATATGAAAAATAAACATTCAAATAGTGTTATATTTTGGGGAAAAATGTAATTAGTACTCACTGTAAGAAATGTTTTAAGTACTTTTAAATAACATTCTAATCATGCCAAGAAAGAAAATTAAAAATAAACGTTCAAATAACGTTACTTTAAATATAAATATAAATATATATATATATAGAGAGAGAGAGAGAGAGAAAAAAAGTTAGTACAAAATTTTTGTAACGTTTAAAAAATATTCTCATTACGACAAGAAAACTTTTTTTATGTTCTTAAAATATTAAAAATAAACATTCAAATACATATTTTGGGTGAAAATTGAAGTTTAGTAGAACAATGTAAAAACTTTTTTGTAAACTGTAAATAACGTTCTAATCATGACAGGAAAGCCAGACATTTTAACAGTCTTAGAATATTAAAAATAAACATTCAAATATTATATTTTGGGTGAAAATAGCATTAGTACAACATTTTTGTAACCTTTACATAACGTTCTAATAATAACAAGCCATAACTAGACATTTTAACATTCTTAGAATACAAAAAAAATAAATAAATAAATATTCATATAACAACATTTTGGGTGAAAATAAAGTTGTTAGAATTTTTTTGTAGAATAGTTTTTGTAACCTTTAAATAATGTTCTAATCACAACAAGAATATTGGACATTTTAACATTCGTAGAATATTAAAAATAAACATTCAAATAACAATATTTTTGTGAAAATAATGTTAACGCAACATTTTTGTAACCTTTAAATAACGTACTGATAACAACAAGCAAACTGGACATTTTAACTTTCTTAGAATATCAAAAATAAACATTCATATAATATTTTGGAAGAAAATAAATTTAGTAGAGCACTGCAAGAAACATTTTAGAAACTATCAATTAATGTTAATCACAATGAGAAACTTAAAAATTTTAATGTTCTTAGAATATTAAAACTTACCGTTCAAATAACGAAATATTTTGGGGGAAAATAACATTAGTACAACAGTTTTGTAACCTTCAAATAACGGTCTAATCACAACAAGAAAACTGGATATTTTAACATTCTTAGAATATTAAAATTAAACATTTGAATAACGTTATGTTTTGGGGTCAAATAAAGTTAGCAGAACACTGTAAGAAACGTTTTAGGAAACCTTCAATTTACGTGTTAATCACAACAAGAAACTTTAAAATGTTAATGTTCTCAAAATATTAAAATAAATGTTTAAATAACGTAACATTTTGGTTGAAAATAACGCTAGTACAACATTTTTGTCACAACAAGAAAACTGAAAATTTTAACGTTATATGGATGTTTTTTTTTTTTAATATTCAAATAACGTTATATTTTGGATGGAAATAAAGTTAGTAGAATGCTGTAAGGAACATTTTTGTAATTTTTAAATAACGTTGTAATCATGACGAAAATTTGACATTTTAACGTTCTTAGAATATTAAAAATAAACGTTCAAATAACAACATTTTGGGTGAAAATAACATTAGTACAACATTTTTGTAACCTTTAAATAACATTGTAATCATGTCAAGAAAACTGGACATTTCAACGTTCTTAGAATATTAAAATTAAACGTTTAAATATGTTGTTTTGGTGTAAAATAAAGTTAGTAGAACACTGTAAGAAAAACGTTTTCGGAACCTTCAGTTAATGTTCTAATCACAACAAGAAACAATCATTTGAATGTTTTTAGAATATTAAAAGTAAACGTTTAAATAACGTAACATTTGGGTGAAAATAGCGATAGTACAGTAGTATATGATTTTTTATTTTTTTTTTTTAAAACATTCAATTAAAGTTATATTTTGGGTGGAAATAAAGTTAGTAAAATGCTGTAAGAAACTTTTTTGTAACCTTTAAATAACGTTGTAATCACGACAAGAAAACTGGAATGTTCCCACAATGTTGTTCTAACCTAATTTGTTATCTGGTTGGACATTAGGAACACAACACCCGACCAATTCTCTCATCTCACTAAGCTTCATGTAAACAGCCACGAGAGATTATGAACCAAGCGCCGTACCTGATTCATATTCAGATATTTTTTGATAATTAATTGACCTTTAGCCGCTCACCGTTATGCGGAGGCTGAATATCGTTAACTCCAGAACTCAAATGTCAACAAGCGGAGTGGGGAACGTCTAATTCACACAAGTGTAAAATAAATTGCTTCTCATACATGTTCCCGCATATGACAAATTGATTTGTGCGAACTCAGATGGAAAGAGGGAAAAATCCAGCAGACAGTTCTGCAAACACGCACTCAAATGTAATTGAAGTCCCCGCAGCCCGAGGGCAAAGCGCGCGCGTTCCCGCCCCTAATTCGTTCGGATAACGGTCCTCGCCTCTCCTTCGGTCAATAAAACGAATCTAAATCATTTTCCCTCTGCGTGCGAGCGCAGATGATTATTCAATATCAAGCATTTTTTCGGAGACGTTTGCTTGCTGATGCACTATTTCCTGTCAGTCTTCCAGCAACACGCCGCTGGTTATGCCAATAACGTGTTTTTAATTTATAGTTCGCTCCGTGATTGAAAATCCATTACGTCGCCATGTGAGGCAGAGTGAGAGAGATTGCTTTTTGTTTGCTTCCATGTCCGTGCGATTATGATGGTAGTCGGATTTCACTCTTTTTGCTCGGATGTGGTGGTGAAATCCAGCGATATAAAAAGCTTGCGAGGATAATGCCCAAATTACAGGTTCCCGCAGCCGAGCACCTGGCCTCCGGTCCTCCTTTAACCATAGTCCATTTAGTCATGTTCCCTGCTCTCGAAAGCACAGGTGATGATGACATTGGTTAGGCACATTATCTCTCCTAATTGCCAGGTTGACACAAAACATTACGGATGGTTTGCGCTTTCCCCCGTTCCCGCCCGGCGCGCGGCTGGGCTTCCTCACCCGAAAAGGGAAGCTGCGGCCCTTTTTAAGAACTGCTGATGGCCTTATTTTTCTTTTTTTCCCACACCAGGGATAAGGTTATCTGAGCAATTCGTCATGGAGTTTGCAGATAATTAGCTTTTTAAAGTTTCCCCCGAAGTCAGGACTGTCCTTGCAAGGGCGAACCTGTCTCTGGAAAAATGATTCAGCTATAAACAAAAGTTTTGAGCCGGAATCCAGAAATAAGTGGAGTTTCCCCACAGCATGACTTACCCATGATGCACTATTGCATCATTTCGGATATGTCTGTGCATACTGCATAAGTAAATGCGCTGCTGAAAAAAACAGTAGGAACCATCACAGAATTTGTAATGGTTTTGCTGGTTTTAATGGAAACTGTAATAGGTCCCTGCTGGGCTTGTTAAAACCACTAAATCCTAATGGAACATGTCTCAAAACACACTACTAAAGGTTAATAGGTAATGGTATTTGTAGTGGAAACCAATAGAATTTCTGTAATGGTTTTTGTTGTTTTTTTTTTCAGCAGGGTGTTAAGTTTACATAATTAAAAGTTATACTGTATATTTAATGGTGTGCAGATGTGGCCTTTAATAATGCACTTTTTTTTTTTTTTTTTTTTCAAGGAAGCACACAATTCGTCACACGTAATCATGGAGCTCCCTGCATGCGCTGCTTTAAATTTTTTTAAAACATTGTTGTGCTTCAAACAATATCCAACAGGTGGCGCAAGCAAAAACATTCTGCAGTTAAAGGAACACTCCACTTTTTTAAAAAATAGGTTCTCCCCTAGAGTTATACAGATGTGTTTTACCGTTTTTGAATACATTCAGCCGATCGCCGGGTCTGGCGGTAGCACTTTTAGCATAGCTTAGCATAAATCATTGAATCCGATCAGACCATTAGCATCTCACTATAAAATGACTAAAGAGTTTCGATATTTTTCCTATTTAAAACTTGACTCTTCTGTAGTTGCATCGTGTAATAAGACTGGCGGAAAATGAAAAATTGCGATTTTATAGGTCGATATGGCTAGGAACTATACTCTCATTCTGGCGTAATAATCAAGGAATTTTGTTGCCGTACCATGGGTGCAGCAGGCGCAATGATATTACGCAGCCGTCAACTCTGCCGGTTGCAACTCTGCATCTACACAAACTTAGTGCCGGTCACTTTCAGGCACTGCGTAATATCATTGCGCAATTTTTCATTTTCCGCCAGTCTTAGTACACGATGCAACTACAGAAGAGTCAAGTTTTAAATAGGAAAAATATCGAAACTCTTTAGTCATTTTATATTGAGATGCTAATGGTCTAATCGGATTCAATGATTTGTGCTAAGCTATGCTAAAAGTGCTACCGCCAGAGCCGGTGATCGGCTGAATGGATTCAAAAACGGTAAAACACATCTGTATAACTCTAGGGGAGTTGGAAAATTAACATATTTTTAAAAAAAGTGGAGTGTTCCTTTAAACACCTAAAGCTTTCAAAATCTGTCAGTTTTATAGTGAAATACAAACAATATGTCTTACAATTTCATGCTCTTTAATGTGGTGTGACAGATCGCTGTATTCATGTGAATCAATTCATTAAATTATAGGCTACTGTTTTCTTTGTGAAAATTCCACCACCTACTCCACAAAAACATCTGTGGCAACTTCTCCCGGTGCTCTCAATCCGGGCCATTTGCATGCGCTATATAGGTTATACTCTCAAAATATTCTAACTTTAATATCTACAATTTAAATTCTCGTAATATTTCAACTTTATTCTTGAAATATTACTTTATTCTTAAAATATTTCATTTTTATTCTCGAAATATTACAACTTTAATCTTGAAATCTCAAAATATTAATAACAATCGAATCAATCTAAATATTAAATATCAAAATATTAATCTCAAAGTATTTCAACTTTAATCTCAAAATATTTAAACTTTATTCTCGTAATTTTGACATTATTTTTGAAATATTTTAACTTTATCCTCATAATATTTTGACTTTATTCACGAAACATTTCAACTTTAATCTCGAAATTTAGACTTTATTCTCGTAATATTTCGACTTTAATCTCAAAATATTTTGACCACAATCTCGAAATATTTAAACTTTATTCTTGCAATATTTCGACTTTATTCTCATAATTTCAACTTCATTCTCAAAATATTACAGCTTTAATCTCAAAATCTCAAAATATGAATATTAATCAAAATATTAAATATCGAAATATTAATCTCGAAATATTTCAACTTTAATCTAAAAATATTTCAACTTTATTCTTGTAATTTTGACTTTATTGAAATATCAAGACTTTATTCTCAAAATATTTCAACTTTAATCTGAAAATATTTCAACTTGATTCAACTTGATTGAAATATTAAGACTTTATTCTCTAAGTATTTTAACTTTATTCTTGCAATATTTCGACTTTATTCTCGAAATATTTTCACTTTATTCTCATAATATTTTGACTTTTTGACTAAAGCTGTGGGTTTTTTTTGTTAACCAGAGTCTTTTTTTTTCCACCAGCATGTGACTTTTGATGTCATCAAGCCCATTTGACTAATCAGAAAGGATTTCCTGCCACACCCATCTAATGGAGGACGCACCTCACGGTCAACACACCCAACAGGTCAGCCATTTTGAGTTTCTTTGGTATTATGCTGGCTAATTGTGTGTTTTTGTGGCATTGGTTGTTATGTTGCTTCTGAAATAAATGCTGTATTGTTGAATTGTGTGGTAAATAAACCATTGGTGACGAATAAACCATTGGTAAATATTAAACCACTGTTTGGTGAAGTAGTTAGCATGTAGCACTGTCATGTAAACATCTATCATTGATCAACTGTTCAAGTAAAACTTAATTGTTTTGTTTTATAAGGACACTTTTATTAAAGTATTAACGCTTTACCAATTGCTGGTTGGGTATTTACTACAAACAATGCAATTGTTTGTTGTTTCAGTGCCATAGAGGATTGTTTTTTGGAATTTTCATTGCTTGCTGGTATGTTTTGAATTTCTTTTATTGTTGATGCATAAATTATTTGGTTGTTTTGAGTGGTAACAAATAAGCCATTGGTTTATGAGGTAGTTAGCATGTAGCAGACAAGTTTATCAAAGTTTTGCTGCAACTACTGGTTGATATTTACCAGAAAAATGTATGAAATGGAAATATTTGTTTTTGCAGTGCTGTGTTGAATTGCTTTTGGGATTTCACTTTGCTTGCTGGTCTGTTTTGAGTGGTTTTTGATGTTGCTGCTGGAATAAATGCTGACCTGTTGCTTCAAATATCATTTGAATTTGTAGCTTGCTGGAAGCTGCAATGTTTAACTACAGCTTTTGACAATTAAATATTTGCAAAAATAAATTAGTGTTTAAGCTAAAAGCGCCACGGCTTTTAATAAGGGCTTTTTAATAAATCAAACTTCTGCCTTTTTTTTTTTTGCTGGGTTTTGGGTATTGTATTGTGTCAATGCTTTTTTATTTTACATCTTTGATTTTAATATCCGCACTGAATTTTAACACAGCTGGTTTTTAAGAAATCGTAAGATGTTTTGGTATTTGATTTGCATTTAATTTCTTTGTCCTCTTGAGTTGTTGAATTGCATTTGGATTTTTTACTAAAATAACTTGGCTTCAGTATGCATTTATCCAGCTAGAATTTAATTGTTTTCATGTAAACAGATGTTGGTTTAATTGGACTTGTTGTATACGGCCTTCAAAGGCTTTTGTGCTCATAAAAGACTTTGCAAATTCATATTCTTATGGAGATTTTTGGTGAAAGGAGAGGGTTAAATTCAAAGATTGTGCAAAGACAACTGTGAGATTGAAGGTTGTAAATGATTTTGTGAATTTAAGTCTAGCAGTTTGTTTCATGCAAATTAATTCAATATTTGTTTGATATTTATATAAATATGTTTGTATTTTGTTTTTTTTTCTTTTCTTTTTTTAACTTGAAGAGTTGCAACACTTGCTCTAAAAGAAAATATTGAAACTTTATTGGTTAAAAACAAGTGACGTCATTTATTTTTAATTAACAAAATTTAAATCTTTCATTAGTAAAATATGCGACCCGGGACCACAAAACCAGTCATAAGGATCTCTTGAAATATTACGACTTTATTCTCGTAATATTTCAACTTTATTCTCTTGATATTTTGTCTTTATTCTCATGATTTCGACTTTATTCTCGAAATATGAGAACTTTAATCTCGAAATATTAATATTAATATAAATGTTAAATATTGAAATATTAATCTTGAAATATTTAGGCTGTAATCTCAAAATATTTCAACTTTATTCTCATAATATTTTGACTTTATTCTGGTAATATAGACATTATTCACAAAATATTTCAACTTTATTCTCATAGTATTTCTACTTTAATCTCGAAATATTTCGACTTTATTCTCATAATATTTCAACTTTATTCTCGTAATATTCAACATTATTCTTTAAATATTTCAACTTTATTCTCGTAATATTTAGACTATTTTTGAAATATTACAACTTTAATCTCTAAATATTTTAACTTTAATCCCATAATATTTTGACTTTATTCTCGTAATTTCGACTTTATTCTTGAAATCTTATGACTAATCTTGTAATCTTAGATTTATTTGTATTTTAAAAAAAAAAAAAAAAAAAAGTTGAATCAACTCAAATATCTAAGTTGTCACTTAGTACAACTTAACATTTCCAGTTGACTGAACTTTTTTTGAGTTGACTGAACTTAACATTTTAAGGCAGTGGGGTAACAAATTATTTTAAGTTAACTCAACAAATTGTTTTTTACAGTGTAATAAAGTTTAAATCTTTTCTTCTAAAGTGAGTGTTGCACTTTCCGATGAACTTTTGATTTTTGGTTGCAATTCCTTTTTTAAGCACCCTTTTTTTTTCTAACCAGGAATTTTCTAATATCCTCCTTTCCAGAATAATTTTGCATTCTTGAGGTGAGCAGGTGCACTTAAAGCCACGTATATAACCGGTTTCCATTGCATTTGCAAGTTTCTTTGTAGCAGGTAAAGGTCACATCACCCTTCCGTTGGCGCTGGCACGCGGCATTAGCCCTGGACTCTTTAGCGGGGCACAAATCCGAAAGCGTGAGCCCCTATCGACAGCCTGGGCCTCGTTCTATCGACTGCCTCATTTCCTGTTAGCCGAAGAGCTCAGCGGAGCGTGTGCGTGAATAACCGCGCTGCGGAGAGCTGCGCGACCTGGCCGGGTGTTTGCGCGAGCGAGCGAGAGTGTGTGGTTTGACCCGTGACTGCTGGGATACGGACACCGCTGCTCTCGCCACAGCAATGAGTCATTGCACGGCCCGGCCTCAGTGAGCACACAGCAGTGATTGATAACTACCCAGAAAGATTGCTCATCCCCTCGTTTATTTATACCGCAGCCCTTCACTCCTGCTTTCTTGCGTTTCTGAGATTGTGAATTGTCTTTTCAACTTATTTTTTCGCATTTTGTCATAGCTCTGTAGTTGCATGCCACAAAATTGTTTTGGATTGACATTGCAAGTCACCCTCAGGCTAACCAAGATGTAAATGAGTTTGTTTCTGCATCGGATTTGGAGAAATGTAGCATTGCATCACTTGCTCACCAGCGGATTCTCTGCAGTGAATCTGCAATGGGTGCCGTCAGAATGAGAGTTCAAACAGCTGATAAAAACATCACAATAATCCACACACTTAAGTCCATCAGTTAACATCTTGTGAAGCCAAAAGCTGCATGTTTGTAACACACAAATCCATTACGTTTTAACTCTAATAACACTTCCACCAAGGAAAAACTGGTCTGTTCTGAATCAGGAGAGAAATCTGCACAGATCAAGCACTGTTTACAAGCCAAACCAGCTCTAAACAAACATATGGGTGGATTTTGATGTGAGAGACAGCAGTGGATTGACTTTTTCACTGGAGGAAAAAGTCATATTTTAGTCTTAAGCAACAGTTTGGAGTTAAAAATCTTAATGATGGATTTGTTTCTTACAAACATTCAGCTTTTGGCTTCAGTTTTGATCCATTTCTCTTGAGTTAATCGTATCAGACATCCACATCTGGTCTGTGTATGTTCTCCTGTGGTGTTTGATGCTCAGGTGGTTCGTCTCGTGGACGTGTGGTATCACGCTCTGGTTCCCTTCGCCTGTCTAATGAGCCGCCACTTAATTCCTGTCAGAGTTTTTGTGCTCCTGACATCAAATAAAAATCGATGCGCTTCTTTTCAGGATCTCTCTCAACGTCAGCCGTCACTTCTCGCTGTCATTCGGGGAAAGTATCTTCTATGACATCGCTGGAGTGGGCTAATGAAATTTTATATTTTGCTATTTTGATGTTTATGGGTCAATTTCACCTGAATATACAGGTCAGATTTTAATCCTTGATTAATTAATCAGCGTTTTAAATTAAAACCTAGTTCAACAAATCCTAGATTAATGCTAAACATTAACATTAACTAAGATTGTGCGATAGATAGTACTATCTATCGTACTATCTATCTATTGTACTATCTATCGTACTAACTATCTATCGTACTAACTATCGTACTATCTATCATACTATCTGTCGTACTATCGATCGTCAATCGTACTATCTATCGTACTATCTATTGTGCTAACTATCTATCGTACTATCTATCGTACTAACTATCTATCGTACTATCTATCGTGCTAACTATCTATCGTACTATCTATCGTTCTATCGTACTATCTATCGTACTATTTATCGTACTATTTATCGTACTATCTGTCGTACTATCGATCGTACTATCTATCGTACTATCTGTCGTACTATCGATCGTCGATCGTACTATCTATCGTACTACCTATCATACTATCGTACTACCTATCGTACTATCTATCGTACTATCTATCATACTATCTGTCGTACTATCGATCGTCGATCGTACTACCTATCGTACTATCTATCGTACTATCTATCTGTCGTACTATCTATCTATAGTACTATCTATCGTACTATCTATTGTATTAACTATCGTACTACCTATCGTACTACCTATCGTACTATCTATCGTACTACCTATCTATCGTACTACCTATCTATCGTACTATCTATCTATAGTACTATCTATTGTATTAACTATCGTACTATCTATTGTACTATCTATCGTACTATCGTACTATCTATCCTACTATCTATCTATCGTACTATCTATCATACTAACTATCTATCGTACTATCTATCGTATCTACTGTATCTATCTACTGTATCTATCTATCTTTATCTGAAGAAACAAACACGCGCTGTGTTGAAGGTAGTGTAAATTTAAGATTTTTCTAATTTTTTTTTTTTTTTTTTTTTTGTGATTTTAATTTTAGTTAACTGTAGTAGGAAATTTGAACCCCTGATTTTGGTGGTGTTTAAAATGTTTTTGTTTTAAGATTAGCTAAGATTAAATAAAATAATAAACAATACTTATTTATAATTATTTATGAAAATATAATTGTTCATGCTAGTTCACAGTGCATTAAGTATGTTAACTATTAAGTTATTTTAGTATCATTTAGATACTAGTATAGCATTTATTAATTTTATTTTTTATGATTTTGAATCAGTTTTTATTTTACATTTTCATTTGTTACACTTTCAGAAATTTTGTGTTTTTATTAGAGATGCACCAATTTTAATATTCTTGGCCGATTCCAATTTTTTTTTTTTTTTTTTTGTTTGTTAATGTGACCTGCCAATACCAATTTTTGCAGATTCCAATTTTCTTTCTAAGAACTATAATGGAGTGCATGTACAAACAAAAATCTATACTTTTTTCAATTCAAACAATTACTTAATAAAAATTTATTAAACATTACAATTCCCCCAATCTGGACTAAGTTACAGATATTCTCTATAAATGCATTTACACTGCCAAATTTCAAATGCATACGTCATTTTATATGATTTATGTTTTACATATTTTTTAAACATGCAAATAAGAAATGTTGCGAAAAATGCTGTGATACTTTTAAATGTGAAACCAAACCACCAGTAGAGAGTGGCAAATGACACTGAATCATTTAGTCATTCATTCAACTGATTTGTTCAAATGGCAGATTAATTCAGAAACGAGGGAAGTGACTCTCTTTTCTGAACGGGTTTCTGAATCATTAACTCACTTGATTTGTTCAGAAGCATGGATTCATTCAGTAACAAAACACTGCTGTGTTGCTCGGAGACTATTTTCGTCAGCAAAATTGTGCAAAGACAGTTAATATTGTGCCTAAAATGTAAGTCACTTAAATTTAACTTCTTGTTTATAGAACTACTATTGTATAAAATCAGCGTCACATTGTAATCGCATTGATATTCGCGTTAAACATCTTGGTTGCAATGCTGCATACATAAATTATATTATATATATATTTTTTTTCTACCGCATTATGCATCTATAGCTTTCTATGAGTGCTGTTGGGCTCATTTGTTTTGATTTCTGCACCAGTCTCTCTCTGGCCGGCTGGACACCGGTCCGAGCTGATAATGCTGAAAACCGGCTAATTCTGGTCCCTGGCTGGTTGATCGGTGCATCTCTAATTTTTTAATTTTTGTTTTTTAATTTTCGGTGCATCTTTAATTTTTATTTTTGTTACATTTTTGGAAATTTTATTGTGTTTTTATCGTTTTTAGTATTTTTCTTCATGTCTGTATAGTTTTTCATTAGTTTTTATTTTAGTCTTTTAGTACACAGTTAAACTAAATAAAATAAGAAATGTTGTCTTGGCAACTAGTTGAAATTTCAGTTAAGGTTTTATTTCAAGTAATGAAAATGTTCTTTAGTTTAAGTATAAGTAAATTATTATTATTAAATAATTAGAACAAATTAAACTTTTAAAAATTTAAAAATGTATTGGTAAAAGTTTAACCAATTTAAATTATTGGGTTCAACATAGCTTGGGTTGATAAAACCTAGTTCAACAAATCTTAGATTAACTCCAAACTTTACACTAAGATTGATAACCGGTGGTGCGAGGACCCTGTTATAATTCTATTTTTGAGAGCCTAAACATGCTCAAAAACTCATGAAACTTTGAACACACCAAATTGGTGAAAATTTACATCTGATATGGGTTTCAGAAGTGACGTGGCAAAATGGCTCAAAATGTTGCCACTGTTTCATGTACATGTATGAAATTTGGTAGACACATGTATCACACCAATACCTACAAAAAAGTCCCATGGTACGACATCCAAAACCCGACAGGAAGTCAGTTATTTTGAATTTTCTCTTCAATTTTTTTTTTCTCGCTATTTTCAGGTGTTGTACGTATTTAAACAAATTCCTCCTAGAGATTTAAACAGATCAACACCAAATTTGATCAGTCTAATCTAAAGCCCTTTGTGGCGTTAACCTGTGAAGTTCTTGAGTTTTCGTTGGAGGGCGTGTCCGTGGCGGCCTGTCAAATTTCGATGTTTCGCCATGAAACAGGAAGTTGTTATAATTCAGGCATACAATGACTGATCTGCACCTAAATTCACATGTTTTACACTGTAATGAACTCCTTCTAGGGATGTAATGACATCAACATTATATTTGGTTAGTCTACTCTAAAGGCCTTTGCAGTGTTAAATTGGGAAGATCTTGAGTTTTCGTTGAAGGGCGTGTCCGTGGCGGCCTGTCAAATTTCAATGTTTTGCCATGAAACAGGAAGTTGTTATAATTCAGGCATACAATGTCTGATCTGCACCAAACTTCACATTTGATAAGAGTCTTGGCCTGAAGAGATCTACATGCCCATATTAAGTTATTGTCATAGCGCCACCTGCTGTCAACAGGAAGTGTCATGTTTTACACTCTAACGAACTCCTGCTAGAGATTTAATGACACAAACCTTATATTTGGTCAGTCTAATGTAAAGACCTTTGCGATGTTAAATTGTGAAGATCTTGAGTTTTCGTTGAAGGGCGTGTCCTTGGCAGTGTGATAAAAATTCGATGTTTCTCCATGGAAAAAGTTGTTGTTGTAACTTAGCCGTACGATGTCCAATCTGCCCCGAACTTCACATGTTTGATAAGAGTCCTGGCCTGAACACATCTAAAGGCCAATATACTGTTATAATCATAGCGCCACCTACTGGAACAGGAAATTACTTGTTTTGCACCAACTTAAACATGCAATGTCCGATCTGCACCAAACTCCACGTTTAGTGAGACATCTAAAGGCCGGTATTCGGTTATAATCATAGCGCCACCTGTTGGCAACAGGACACGTCATGCTTTACACTAACTCAAACATACCATGTTCAATCTGCACCAAACTTCATATGTTTGATAAAAATGCTGGCCTGAACACAACTACATGCCAATATCCAGTTATCATTATATCGCCACCAGCTGGCAGCAGGAAGTTTGGCACATATAATTGACTTTGACATATTTCTCCTACATTTACCACGTTAAAATAATATTGCTCACTGTTTGCTGTTTTCCTAAAGCCACCAGGTGGTGGTGAGCCTGGGTGCGAAGGCCTTTTCAGCGCTGCTTTCTGTTACCTAATGTAGTTAACTGTTTTAACTAATGAAAAAATACTGCAAAGTTTTATGTTTTTTGTAAAATGTGAGAAGCATTAATGTTAAGGTTTACCTTATTTTATACCTAATATTTTTTTGGTTTTAGTGTCTTAATAAATGCGTACCCAGAGTTTGAACCTGATACAGTTAAACTGTTGTAATTTCTTTAATAAATAAGACAAATAGCATAAAACAAATGTTTAAGCAACTGCTACTTCACTGGGTTTCGTTCTGTCTGGGGTTTTTTTTAGGCAAAATGAGCTAAAGATGACAAAAGATCAGCAAAGGAAAGACAAAGTGAGTATTTCTGCGTCGGCTGAATCGAGCAGTCAGCAGAACACACGGAGAGCGATCGGGAGGCCAAAAGTGTCTCGTCAGAAACAAACTCCCGCGTCTCACTCGCGACCTGACAGATACACGGCAGGCCGGAAATTAATAGCGTGTTTGTGAGCGCCGGCCATCGATTTCTCCTCGTCACCTGCCGGCGTTCTCTCAGGGCTTTTCTGCAGCGTCAGACGCTCACCGAAACACAAAGAAACTATTCTAACTTTCCTCTTACGGATGGACGCACTAGTGCTCACCTACTTCCTGTTTGACGGTCTTGCAGGAAGTGCAACGTACGATTATTTGTAATTTCTGTGAAATATGACCTAGACATGTTCATGACAGGCATTATACATTTGCTTTGTAAGTGGATTTGGATGGAAAACCTTCTCGTGCACAGATAAATGCATGCGAATAGAAATATTAATGCGATCTGCGTCTTTTTCCGGCAGGTGTGTCTGTGCAAACTAGATTTGCCGGCCCAAGATGTATCGTGCTGTTTGAGCTCAGCATTATTTATTCATAATAGCAGCATTCATAACGCAGCAGCCTGATTTATGCTGCAAATGTCAATGGCTGGATTATCATAACATGTTTGGGCTGGACGGGTAACCTCAGTGAAGGACGAGCAGGAGCTGTTATTACAGTAACAGGAGGCTAATAATCTGCTCTTGTATGATGTTCTCCACATGTGAAGTGTTTAGCGCGACTGTGACGGGACGATAACGCCGGGACGGGGTTTGATCCCTAAACGGCCGTCACGTGAGGCCGCGCTGCTGTTGTTGAAGACGTGCTGTCAGATCGCACTGGAGACGGGAGTGTGATCGCTGGCGCACTTATTCATATCCTCTGTAATTGTTAAGCAAGGTCACAACTCCACAGCGAGTGTGTGCTGAATTCATGCGAGATGTGATTTGCAATTGCAATGACAGATTCAGAAAGGTTAGCTTTGTAGAATTAATAAAAACTAATTTTACAAGTTTACTAAAAAAATATAAATTGTGTAAAAAAAAAAAAAAAAAAAAAAAAAGTGTATTGATTAATGTTTTTTTTTTATTTAATAAATCATTTAAATTAATAAAATGTTTAAATAATTGTAATAGTTTTTATTTAATAATATTACTTTTATGTATTCCTTAATCATGAAACATATTTCTTATTATTGTTTAACAATTGTGATAGTTTTTATTTAAAAGTACTACTTTTTTTATGTATTTCATTATTGTTAATTATTATTATTTTAATAATAATAATAATAATAATAATAATAATAATAATAACAATAATAATAATAGTAGTAAAACATTTTTTATAATTGCTTAAAATTGTATAATTGTTTAACAATTTTGTTTTATTGAATACTACTTTTTCTATATCCTAATTATGAAATGTTGTTATTATTATTATTATTATTATTATTATTCTTAATAATAATAATAATAATAATAATAAATAACATTATTATTAATAATAATAATATAACTTTTAATAATTGAATAGTTTGTTTTTAAGAATACTATTATCTATTATTATTATGATTTTATATTTTAATAAATAATAATAATAATAATAATAATAATAATAATAATAATAATAATATATAATGATAATAATAATAATGATAAATATAAATATCTAAATTATATATATATATATATATATATATATATATATATATATATATATATATGAATAATTTATATAAAATTAATAATGTAATAAGATAAAAATTAAAGTATTAATAATTGAATAATAATTTATTAATTGTAATTGTTTTTAATAATGCTACTTTTAGTATATTTATGAAACATTTATTATAATAATAATAATAATTATTATTATTATTATTATTATTATTAATATTAATATTAATAA
Source organism: Cirrhinus mrigala (assembly GCA_036247105.1). Classification (NCBI taxonomy): domain Eukaryota; kingdom Metazoa; phylum Chordata; class Actinopteri; order Cypriniformes; family Cyprinidae; genus Cirrhinus; species Cirrhinus mrigala. The sequence goes on along the minus strand of CM070028.1, from coordinate 43,269,815 downwards.
TAATAATACATTTCTACATTTTGTATTCATTCAATGAAATAACAGTAGTGTATTTAAGAATAAAGCATTACTGTTTATTATAATAATTATTATATTATTGTTGTTGTTATTAATTGTATTTATTTAATAATACTACTTTTTTATATATTTATGAAATATTTTATATATATATGAATGTATTTTAATAATAATAATAGTAATAATAATAATAATAATAATAATAATAATATAAATTAGCTGAATTGTTTTCATTTTTAATAAAATAATAATAATAATAATAATAATAATAATAATAATAATAATAATAATAATAATAATAATAATAATATGTATTAATATATTCATAACGATCATTAAAATGATCAATTTATTATCATAAATAATTTAAACTATTTAATTATGTATTGAATGTTGGTGTCTCATGTTGGTGTTTTATTTGAGAAAATCAACCAACCAATGAAATCTTTATCTTTGCATGTTAATGTGGCCTTAAATCAGCTAGTTTTACTCGTATGAAGGATCTTGCCTTATACTGAAATGTCTTTGCACACTATTATTGTGTATTTTAACACATTAATTTAGTCTCCTGTTAACAAAGTGGCTCCGAAGTTTGAGTTGATTTGCTGTAAATGCTGTTGATTAAATATGATTAATCCTGCAGTGAGGGATTGTGACGAACATAAACATGTTTTAGTTTCTTTCTGCGCGTTTGGCATCGTCTCGACTGTCAGAGCGGCGGCGTGTTGGGCGGGTTTTTAATCTAAAGTCTGGTGTTATTTGACTGGACTGGAATAATCTTGTCCATTGTGACAGCAACACGAGCGCCGTGCGAGATTGCGGTTTCACGCTCTCCTCCAGCAGGACGACCGGCGTTTCTGAGCCGCGTTTCGACAGAGCTCGCCTTTCAGCCCCTTCCATTAGGGATTTCTCACATTCATGTTTGTAAAAAGCTAAAATGGACTGTTTTCCTTCCTCTCAATAAAGCAGAAATGCATGAAAAAGAAATGTCAGAGAAATGTCAAACGCCTGCTGGCCGGTGCGGCCCGGTCCGATCCGGTCCGGTCTGCCTGACAGAATGCATAGAAAGAGACTGAAAGCCGGTTCCTGATCTTTGATTGGTACGGCGCGCCTCAACCTGACACCGTCTGCTTGACGCTAATGCACTTTCAGCTCTGCTTTTAGTGCCTGCCTTTAGAAATGCAGCAGAGTATTTGGAAAAACTCGACTTTATGGAACTTTAGTGAAGGAGAATGTGAATTTTGTCCTTCACTTGAAGCTTTTTCATTGGTGGCTGCCAGCGTTTCATTGACTTAAGCTTATAACATGAACACTCATACTTTTTTTTTTAGTAATTGTTTTAAATTGCTTAAATATCACTGCTTCCTTTTGTTTGTTCTAGGTTTAGGTTGTCATATTATCATTTAGTTTTGAATGCTGACTTGGCGACTAACTGAAATAGTTAAAGTTTTTGATGTAATTTTTATAGTTTATTTCAACTGTATTTCAATTAACACCAATTAAAAAAAAATCATTTGTTTTGTGCTTTTATGAATTTTGTTTTATTTTGAATATTTCTGTTTAGATTAAATGTTTTATTTCAATTTTAGTAATTTCAATAGTTCAAATGAAACTTTTAGTTAGTTGCCAAGGCAACATTTCTAAAATTCCAAGATTTTTAAGTTTGTTTTTCATGTAATATTTCTTTTGTTAACAAATCGTTGTTAACGATTTCTTTCTCAGTTAACGAAAATAATATATTTTTAAGTTTTACCTAGATTTAGTTAAAAATAGGGATGCACCGATACCGATACTGGTATCGGGCCTGATACTGAGCTCCTGTACTCGTACTCGTTAAAATGCCCCGATACCAAACGCCAATACCACGTCATGTGACAAGTGCGTATGCAGGCAAAGAAACACCGACAACAAAACAACAGACAGCAGAATGGAGTCATTAGAGATTAAGAGAGATGTCTACGAAGTATATGTATGCAAGTAATATAATGTTAAACATTCAGTATTAAGCTTGTATAACTGGTGCGGGTCAGCTGATTGGATTGAGCGCGCGGCGGCCAAGATGTGCGGGCTTGTCGAGTTAATATCCCGCCTTGACATCACTGGAAAGTTTGTAGTGAGATGTGTCAAAAACAATTTAAGTAAATCAATGCACAAGTTATTTAACGGTATAGAGAGAGAGGGAGTGAGAGAGAGAGCGCGAGACAGAGAAAGAGAGAGAGCGCGCGCTGTTGCGTGATCTTTATTGATGTTCGCATATTTAGTACACGCATCTTTTGGATTACAACAAATTTGTAAATATAAAAACAAAATTATAGGACAACATCATTTATTTTCAACCTTAAGCATATCCGACTATACGGTGAAAGTGAAACTATAGCAGCCTGTATGAAATGTGATAGGCAGTACTGTACTTGCGCATGTCTTGCTTGCTTCATGAGTGTTTCTGCATTATTTGAGTCGCTTTGGATTATAGCTCAAATAGCAGCATATTTCAGATGAAAATACGCTACTTATATTTCTGAAAGTATCAGAGTTAGGAGATGAGTGGTTCGCGTGATTACAGTACTGAGCCGCTGCAATGAAGCAGTTTAATGCTATTAAATTGAAGATGATGTACCATAGAGCAAGAAAAAAAAACAGTGAAAGTAACAAAACACATTTTAATGGGCATAATTAAGTGTAAAAATAAAAATAACTAAGGGATATGTAGTCAACCCAAAAATTATTCAGACAGCAGATATACACCATCTTTTGATCATTTTTGATATATATATATATTTTTTTTAACTAGTGGGTGCAGGACAAAGTTTATGATAATGTGATCTAAATAAATTTTGGTTTGACTGTATCTATTTGATAAATTAAGTTGACCAACTAACATTATACATATTCTTTTAGTTTCTGTACCCTGTATTTTACAAATCTACCGGTAAATTTTAAAATATCGGTATCGGTACTCGGAATTGGCAAGTACCAGAAATAAAAGTATCGGTATCGGGCGAGTACTGGAAAAAGTGGTATCGGTGCATCCCTAGTTGAAAATAACACTGATAGGTAGCTACTCATACACTGTAAAAAAAAAAAAAAAAAAAAAAAAAGCCAACTTAACTTTGTTGAGTCAACTTACAATAATTTGTTACCCTGCTGCCTTAAAATTTTATGTTCAGTCAACTCAAAGTTTAGTCAACTTTAAATGTTAAGTTGTACTAAGTGACAACTTAGATATTTGAGTTAATTCAACTTAAAATTTTAATGCAGCTAGGTAACAAGCCCAGCTTTTAAGTTTAACAAACCAAAATGTTTGTTTAGTCAACTCAAATATCTAAGTTGTCACTTAGTACAACTTAACATTTCAAGCTGGCTAAACTTATTTGAGTTAACTGAACTTAATATTTTAAGGCAGCAGGGTAACACATTATTTTAAGGTGACTCAACAATTTTTATTTTATTAATTTATTTTTTTAAGTGTAGTCCAGTGCTAATCACTGTTACTGTAATATTATATACTTTTATAGTATAATATGCTTATTTTTATATTTTCGTTTGGAATTTCATTTTAGTTTAAATTTTACTAACTTGAATTAAATTTTAGTAAAGTTTTTTTTTAACTTTTTTTTATTTATTTTTTTTTTTATTTAAATTTAGGTAATTTTAGTACTTCAACTTAACCTTTCAGTTTATTACCAAGGCAACATTTTTAAGCTTTTACGTTTAAGTTTTTCTGGTACTATTTATTTTAACTCTTTCAGTTAACAAAATAATTAAGTTTTAGTTGTTTTGATATTTTTTAACTCTTTGTGAAGTTTTAGTTGTAGTTAAACTTAGTTTTAGTTAAAAGTAACAACACTGATAGTTTACGTCTGTAATTGCTCATAGTGCAGCGATAATCACTGTTAATGCAGAATTATGTATTTTTATAATACTTAATATTTTTATGTAGTTTATATTTTTATTTTTTTGGTTTTGAGTTTAATTTTAGTTCATATTTTAGTAACTTGAATTCAATTTAAGTAATGTGCTTGTTTTTTTAAGTTTTTTTATTTAGTTTTTTTTTTACTTTTTCTAGTAAAATTAGTAATTTATTTTTCAGTTAATAAAAAAATTTAAATTTTAGTTGTAGTTTAACTTAAGTTTAGTTAACACTAACAGTACTAGTTTATGTTTGTAATTACTCATAGTGCAGTGTTATTTACTGTTACTGTAGTATTATATACTTTTTTAGTACTTAATATTTTGGATTAGCTTATATTTTTATATTTTTGTTTTGAATTGAATTTAAAAATTTAAAATTGAATTTAAATTTTAAATTTAAGTTAAGTTTTTCCATTTTTCCAAATTTTCAATTCAAAAACATTTAAGATTTAGTTGTAGTTTAAGTTTTAGATTTAATGCTGTGCTAATCTCTGTTAATGTAAGATTTCGAATTGGCTTATATTTTTCTATTTTTAGGGCCCGAGCCCTAAAAGGGCGAAGGCCCTATTGTTTTTCTAAGGATTATTATTATTATTTATTTATTTTTTTTTTTTTTCGACTATTCAGGGGTTTTTGGGGGCCTTAACGTGCTCAAAAACTCTTGAAAATCGGCACACACGTTGGAATCTGCGGCCATTAGGACGCCACAGAGACTGGGACCCGGGCGTGGCACAGGGGCTCTACAGCGCCCCCTGGAACACCTTTCCAAAACTTGATGTATATCCCGCACATACTTGTACGTATACATATGAAACTCGGTACACATGTAGATCTCACTGAGCCGAACAACTCACGCACTCTATGTCATGAGCTAATCCCAACAGGAAATGAGTTATTCAAGGCTGTATAAAAAGCACATGCTCTGGAATTTGATATACTCCTCGGAGGCCTTTAGACCGACGGCCAGCAAACTCGGTCAGTATGATCTCAAGACATTGGGGATGCAAAATTGCCAGGGGATTTTTGATATCTCGAACGGTTTGGCCGTGGCGAGGCGGCGAAATTATGGCGAGAAATGAGAAACAGGAAATGGCTAATAACTACTGCACACATTTTCTGATTCTGATGAAACTTCAGGAGTTTGTTCATTCTGTGATGCCGATCACATAGATGTGACTATCAGGAGACAAAGTTATAGCGCCACCAACTGGCAGCAGGAAGTGTGTCGTTTTCAAAATGCTTTTAAATTAGCCTCTTAATTTTACTCGATTTACTTCAAACTTCATCAGAATAATGTCAAAACACGGCCGATGAGAATCTATAAAGGGGTCATTGATACATTAAATGCTGTTGCCATGGCAACGTGTCAAACTTTAACATTTGTTTCCTGTGTTTTTGGGGCACTTAATAAGGTTGGATTTTCATGAAACTCAACACACACATCAGTATTAATGATAGTTAGACACTGGCAAAGGCTCATAAATGGGCGTGGAGGAGGCGCTCTATAGCGCCACCTTTTGTCAAAAGTGGGGGGGTTAGTTTTAGCTACAGACACCAAACTCGGTATGTATATTGGTCTCATCAAGCCGGACAACTTTCTAATTTACATTCATTAGCTGCGACCAACAGGAAGTCTGCTATTTTTATTTAAATGTGGATTTTTGGAAAAAAATAGCTGTGAATGAATGAATACTACTCCTACAAAAAACAATGAATTTACACCAAACTTTGTCAACATGATGCCAACATACTGAAGATGTTAAATTGTGAGCAGATTTGGAATATCTTGAATGGTTGATTTATGGTGATTTATTAAAGTAGCAGTAAAAAACATGACCGTAATTTTAAAATGCAGCATGCAAACACTTCAAATTTTTTTACATACATAGAACTAGTCATTCTGAGAATGGAATGCTTAGTTCCATCGATACAAAATAGTCTACAAAAAATAGAAAATTAAAAAACTATTCAAAATCTGATCACACTCTAACTCTCTCACTCTAACTCTGTGTAGGGGGGAGGGGATTAAGTGTGTCTGTGTGTGTGTGTAAGTGTGACTGGGGGTAGTTGAGTGGCTGTGTGTGTGTGACAGAGAGAGAGAGAGAGAAGACAGAGTGCATTTAAAGTGCATTATCCTAACTCTTCACAACTTTTTACATATGAAAAACAAGTCATTCTTAGGAAATATGTTTATCATGTTTTCAGAGACTGCAGAAACATTTAAAATATCACACTTGTAAACTAGCAGATGAAGACTGTAATACCAAGGATGAACACAAGATGACCTCATATGATAAGGAATCTTTTTCAGCTCATTCTCAGTGTACCAAAATGACTTACAAGCACTTTGCTTTTAACCCTTTCATTACTGTGACCCTTCAATCCAAACTGGTATAGGGTAACTGTCAATGCATGTGTCCGCTGGGCACCATTTTTCTGATGGCACCAGGGTTGCGGATGCGCTGGTGGCGAGGGCCCGCCCATCGCTGCTTGCAGCTATATTCAGTTTTATTTTAATTTCTATTAGTTTTAGTAACTGTATGCTTTTATCATTTTTTTTTATTTTATTTTAAATATTTCTGTTTAACTTTTTATTTTATTTTATTGTATTTTATTTTATTTTAGTACTTCAACTTAAACTTTATTTCAGTTAGTTGCCAAGGCAACATTTATTTATTTATTTATTTTTTTGGTAAGTTTTTCCAAGTTCGTTGCAGCTTAGTTTTAGTTAACATTAACAATGCTGATGCTAATCACTCCTGATACATCTGCATTTCGAAGTACAATGTATTTTCCTGCTACGGGTTCATATCTCAAATTAGCCTCTTCAGAACGTCACGTTTTGCAGATAATGATTCAATTATAGCGCATTAAATAAGCGCAGCCCGTGTCAGAGTAATCTTACTTTACATCTGTGCTCTGAATATTGATCCAAAGATTCTCGTCACCCTTAAGTGTCCACACGTCCTGCTAAAGCTGCACGGCACGTTAGCACGCCCATACATAGCTAGACATCTCCAGACGCTTGATTTGCATATCTGTGGAGTGCTAATTCATTTCTTAATCAATTAGTTGTTAAAGTCCTCTGTCAGTGCGGCGTGGTTTTATATGCTTAGAATCAATTATATTTATATATTTCCACACTAAACATGCAGAGTTAAGGTTGCTAGTGTGTGTTTTTGGAAGCAAAACCATTTGATACGCTAGACATTTACTATGGTGAAATATTTTGTAATTATTTACTCACACTCATGTTAAACTAATTTTAAATTTGGCAGTGATCCCATTTAAATTCACTTTAGTTTGATGTTCTGCTGAAGTGACGTTGAATTCCTATCCCCACGGCTAACTAGCTAGCCAAAGCATGGGTTATTCCCCTGTCAGATAATGTGTGAAGTCAGTGCTGGAGTTAGTTGAGTGGGTGTAATTCCCTCTTGACCTGTAGGGGTCAGTCCTGATTCAGCTTCACTCGCCGCAGTCTCAGTCTCGGTGTGCATTAGCATCTGCCGTCATCTGTGCTCGGCCCAGCTACTCACAGACCTGAAATATTGTTCACATCATCATCGGTCATGGCGACGGCGGCTGTAAACCTCTCTCTCTCTCTCTCTCTCTCTCTCTCTCTCTCTCTCTCTCTCTCTCTCTCTCTCTCTCTCTCTCTCTCTCTCGCTCTCTCTCTCTCTCTCTCTCTCTCTCTGTGTGTGTGTGTGTGTGGCCACTGGAGAGCAGCGCTGGCTGATGCAGGGGTGTGTGTGTGTGTGTGTGTGTAGGAGCTCCTCCATCTAAATGTATGTGAGGAAGGAAAATAATTACAAAAGGAAAAAAGAGAAAGTGAGAAAAACAGAGATGCATTAGTGTGTTTTTAAAAATATCTGTTTTTCCTCTCTGATTATAGAGAGAGAGGTTTGTCTACCTCTCTAGCCACTAGTTGTATCTATCTGTCTGTCTATCATCTGTCTGTCAGATTGTACATTTATCTAGTCAACTTCCTGTCTGTCTGTCAGATTATACGTTCATCTAGGCATCTTTCTAGACGTCTGTCTGTCTCTCTGCTACACATCCTTTTATCTGTCTGCCTGACCACCTCTCTGTCTGTCTGATTATACATTTGTCTGTCTGTCTAGACATCATCCATCTATCTGTCTATCTGTCTATCAGACGTCTGTTTGTCTGAGTATAGATTTATCAAGATGTTTATCTATCTAGACGTCTGTATACTTTTCTAGACGCTTGTCTAGAACATAAATCTTTCTAGACATAAATCTTTCTACTAGACATACTTTGTCTTTCTATGTGTCTGATTTTATGTTTTTCTGTCTAGACACCCTTCATCTATCTATCCGTCTGTCTGACTGATTGTACATTTTTGTCTAGACACCCTTCGTCCATCCGTCTGTCTGTCTGTCTGTCTGTCCATCTGTCTTTCTTTTTATCAATCTATCTGTCTGATTGTAAGTTTTTTTCTGTCTAGAAACCCTTCATCCGTCCATCTGTCCATCCATACACTCTTTGCCTGTCTCTGTCTTTTTATCTATCTAGATGTCTGTCTTAAGTATAGGTTTATCTAGACATCTGTTTTAGACATCTTTCAACTAGACATCCTTTTAGTCTATCTGTCTGTTTATCCAGATATCTGTCCATCCATCCGTCTATCTCTCTGTCTGTCTGTCTGTCTGTCTGTTTTTCTGTCTAGATACCCTTCGTCTGTCCATCCTTCCATCTTTTCATCCAAATGTATGTTGTTCTGTGTAAACTTCCTTCATCTGTCTATCTGTCTATCTATCTGTCTGTCTGTCTGTCTGTCTGTCTGTTTTTCTGTCTAGACATCCTCTATCTATCTATCTATCTGTCTGTCTGTTTTTCTATCTATCTATCTATCTATCTATCTATCTATCTATCTATCTGTCTGTCTGTCTGTCTGTCTGTCTAGACTCCCTTCATCTATCTGTCTATCTGTCTGTCTGTCTCTGTTTGTCTGGACACCCTTCATCTGTCTATCTATCTGTCCATCTATCTGTCTGTCTAGGCACCCTTCATCTATCTATCTATCTATCTATCTATCTATCTATCTATCTATCTATCTATCTATCTATCTATCTATCTATCTATCTATCTATCTATCTATCTATCTATCTATCTATCTCCGTCCGATTGCATGTTTTTCCATCTAGACACCCTTCGTCTATCTATCTGTCTGATTGTATGTTTTGTCGACACCCTTCATCCGTCCGTCCGTCCATACACCCTTTGTCTGTCTGTCTTTCTATAAATCTGTCTATCTAGACATCTGTCTGACCACATCTGTCTGTCTGATTGTATATCTAACTGTCACTCTGTCTATAGCAGCTCATTGCTAATCATAGCTTCTCCCTCAGCTTTTTCCAAACAGCTAGCTGATGTTTTCCACTTTACGTCTGTCCACATTCACACGTTTCTCCTTATTACTGTATCGGGTCTGGACGGTTTGGCTAATTAGTGCTCTCAGCTGTGTCCCCTATGAAACATCCTGCTAGCTCACGCAGAAGTGTGAGAACATCTGTTGCGTTTGCATGTTCGAGACACCGTTGCCCTTAAAATGTGGGAAAACACAAGTCCTCCTCAATTACGCGCATTTCATGCTGTGACTGAAGGGTTGCGAATGGAGAATTACTCGGGTCTTTGGAAAGCGTGACTAGAAATGTGTAAATAGAAACACATCCGCTCTCCTTCCCTATGATATGGCGGTGTTTCCATCCATCATCGTACCGCAGGCGGGAGGATCCGCTCTCCTCGCTTGTACCGGGAATGTCAGTGCTTATGAAGATCCACGGATGGGGTCGCGGTGATGGATCGCTACGAGGCCAGAGCGCCATTTTCTGCCTACGTTTTCAGCACTTTTCATGGTTGATGAGCCACCCGAGATGGATAAGCCAAACACTCCGTTCTGCTTTTAATGCTGACCTGGAGTCAGCTCACGAGTAGATAAACTTAAACTACAGCTGACCTAGCACACAAGCTCATGGGACATGATACAAACGGTTAACGTTAGACCTGAACTTCAAATTTGTATAGTTGACTCTGCTTAACAAGCTTAGTGACTAGGTTTAAACTCTGCTGGTGGGCAGATTCTAATTTTTTTTTTTTTGCTTATTTTGGTATATTGTGCAGCCCTGGTCTAAACATAACATTATCCCGGACGAGCCCCCAATGATCCCGGGCGAGCCCCCAAACATTAGTTACATCTCCTTGCATAATCCTTTTGCGTGATTTGTCCATTTTGAAAAGGAAACATGATTTAATCACAGCCTATTAAGAACATATTTGAATTTAGTAAGTAAAAATGAACAACAATTTACATTTTTATTATTTTTAGTGTTCAGCATTAAGTAATTTAACCATTTTTAAATGTATTAGCATATTTTATGTGAAAATTAACATTAGTTAAGATTGCTGTAAAGAGTTAGCTTGTCCCTGTCATAAAAGCAGAAAGTTTTGAGCAAAATAAGTTTGTTTTTCGCAAAGTAGGCCATCTTTTCTTTAGCAAGACAAGCAGTTGTTCTCATTTCCATTGAGAAGTGCATCTTTATTGTGCTTTTTGGAGCCGTTTAGCTAGGGTAAACTGATCTGAGAGCAGTTCAAAAGGGCAGCGTTCGCCCCTCGCGCATCCAGAGCACGAACGCCAGCTCGTATTTGCTGAACACGCTGAATTTCCACTCAGCCGAAGCCCTCGACCGTCCTTGTCGCTACACCAGCAGATTGTGTGAGTCGCCCCGCTTAAGCTCTGGAAATAAGATGCAGTGGTTTCTGCAAATCCGGCAGGCGTGCGTTTGATTAGCACAGCAAAGGAAGCCATTAAACAAACAGCATGTTGGGACGGGCCGATTCCCGCCTGTAAGAGCGGATCCATTTATTTCTGATAACACAGACACACAAACTGCACACGATGACTTTATGGCCTGCAGTCTTCAGCGGATTCTGCTGCTTTTGTTTTCTTTTTGTGCTTATTTTGTAGAAATAAATGAGAGAGTTGTTGACAATTAATCAGCTCAGATTGTTTCATCTTGAGAAAGTTTGATGTAAAGTGTTTGAGTTTATATTGAGATCTTTGACTTGCAAACTTCACAAAATTGTGCACAATTGGAGATTTGTTTTAAAACTTAGTAGAAAAATCAGTTCATTAATTTGTTTTTTCATTAGATTATGCATTTTAATAAAAATATATGTGGTAAATATTATGCTGTCACAACATATAATATTGATCCATATAAATTAAAGTTAAGTGAATTAATTCACAATGGTTTTTGCATGACAACTAAAGTTTCATTGTGGTTTCTGTAGTAAGATCATTATAACTGCAGATAAAATAATTATTTTTGTCAAATTACTATTATTTTTTGCATAGTAACCATAGATTAACTGTGATATTCAGAGTAAAATCATAGTAAACCAGAGTAAAATAGCCTTAATGCAAATTTACAATATATTTTGAATGGTTATCATATATAAAATGTATATATTATAGTTATCATTATATTTTCAAATAAAAAATGTGGAGTAAAACCATAGTAAACTAAGTTCAAATGGTCTTTTATTAAAAAATTTACCATAGTTTTTTCATGGGTAAATATAGTTTAACTCTGGTATTTGGAGTAAAACCATAGTAAACCCAGCTCAAATTATCCTTTAAGAAAGTTTAGCATAGTTTGTGCATGATAACCATAGTTTAAACTAAGTAATTAGAGTAATACCATTGTAAACCCAATATTGGATAGTTGACTTTGCTTAACTAGCACAGTGATTAGTTGTAAACTCTGCTGGTGTTCAGATTATCTTTTTGTTTATTATTTTGATATATTGTGCAGTGCTAATATAAACATAACATTATCCCGGACGAGCCCCCAAAGATTAATTAAGATAACCCCCATTATTATAGTATGAATTGGGGGCTCGCCCGGGATAATGTTATGTTTATATTAGGCCTTATATAGTAGTGTACTGTGTTTTATCGATTAATTTTTGTGGGTATAACATTTTTTTTTAGATTATTTTGCATTATGTATATATTTACAAATTTAATACAAATCCCAGTAGAAGTAGAATATTGCACTTATTTTTACAGCCAGACAGCATGCAAATTAAGTTACATAATTTGCATAATTTTGTGTAATTTGTCTGTCTTGCAAATGAAACATGATTCAATCACAATCTATAATATAATAATAATGTTGCAAAGTGTTGGCTTGTTTTTTTAATGTACAGCTACAGTATGTCAAGCAAAACTCAGAGTCCCTGTCATAAAAGCAGAAACTTCTGACCAAAATGTTTGTTTTTTGTAAAGTAGGCCATATTTTCTTTTGCAAGACAAGCAGTTTGGAATCGTTTAGCTAAGATAAACTGATCTGAGAGCAGTTCAAAGGGGCATCGTTTACCCCTCGTGCATCCAGAGCATGAACGCCAGCTCGTATTTGCCGAACATGTTTTCTCATGGGTAACTGTAATTGTCCTTTAAGAAAGTTTACCATAGTTTGTGCATGATAACCATAGTTTGAACCAAGTAATTAGAGTACCACCATTGTAAACCCAACATTGGATTGTTGATTTTGCTTAACTAGCATAGTGACTAGTTGTAAACTTTGCTGCTGATCAGATTATCTTTTTGTTTATTATTTTGATATATCATGCAGCCCTAATAAAAACATCCTGGAGGAGCCCCCAATTATCAGTTATCCCCCATTATTAAAATATGAATTGGGGGCTCGTCCGGGATAATGTCGCCTTTAAATTAGGCCTTTTATATATTATATATTTGCTGAGCATGCTAGTTTTTTTTCATGGGTAACTATAGTTTAACTGTGGTTTTTGGAGTAAAACCCAGTTCAAATCGTCCCTTACGAAAGTTTACAATAGTTTTTGCATTATACCCATTATATAAATTTTGCTTTATGATGATTTATCTAATAGATGTATACTACAAATCTATAATATTTCAACCAGAATACTGTAGCTTTAAAATAAACTTAAACTTTAAAATAATATAAATTACAGTAATTTAAGTTTAAATTTAATTTTAGATTATATTTTATATATATTTTATCTTTTTTTATTTAGTAAAAACCGTGCATAAGGCATGCATTTAACTACATTTGTACTGTTTGTTTTTTTATTATTATTATTATTTTGTGTGAAACATTTATCTACTTTGTAATAAAAGCTTTACTTTTACTTTCAGAGGCATTTCAAAGCAAATTCTTTGTGATATTGAATATCACCAGGTATAAAATATCATTTAACACATTCAGCAGCACTGATTTACTGAAATGTATTGATTTTTCTTCTCAAGTCTTTATAAAACGGTTTGTCCCTTTTAACATGAGGCTCAAGCTTGCACTGATTAAACACAGTTCCTGCTGAAAGCGTCCTGAGATTGGACATTTATCGTGTTTGTTACAGGAGCTCGGCCGCTTCGGTTTCTCCATGGCTCTTATAAAAAAAACATAGAGTGTGCTATTTTCAAACATGCTCTTATCTGGCCCTCTCTCTCTCATGTGAGTTTGTGTCTCTCAACCATCTTGTAAGAGATGCTCAAACAGTTGCCATAGAAACCCATCTCCTGAAGAAGCCCTCCTGGTGTTGATGTGTTCAGATGGGTGTTGCTCGCACATGTTCATGAGAGGAAAGACTGTATGTGAGTTTAGACTCAAACACACTTTCTGGGCGTGTTGAGACACGGCGAGAACCGCAGCCGCTGTCGTCTGTAGTCTAGAAACGAGTGAAAGTCTCCCCTCAAACTCTCTTCCACTGTCTGTAAAGGTTTTCAGGGCATGTCAGGACTTTAGATGCTTTTTTCAGATGCAGGAACCCATTTTATTCTCTACTTTTGTAGCAAAGCACCTGCTGATCAACACGATTATATTGGCATCAGCATCAAAGAGGTCACGTCTTTTGAAAATTTTGGCATGGTAGCTGTATTATTTTAGGAATTTACCATGGTTCTTGTATGGTAACTGCTTTTCAACTATGGTATTCAGGGTAAAACTACAGTAAACAAGGGTGAAATCACCACCTGTAAAAATTTATCATGATTCTTGCATGGTAACCGCTGTTTAACTGTTATATTTGGAGTAAAAAAAAAAATAGTAAACAAAGGTAAAATTACCTTGTTTAAATATTCTTACCATGGTTCTTCCATGGTAATCTCCGTTTAACTGTGGTTTATGGAGTAAAACTATAGTAAACAAAGATATAATCACCTATGAAATTTTTTTACTATGGTTCTTACGTGGTAACCGCTGTTCAACTGTGGTATTTGGGGTAAAACCATAGTAAACAAAGGTAAAATTTACTTCTGGGAAAATTTACCATGGTTCTTGTGTGGTAACCACTGTTTAACTGTGGCATTTGGAGTAAAATCATAGTAAACAAAGGTAAAATTACCTGCTATGAAAATTTACCATGATGTTTGCATGGTAACCGCTGTTTAACTGTGGTATTTGGACTAAAACCATGGTAAACAAAGGTAAAAACAACTTCTATGCTGGTAGATATGTTTTGATGCTGGTTTATGCTGGTCATTTGCTGGTTTAAGCTGGTCCTTTGCTGGTTTATGCTGTCATGTTGCTGGTCAAGGACCAGCTTAAAGCAGCATCAAAACATACCTACCAGCATATGCTGTTTTTTTCACCAGGGAAATGTGGTATTTGAAGCAAGACCATAGTAAACCCCAGTTATTTGTGTTCTGTTGACATTTACCATTGTTTTTGCATGGTTACTATAGTTAACCTGTGATATTTGGTGTAAAACCATATTAAACCCAAGTAAAATATGCTTTTATTAAAGTTCACCATACTTTTTTGCCTGGTAACCATTGTTTAATTGCGATATTTCAAGTAAAACCATATCAACAGTATTTTCTGAAGGTTTTCCATAGTTTTTGCATAGTTTAACTGTGGTATTTGAAGTAATATCATAGTAAACCCAGCTTAAATTTTATTCTATTGACATTTGCCATTTCTTTTGCATATTAATTATAGTTTACTTGTGATATTTGGAGTAGAACCATAGTAACCTAGGTAAAACATTGTTTTATTAAAGTTTACTGTACTTTTTTTGCCTCCTAACCATAGTTTGTTGTATTTGGGGTAAAAACATAGTAAACACAGGTAAAATACTTTTTTTTTTTTTTTTTTGTTTACCATACTTTTTTGCATGGTAACCATTGTTTAATTGCGATATTTCAAATAAAACCATACTAAAACCATTTAAACTGTCATTTAAGAAAGTCTTCCATAATTTTTGCATAGTTTAACTGTGGTATTTGAAGTAATACCATAGTAAATGCAGCTTAAATTGTATTCTGTTGACATTTACCATTGCTTTTGCATAGTTTACTTGTGATATTTGGAGTAAAACCATATTAACCTAGGTAAAACAGTGTTTTATTAAAGTTTACTGAACTTTTTTGCTTGGTAACCATAGTTTAATTTTCATATTTGGAATAAAACCATAGTAAACCCAGGTAAAATATGCTTTTATTAAAGTTTACCATAATTTTTGGCTGGTAACCATTGTTTAATTGTGATATTTCAAGTAAAACCATAGTAAAACCATATAAAACAGTATTTTATGAAAGCTTTCCATAGTTTTTGCATAGTTTAACTGTGGTATTTGAAGTAATACCGTAGTAAACCCATTTTAAAATGTATTCTATTGACATTTACCATTACTTTTTCCGTAATAATTATAGTTTATTTGTGATATTTGGAGTAAAACCATAATAAAATAGGTAAAACAGTGTTTTATTAAAGTTGACCATTTTATGCCTGGTAACCATTGTTTATTTGTCGTATTTGGAGTAAAACGATAGTAAACCCAGGTGAAATATGCTTTTATTAAAGTTTACCATACTGGTAACCATTATTTAATTGTGATATTTCTAATAAAACCATAATAAAATCATTTAAACAGTATTTTATGAAAGTTTTCCATAGTTTTTGCATAGTTTAACTGTGGTATTTAAAGTAATACCATAGTAAACCCATTTTAAATTGTATTCTATTGACATTTTTTATATTCACACTTTTTGTGTAATAACTGTAGTTTACTTGTGATATTTGAAGTCAAAGCATAGTAACCTTGGTAAAACAGTGTTGTATTAAAGTTTACCATTTTTATGTCTGGTAACCATAGTTTAATTGTCATATTTGGAGTAAAACCATAGTAAACAGAGGTGAAATGGTCTTTTATGAAAATTTACCAGATTTTGCAAGGTAACTAATGTACAAACTGATGTAAAACTATAGTAACCATAAGTAAAAACAATTTTATTTGATAACTTTTCTAATATATTTAAAATTAATCTACAAGATTTCCAAGAAAATACTGTAACTACAGTTACTAGAGTAATATAAACCATAGTAAAATAACTTTTGATGCAAATTTACCATAGTTTTTGCTTGCTAACTATAAAGTATTTGGACTGTAATAACTGGAGTAATACTATAGTAAAATTTCTTTTTCATGTTTTGATGACTTTTTATGCCAGAATAATGCAACTCCAGGTATTGTTACTATCGTAAAGGGCGGGAGAGAAGATATGAGAGCGATTCAGATGAATACACTACACTCTTCCCATCAGGCCCACAGAGGAGGTCAGCTGAGCCCGGCCACGTCTCCAAACACGCGCTTACAGAGTGACGCGCTAGCACTTTAGCAAGGTTAACAACATGAGCTACGCAGGATAAATGGGCTCCACTTACCTTCTGTCAGCGATGGGACACCAGAGAACAGCAGGAGACACAGACAGACTCAAAATAACTCGTTCAGCCAGATGCGCTTTTGAGCCAGAGCCGTGTTCAGTTTTCTGTCTCACTAGAGAACCGGTATTTCTGATGCAGATATGTGAGATTTATATTTTATTTTATTTATTTATTTTATTTTTTTTAAATCATTTCATGTGTTATACTATATTAAATTCATATGTATTTTATATATTTTTGCTTTTTATTTTATATTTATTACCATAGTTTCATTTAATATGCTATATTAATTTTTTTGTTTATTTATTAACACTTTTACGTTAAGTAGAATTGTTTGTGTTTACTTGTTTGTTTTAATTATTATACATTATTTTTTTTTATATACTTTTATAATTTATTTTTATTTTTTTTTTAACACACTTTCCTGATTCTTATTAAAGTGTTTCTCCCTGGCCACTTTCCAAACAAAATTAATCTAATAAATCGTCAAGATCCCATTCCCACAGCTCTTTAAGGGCTCAGATATTACAGCAGAAACAATGAACCTTTCACTTTAATTAAATGATTTTCCATACTCGTTACTTAAGGATAATGAGTTAGTTTTTCTTTTAGTTTTCGGTCAGTCGTGAATTAACCTCAGCATCCGGTGGGAGTTTCCCATCTGTGCCAAGAACTCAGAAATCGGCTTTTTAGCAAAAAGATTAGAAATTACATACAAATTACGTCTACTTTTATTCATTATTACAGTAACCCATGAGCTTTGAAAGAGCGAAGCAAGCAATTGATGTTAGTAAATGGACTTACCGAGCCAAACCCTGATTATGTCAGTGTGATATGAAATCTTAATAGGACAGTGGGATATAATATTACAAATGATTTCTATTTTATATTCATTTTTTACTTTTTACCATGATTTAATTATTTTCAGAAAATTGTTGATTTATACTTTCGTCAATATTATTTTTATTTTTACGTCTATTACTATTTATTATGTGTTTTTTGGGTTCCCAAGGAACTAATGGAGAGCAAGGCACATGGAAAAGTTGTTTTATTTATTACATTTGTTAATAAAATATTTAAAAATTAATTTAATACATTGATTTATTTGATTCTTATAATATGAAATGCAATAGGACAGTTAATTATGTTAGTCGTATTTTGTATTTATTTATTTTTTACATTTTAACATGGTTTATAAATTATTTTTGCATACTTTATATTTCTATGTCTTATTTTTATTCATTTATTCTATTGTGTAGAATTTATATGTCTTACTTTTTGATTTGTTTCATTTTTAATGTTTTATATACTTTCATCTGTTTTTTTTATTAGCAGTTTATAATAAGCGTGACATTTTTATTTATATTTTACTTTAAATTTTTATTAGAATGACATGCATTTATTATAACATTATACATTTATATAAGTTTATATTAAATATATACATTTGTTTTCTTTCTTTTTTACTTAACTAAATATATTTGTGTGTGTTCATTACTTATTAACTTGGTTTCATTTATTGTTGTATTATTTTCTAAATAAAAATGTGTATCTATTTATATTTGTTAGTTTTTTTATTAGGAACTATTTAAGTTAAATGAAGGTATAAATTATGAAAAAATTAATAATTTTCAATTGTAAATAGTAATTAATATATAAATGTTCCATTTTTACATTGTATTACAATTATTTTAGTTAGTTTTTTTTTTTTTTTTAATCTGGAATCATTTAACCTTTTGGGTCCCCAAGGGACTAATTCACTAATTAATAATTTTAAATTGTAAATAGTAATTAATATATAAATGTTTAGTTTTTTACATTGTATTACAATTATTTTAGTTGTTAGTTTTGTTTAAATCAGGAAACATTAACCTTTTGGGTTCCCAAGGGACTAATGGAGAGCAAGGCACATGGAAAAAATATGATTACAATTAAATAAAGGTATACATTCTGAACTAATTAATCATTTTAATTGTAAATAGTAATTAATATATAAATGTTCAATTTTTTTTACATTGTATTGCAATTATTTTAGTTGTTAGTTTTGTTTAAATCAGGAATCATTAATCTTTTGGGTTCCCAAGGGACTAATGGAGAGCAGGGCACATGGAAAAATATAATTACAATTAAATAAAGGTATAAGTTATGAACTAATTAATAATTTTAAATTGTAAATAGTAATTAATATATAAATGTTCAATTTTTTACATTGTATTACAATTATTTTAGTTGTTAGTTTTGTTTAAATCAGGGATCATTTAACCTTTTGGGTTCCCAAGGGACTAATGGAGAGCAAGGCACATGGAAATGTTTTTTCTGTTATAAATGCAAGCACACTGTTAATTAAAATTAGTGCACAGCACACAAAGTTGAGATTGCATAGTTTAAAATGTCTCTGCTTTGAGCCCAATTTTTAGACTAGACCAACTTTGCAATTCGTTGGCGAATTTTGCTGATGTAGCACTAAAACTCGTTAACCATGCCGTAAACGTACACATCCCATCCGGAATCAATGATGTTAAACGGTGCGAACGCGTCACACCTATAAAAGTGTTTCCCAGCAATCAGTGTCAATTTAAACCATATGGTTTTAAAACCTCTCGACATTCGCTTTAGCAGCGTTTGGTTGGAATCCAGCAGAAGCTAGTCTTTACTGGTCACTGCTGTGTTTTCCTGTTTCTCCTCCTGCCCGTTGGCCTGTTTCGAGCTGATTAAAGCATGAGCAGCGATACGGCACAGAAAGCTGTTATTACTTGTTTTTGTATTGCCGAGGGTGTGAATGACGGGTAACATGGTGAACGAATGAAGTTAAGTGTAAGGTTATCATGCATCTAGCTCAGCCTCTCGCTGCGTCTAATCAAACGCTTGGCACACGCCGAAGGAATTGGGAGCTGTCAGGCCGAGAGAGGAAAGTAAGAGCGCCTTTCATCCCCCATGGTGTGAAATATAGTTTTCATTAAAGAGCAGGCAGCAGTTTTCCAATGAAAGTCCAAACAGCACAGCGTGCGTCTCTGGGGAGCGCGGCTGAAAAAGCCCTTACTCCGGGTCTTACCGCTGCACTTTCATGCCCGAGACCGCCAGATGCATTTCTCACTCCCTCATTTCCCTTTGCTTTTGCTTTTTTGTTTCTGTAGGTGGTGATAATCGTCTGTTTTTTTTGTAAGCCGTTTCTTGCTTTTTGTCTGGTTTTTGGGTTCCCAAGGGACTAATGGAGAGCAAGGCACATGGAAAAGTTGTTTGTCTGATAAAAGCAAGCAGGCTATTAATGATTAGGGCTGTTTGCTAAGGGAATTACTCATACTTGGGGTAGTGTGGTTGTCATTTTTATATTTTTTTAAAAAAAAACTTACATTTTAATAATTATATTTGTTAACAAGATATTAATTTTAGAAATTGTACATTGATTTTTCATTTCAAAAAGTAAGTATTCACATTAAAATATAATTTTAATTAAACGAAATTTTAAAAAAAGGGCTAATGGAGAGAAAGGCCCATGGAAAGTTTTTTTTTTTTTTTTTTTTTTTTCTCCTTTGATTTAAAAGCAAACAAGCTATTAATGATTAGTGAAGTGTGCTAATGGAGTTACTCATACCTGGGGTACTGTTGCTCTTAGTTTTATATTTAAAAAAAAAATTACAATATAATTACAATTAAGTTTAAATTATGAATAATTAATCATTTAAATTATAAATATTAATTAATATATAAATATTCAATTTTTACAATGTGTTATAATTAATTTTGTAAAGTGCCAAACTCTTTTTTTTTGCCGCTGTATAGTAGTAATGTATGCTAGAAACATTTTGGTGTCAAAACAGTTTTCACTCAGAAATTGCAGATTTCAGAAACTATTACAATGAAACTGCAAGTGAAATATTCAATGAATAGTGAATATTTATAGTAGAAAAACTGAAATAGTATTATCTTGTTACGTTTTTGTTTTTAGCTCTTTCTTGCATATTATATGTTATTTATTTATTTATTTATTTATTTATTTATTTATTTAGGGATTTCCAAGGGACTAATGGAGAGCAAGGCACGTGGAAAAGTTTTTTTTTTTTTTTTTATTTATTATTTTATTTATTTATTTTTATTATTTTTTTTTTTTTTAAAGGAACCTATTAATGACTGATTTTATTTGCCATTGTAATTACTCGTACAGTAATTATATATTTATATTAAAATAATTATAAATGACAAAATTAAAGTTATAAACTATGAATAGATAAATAATTGAACTTACACAAATTAATATAGAAATATAAATGTTTGCATTGTATTATAAAATTTATTAGTAGTAATATATACTAGAAACATTTTACTGTCAAAACCGTTTTCACTCAGAAATTGCTAGTAAGTTTCTGAAAATATTACAACGAAACGGCAAGTAAAGCATTCAGTGAATAGTAAATTTGTGAAGTAGAAAGGCTAAAATAGTATTATATTGATACATTTACTGTTTCTAGCCTTTTTTTCTGGGCTCCCAAGGGACTAATGGAGAGCAAGGCACATGGAAAAGTTTTTTTTTCTGTGATAAAACCAAGCTAGCCATTAGTGATTTGAGTTGTTTGCTAAGGAAATTACTCATACTTTGGGTAGTGTAGTTCCATTTTTTAAAATTAAAATATTACATTTTAAAAGCTATATTTGAAATTTTATGTTAATTTTTAATTTTAAAATGTAACTGTTTACATTAAAAATGTATTATGCTTAAATTACAAAATTAAAGGTATAAATTATGAATGATTATGTAAATTATAAATATTAATTAATATATAAAATGAAAATTTTACATTGTATTATTATATTAGCTTATGTAGAGAAACTAAAAAAGTAATTCATTTTTACTTTTTATTTTGTTTTTAGCTTTTTTTTTTAAAAAAACAAAAAACTATTGTCTGTTTTTGGGTTCCCAAGGGACTAATGGAAAGCAAGGCACACAGAAAAGCTTTTTTTTTTCTTTTTTTGTTAAGGGCAAGCAAGCTATTATTAATATGGTTGTTTTTTTATGGTTGAATTACTCCTAAGGAGTGAAATTTGTGCATTTTATTAGCAGTAAACCACTTTATAGTAGCAGTATATTGATGTTAGTTTAGTTTAAGTAGAAAACTGAAAGTATTTTATTTTTACTTTTTATTTTTTTTATTTATTTATTTTTTGAACTATTGTCTTTTTTTGGGGGTTCCCAAGGTACTAATGGAGAGCAAGGCACACAGAAAAGTTTTTTTTTTTTTTTGTTTTCTGTGATAAGGGCAAGCAAGCTATCATTAATATGGTTGTTTTTGTAAAGGAATTACTCCTAATGAATGAAATATGTGCATTTTATTAGCAACAAAGCACTTTTTTGCCACTTTATAGTAGCAGTATATTGATGTAAGTTTAGTTTAAGTAGAAAACTGAAAGTATTTTATTTTTACTTTTTATTTGGAGCTTTTTTATTTTTTTAAACTGTTGTCAGTTTTTTTGGGTTCCCAAGGGACTAATGGAGAGCAAGGCACACATTTTTTTTTTTTTTTTTTTTTTTTTTTCTATGGTAAAGCCAAGCAAGCTATTATTAATATAATTGTTTTTCTAAAGGAAATACTCCTAAGGAATGAAGTTTGTGCATTTTATTAGCAATAAACCACTTTTTTGCCCCTTTATAGTAGCACTATACTGATGTAGAAACAGTTTTCACCAACAAATTGCCAGTAAATTTCACAAAGAAAGAGCAAGTAAAAAATATTGAATTAAGCATGAAATTTTAAAGTAGAAAAACTAAAGTGTCTTCTTGTAAAATGTACTCCACTAATCTTTGTTTTATTTATGACTTGGATAAAAAAATAATCCTTTTTTTTTTTTTTTTTTTTTTTTTTTTTACAGTGTACAGAGGGCAAGTTAACCTATCAGAGGAATTACTGGAGCATCACGTCACGCTGCACTTGGATTTGTATTTTTTAGTTGCTTTATTAAAGATTAATTAAGTTTCTCCCACTCACTCTCTTTATTTTCCTACAGTATATATATATAAATATTATGCAGATTGCATAACACATTATGTAAAACAACACTGACAGGTTGGAAATGATTAGAATATGTTGTTTTCTTCTTTTTCAAAGGGAAATGGGCCAAATAAACATTGAGCGAGGGTTTTCTTGCGGTTTGAGGACTTCATTATTTTCTCCTCTGATCAATAGTAAATGGCAGAGGAGAGCAGAGCTGTCAGTCAAACGCTGGACGCAGCGTCTCAATCATTTAAAGATGCTTTCTGTTCAGTTTCTCTTCATTTATCGGGCTGTTTCTTCAGTTCTGTTTCTTGAGGCGTTTTCTTAAGGTTATCGTTGTAAGTGTTGGCATTATCTGTCTCTGAGGGGTCTGTAAACGCACCTGGTAATGTAAGGCTATATTACGCTCTGATTTGTGAATCTCTCCAGATGAATCTGTGTTTATGGAGTCGATGTTGTGTGAAATCTCTCCTGTTGCTTTGAGGCTCATGTGAGAGAGAGAGATTCGCCAAGCCTGATGTTTCAATATTTTCCCCCGTCACATTTGTTTTCAATATCTGTTTTATATCGCTCCTCAGATGGGACGTATACAAACCCGCAGGTCTGCAGTGAATTAGACAAATCTGTTTTCCTTAATTGAACCATATTTGCCGTTCTGCTGTATGATTTAGTGCACCAGTGCATTTTCTCAATCTCTATTTTGGTCTCATTTATCAAGGGATCTTGAATTTAATATTTGTTTTTATTCTATTTTATTCTTTTAATGATTGCATAAAACTTTGAAGTTTCTACTATTAAAAAAAATAACCTTTTTAAAACCTAAAAAGCTGTTTGCTAATGGGGTAAGAAGAATGTATAGACACATTGTTTAAATGTAAAGACATTTTAAAAGTCTGTATAGTAATATTAATTTTATTGTACTTTTAATATTATTTTTTTATTTATAATTTAAATTTTTACTTAT
>CM070028.1:43158706-43241206 GCA_036247105.1 Cirrhinus mrigala | reverse complement strand
AACAGATTTCGGGTTCTTTGTTATACAAAAGTCACATTAAAACTAGCTTAGAAACTTCTGGCATAATTGATGCTTGCTACTTTGCTTTTATGTATAGATTGTCTTGTTGTGGAAACTGGCTAATTTCAGAATAGGTGATTTTTAATTAAATGGTACTGTTACTATTTACATTTTTTTTTTTTTTTTTAATGCAAAGCACTTTGAATTACCATTGTGTATAAAATATACAATATAAATAAACTTGCCCACTTCACAAAATTACAATGACACTCAAAAATATTCAGCCAAAAATAATCTGTCTTTTCAGTGTTAAACTATGAAAATGATCAAAATTAATAATATATAATATATTTTATATAAAATATATATAATATATTCAAAAGTTTGGGGTCAGTAAGACTTGTAATAGTCTTTAAAGTAGTCTCTTATGCTCATCAAGGCTGCATTTATTTGATTAAAAATATAGAAAAAAAACAGTAATATTGCAAAATGTTTTTACAATATAAAATAATGTTTTTTTTTTTAACATACTTTAAAATAGAATTTATTCCTGTGATGAAAAGCTGAATTTTTATCAGCTGTTACTCCAGTCTTAAGTGTCACATGATCCTTCAGAAATCATTCTAATATGCAGATTTATTATCAGAATGATCAATGTTGGATAATATCAACAGTTGTGCTGCTAAATATTTTTTGGAACCTGTAATTTTTATTTTCAGGATTCTTTCACGAATAACAAGTTTAAAAAGTACAGTGTTTATTCAAAATATAAATATTTTATAACAATGTAAATTATTTATTATTAACTTTTAATAAACTTTTAATTATTAACTTAATACATCCTTGGTGAATAAAAGTATTAATTTCTTTAAAAAAAAAAAAAAAAAAAAAAAAAAAAACAATAAAAATGTACTGACCCCAAACTTTTGAACGGTAGTGTGTATATATATATATATATATATATATATATATATATATATATATATATATATATATATATATATATATATATATATATATATATATAGTGAAAATTGTGTTATTTTAAATTAAATGTAAATGTTCATGCAAATTACAAAAGTTCCTAAGTTTTGACGTCGCTCCCACAACAATAACAGTGATAAAACAACTCCTTTAACTAAAACTAATTTCATCATGTTTTAATCTAAAATACATGCAATTAAATGATATTTTCACTATTTGCATTATTTCGCAAAATTAGAGCTTGACTGGTAATGACACTCAAAAATATTCAGTGTCTTTTTAGTGTTAAAAAATGAAAATGTTTTAGATTTTAAGCTCTGATAATCTAAACAAAGACTGAAATAATTATACACAATTTCAGTAAATGCGTAGTGAGAATTTTTCACTTGTATTTTTACATTAAAATGGGAATTGTAAATGTTTATGCAAATTTTGACAGTTCCTAAATTTTGACATCATTTCCTCAACAATAAAATGCTATAAAAGAGCGGACTCTTTGCTAATGTTAATTTCATACTCAGCATGGTTTATAGTGTTAAACTATGAAATATTTTATATTTTAAAACTATGATAATCAAAGAATGGAATAATCATAAACCATCTTAGTATATATTTTGTGAAAACTGTTTTCCAATTTTTAAATTAAAAATCTAAATGTTTATGCAGTTTACAGTTGTTCCTAAGTTTTGATGTCATTTCCAAAACAAATAAAAAATAAATATAATAAAATATAACCTTGGAAATTTAAAATTGATCATTTAAATGCTAACGCATATCGTAAGTTTTGACATTTCCACAAAATGTAACAATTTTGGCTACTAAATTTCAAAAGTTTAATAATCAAACTTTCTTAATAGATGTATTGTGTGAAAATTTAATCAAACATTTAAATGTTTATGCAACCAAAAAGTTTAATAATCATAAATCCTCTATATATACATATTGTCTGAATATAATTTAGCACATTTAAAATAAAACGTTTAAATGTTTACGCAAATTGTGACTCTTTGTAAGTTTTGTCATTTCCACAACTTTTGCCTACTAATAAAGCTATTTTTTCCTCCAAAAGTTTAAGTCATAAACTTGCTTTATATATATATATATAGTGTGCAAATTTTGCAAAAATTAAAAATTAGACACTTCAAAGCTAACACAAATTATGACTGTTCCTAAGTTTTGGTGTCATTTCCACAACAATTTTTGCCACTAAATGTTTCAAAAGTTTAATAATCGTAAACTCTCCTAATAGATAGTATTGTGTGAACATTTAGCAAATTTAAACAAACATTTAAATGTTTATGCAATTCACAACTGTTCCTAAGTTTTGTAGTCATTTCCACAACATAGAAACAGTTTGGCTGCTGAAAGATCAAAAGTTTAATAATCATACATTTTTTTTTTTTTTAATATACATAATGTCTGACAATAACTTGGACAATGTCAAATTAAACGTTTAAATGTTTACATTTTAAGTTTAAGTTGTGACATCATTTGTGCAACATGCAGCAATTTTGGCTATAAAAAGTTTCAAAAGTTTAAAAATCATAAACTCTCTTAATAGATGTAGCATGTAAAAAAATGTTTGCAAATATAAACAAACATTTAAATGTTTACACAATTTACGACTGTTCCTAGGTTTTGAAGTCATTTCCACAACATACAACCATTTTGGCTACTTAGTTTTTTTTTTTTTTCTCCCCCAAAAAGTTTAATAATCATAAGTCCCCTTGTACGTATTGTCTGACGATATTGTAGCAAATTTAAAATAAACATTTAAATGTTTATTTTCTCTGTAAGTTTTGTCACCATTTCCATTATTTTTTGGCTACTGATAAAGCAGGTTTTTTCCTCAAAGTTTAATCATCATGAACAAACTTAATATATGTATTGTGTGAAAATTTAGCAAAATTAAAAATGAGACATTTAAAGGCTAACGCTAATGATGACTGTTCCCAAGTTTTGCCGTCATTTCCACAATATACAACAATTTTTGCTACTGCAAGTTTCAAAAGTTTAATAATCATAAACTTTCTTAATAGATATATAGTGTGAAAATTTGGCCAGTTTTAAAGTTGGACATTTTAAATGTTTATGTAGTTACGAATGTTCCTAAGCTTTGGCATAATTTCCACAATATACAACAATTTTTAATACTAAAAGTTTCAAAAGTGTAATAATCCAAACTCTCTTACTAGATGTATCGTGTGAAATGTTTACACAATTTGTTTAATAAGTTTAATAATCATGAACTCACTTAATATATATTGTCTGAAGTTTTTGCAAAATTTAAAATTAGACTTTTAAATGATAACACGAATTATGACTCTTCCTAAGTTTTTGTGTCATTTCCACAACATACAACAATTTTGGCTACTAAAAGTTTAATAATTATAAACTCTCTTAATAGTTTTATTGTGTGAAAAATACACGTTTAAAGAAGCATTTAAATTTTTAAACAGTTTATGACTGTTCCTAAGTTTTGAAGTCATTTCCACAATATACAACAATTTTTGCTACTAAAAGTTTCAAAAGTTTAATATTAAAACTCTCTTACTAGATGTATCTTGTGAAAAATTCACAAATATAAACAAACATTTAAATGTTTACACAATTTACGACTGTTCATAAGTTTTGAAGTCATTTCCACAACATACAACCATTTTGGCTACGGAAAGTTTGAAATTGTCTGAAAATAATTTAGCAAATTTAAAATTAAACATTTAAATGTTTCTGCAAATGATGACTCTTTGTAAGTTTTGTCACTATTTCCTTGACTTTTTGGCTACTAAAAAACTTTTTTTTTTTTCTTCCAAAAGTTTAATAATCATAAACACACTCTCTCTCTCTCTCTCTCTCTCTCTCTCTCTCTCTCTCTCTCTCTCTCTCTCTCTCTCTCTCTCTCTCTCTCTCTCTCTCTCTATTGTTTGAAGATTTTGCTAAATTTAAAATTAGAGATTTAAATGCTAACACAAATTATGACTCTTCCTACGTTATGGTGTCATTTCCACAACATACAACTATTTTGGCTACTAAAAGTTTAATAATTATGAACTCTCTTAATAGATTTATTGTGTGAAAAATTAAAAATTTAAACAAACATTTAAATGTTTACACAATTTACGAATGTTCCTAAGTTTTGGCGTAATTTCCACAATATACAATTTTTGCTACTAAAAGTTTCACAAGTTTAATACTAAAACTCTCTTACTATAGATGTATTGTGTGAAAAATTTGCAAATATAAACAAACATTTAAATGTTAACACAATTTATGAAGTTTTGAAGTCATTTCCACAACAGACAATCATTTTGGCTACTAAAAGTTTGAAATTGTCTGAAAATAATTTAACAAATTTAAAATTAAACATTTAAATGTTTATGCAAATTATGACTCTTTGAAAGTTTTGTCACCGTTTCATTGACTTTTTGGCTACTAAAACCCCTTTTTTTAAAATTAAACATTTAAATGTTAACAAATTTAAAATTAAACCCTACTAAAAACCTTTTTTTTTTTTTTCTTCCAAAAGTTTAATAATCATAAACTCACTTATTGTCTAAAGATTCTGCAAAATTTAAAATTAGACATTTAAATGCTAACACAAATTATGACTCTTCCTAAGTTTTTCCACAACATACAACAATTTTGGCTACTAAAAGTTTGAAATTGTCTGAAAATAATTTAGCAAATTTAAAATTAAACATTTAAATGTTTCATGTTGGCATTTCTTTGACTTTTTGGCTACTAATAAAGCATTTTTTTTTTTTCTTCCAAAAGTTTAATAAACTCACTTAATATATATATATATATATATATATATATATATATATTGTCTGAAGTTTGTCACAAATTTTCAGTGTTACTTCCACAACAGAATCTCATCAGACAAAATATATCATTAATAAAGATACAGTGAAAATGACATTTTGTTATTTAATAAAAAGGTAAAGTCTTTGAAATGCATGCCTGTATATCCTGCGTTAGTAGACAAAGTAAATTAGTTTGAGTATGAAATGTTTCTACGAGTCAGCAGTTGAAGAAACACCCGTGAATCTCAAATGCAACCAGAGTCTCTTTAGGTTTACGGCTCCCTTGTGCTCTACCACAATATAATCTAATCCTGAAAGCATAATGTGTGGATTACACAGTGAGTATAGCAGCTTCCTGACGAGATTACCGCTCACGATAAGAGACACGCTCCGACTCCAATTCAGCTGTCGATGATAGAGCGACCTACTTTCTCCAGCACTTCCCAGGGATCTTATCATATCTAAATGGAAATGGCTCTGTTCAGCTTCAACAGTGTGTGTGTGAGTGGTAACTGATCTGAGGTCAGCTGATACTGAACGTTTCCCCAGCTTTCACTCTTGTTTTGAACAGCAGGTGTGCGAAAATGATGCCATTTCTTTCTGATGAGAAACTGTTGTGTTTTTTGTTTTAGATTATGGTTTAGGTTGGATCATTCGACAAGGCCGAGATTGGTATCCTTACAAAAAGACTGCAATATCAGCATAAAAAGATACCATACAAAAAAAAAAAAATAGTAATACTGTCCTTTTTAGACACTACTATGATGTATTTTATTGGCAAAAATATTTTATATTACTACTAGAAAAAAAAGTAATTTTTATATATCATTTTTATATATAATTTTAAATTATAATTTCCACAGATTCTAATAGGCAAATTTCTTTGTTTAGAATATGCTAGTTATTAGTATTAATATATTTTATTTGATCCTGTAATATTTTAAAGAGATTATTTGTTTGTATTTTGTTTATATTTGTATTTATATTATTTATTGTATGTTTTATATTAGATTTTATTATTTGTCTGTTTGGGATGTACTGTGGTAAAATGGTATTTGAATATGGTAACCATTAGTACCATGGTAAAGAAAAATGTACAATAATATTACTATCTGATAATATTGCTGAATCACAAAGAAGTACTGTTGTGCAGTGATACTATAGTACTTTGAAATTTACCATGGTACTGAAATGTGTGCATTTACAATAGTATTTCTATTTTTTAGGGTATTGCCAAAAACCATGGTTGTACCATATTGAAATAGTACACTAACAAAAAATGTATATGTATATACATTGTATATGTACCATGGTAAAACTGTATATATTTTTAATGGTTGTACCATTTATAAATGGTACACTTACAAAAACAGTGCCTTTTTTGGACATGTACCATGTTAAAACTGAATTTTTTTTTTTTATTGTTTTACCATTGCTACAGTAAATGGTACATTAAAAAAAAAAAAAAAAAAGTGTCTTTTTGGACATGCACCACGGTAAAACTATTATTTTTTTTTAATGGTTGTACCATTTATAAATGGTACACTAACAAAAATAGTGCCTTTTTTGGACTTGTACCATGGTAAAACTGTTCTTTTTATGGTTGAACCATTTGTAAATGGTACACTAATAAAGTGTCTTTTTGGACATGTACCATGGTAAAACTGAATTTTTTATTGTTTTACCATTGCTACAGTAAATGGTACATTTAACAAGAAAAAAAGTGTCTTTTTGGACATGTACCGTGGTAAAACTTTTTTTTTTTTTTTTTTTTTTTTTTTTTTTTTTTTATGGTTGTACCAATTATAAACGCTACAATAGGGAAAAAAAAGTGCCTTTTTTGGACACATACTGTGGTAAAACTGTATTCTTTTGGAGTACAAATGATTTTTTTTTTCTTTTTTCCCATATTTGTATTTATTTGTTGCTGTTCCGGTAATTGTAAACGCAATTCCTGTCAGTCTTTCCTCTTTAGAAAACATTCATTCACTGACAAAGTTATCAGCCGTTTTTAAAGACTTCATTCTGGGCTCTCTTTGCCATTGTAGAAAGCACCAGTAATTAGTATTGATCAGTCTGCGTTGATACGGCCTGTGCCGGTGAACGTTAGATCCCGCTTTAGCGTCTAGCCTCTTGAGAACGGCATCGATCCGCTTCGCTTTTGCTTAGCAACCCACGCGACATCTTTATTACACTTCAACCACTATTTCTAACCTGGGATCAACTAGGAGTATTTATACCCACAGGTAAGCGTCTATTTTTTTTGTTGGGCTAATGTGTTGAATCCATTTGCCTCCGCTGCCACTTTAAACCTCCTTTTTGTTACATAACTTTTCCAAATATAGGTATATTTTGTTTTGAGCGTCGACAGTACCATTCAGAGTAATAATAAACATCCGTCGGCGCCGTCCTCAAGGGTTTGACGCTTATTGCTTCCGATTGCACGTGTTCGGCGTGATTCATTTTGCATATGTTCGTTTGGAGATTTGTAGCAGTGCATAAATGAATGCAGAGGAGCACACGCACACACTTATTTTCAGCCGGATCCGTTTCCCCTCATATGCCCCAAAAATCCAACTGAGAATTCATAATTTCTGAGTAGCTCTCTCGGTAAATGTCAGGCGGCGTTACATATTTAACTATGGATTACTTGGATATGTGCTTTCAGAATAATAATTGGCAGTTCTCCAGCTCCAAATCCCAGCAGGTTCTGCCTTCCCGGTTCCACATCAGCTTGACTTGTAATACTCGGAATAGAAAAATCTCTCGGTCGGAGGCAGGGATGTCAAACATGCCGTGCGGTGAGTCATTCGCCTGGCGATGGCCGGTGTTCAGGACAGCGAATGCTTTGATGTTCCTGGCCTGTCTGAACTCAACTCACACAGGCTGATCTCGCTTCGGGAATGAAGTCACCTCCTCATGCTATTTCTTTTTTATTTATTTTTTCCATCTCTGAGGAGACAGAAATGTTCACTGAAAGGTCTGTACTCGTAAAAATAAAGTATACGGTTCATTTTATGGGCATTTAAGGTTTGTGCCATTTAAGGTCTGCAAAGAAACCTCTTATGAAGATCCACTTTTGGCTCTTAAAGTAATTTTTGTGTCCATTAGGTTCTTTAGATTAGCTTGGTTTCTGGTCCTCTAGAAAATGGGCTTTTAAAATATGACGTTATATTTGTGTTCTTATTTCAGCAAAGAATCACATTTAAAAAGTATTTTTCTTTAGATCCAGGAGGTCAAACACATTGTATGAACTTTTTTCAGTCAATTTTAACAGAATTGAATGAATCAGAATGAATAGGTGATTCTGAATTGTTTACTCAAAATTTTTTTTTAAAAACACTGATTCATTCATAAACCTAGCAGTGATCGAATCATTTGTTCTGATTCAAACACACCGATTAATTAATTATTTTCAAATGAGTCATTGAATCATCCGCTCAAGCAGTTCGTTGAAAAACATTCAGGAACGCCATTACTGTAGCTGCTTGGAGACGCATGGCAGTTTCTGTTGTTGCTTTGTTTGGAAATATTTTTGTTGGCGCAGAAAAAACAGACATTAGCTGGCGATATTGTCATTAAAACGTAAGTTGTTAGTATATTAATATAATATTAGTATATTATAGATATATAATGTTTTGGCCTGTTTTTTGGACTTCATCAGATGCTCTGTTTTTGACATTTACCACGGTAATAACATTATCACTTTGTCATGTTTTATTTGTCTTTTATTATTGTGCTGCCATGTTTTGAACCTTATGATGGAAGTGCCATGTTTTTGACATTTACCATGGTAATACCATGTTGTGACGATATCATAATGTTATTTTAGGGTTTTTTTTTTTAATTGTTTTTTTTTTTCGTTTACTACGATAATACCATGTTTTGGACCAATTGATGTTCATGCCATGTTATTTATTTATTTATTTATTTATTTATTTATTTATTTATTTATTTATTGTAATATTTAACATTTTATGTGGTAACATTTACCATAACATGTAACCTTTACTATGTTTTTTGGTTATGTTTTTTGACATTTACCATGATAATACCGTTTTGGACCATATCATAATGGTAATGGCATATTTTTTTTATGTTTACCATAATACTACCATGTTTAGGACATTATCAAGATAGTGAAACCACAATATTTTTGTAATACAGTGTTTTATATCATGATGTCAATCAACCACGATAATACCATGTTTTGGACAATATCATGAAGGTCATGTGTTTTTTTTTTTTTTTTTTTTTTGACAATTAACCACAATAATACGATGTTTTGGTCTATATCTTAATGTTAATGCAATGTTTATTTGTTGTTGTTGTTGTTGTTGTTGTTGTTGTTGTCTTCTACGTTTAACATTTATATAGTAACATTCACTGTAACATTTAACATTTACTGTTTTGGACATATTTTTTGACATCTACCATGATAATACCATGTTTGGGACCATATCATAATGGTAATGGCATGTTTTTTGATGTTTACCATAATACTCTCATTTTTAGGTCATCATCAAGATAATTAAACCACGATATTTTTGTTATACAGGGTTTTGTATCATGATGTTAACGCCATTTTTTTTTTTTAATATTGTAACATTTAACATAATGTTTACTATGTTTTGGACATGTTTTTTTTTTTTTGACATTTTATTACAATAATAACATGTTTTGGAATATATGATGTTCATGCCATGTTTTTTGACAATTAACCACTAATACCATGTTTTGGGTCATATATTTCTTAAACATTTAACATTTATATGGTAACATTTACCATAACATTTAGAATTAAATATGTTTTGGACATGTTTTTTGACATTTATCACAATAATACCATGTTTTGGGCCATATGATGTTCATGCCATGTTTTTTGACATTTACCACAATAATACCGCGTTTTGAGCCATATTATAATGGTAATGGCATGTTTTTTGATGTTTACCATAATACTACCATGTTTAGCACATTATCAAGATGGTTAAACCATGATATTTTTGTAATAGTGTTTTGTATTATGATGTTAAAGCCATGTTTTGTTTTGTTTTTGTTTTGTTTTTGTCATTCACAATTTTTTTTATAACATTTACCATGGTAATACAATGTTTTGATGATGGTAATGCCATGTTTTTGTCATTTACAACAGTAATACCATGTTTTGGACTATAAAATGATGTTAATGCCATGTTTTTTGACATTTACCATGATAACGTCATGTTTAGTGCTTTATCATGATGGTTCAACCATGGTATATTTTTAAATAACATTTAACATTGTAATACAATGTTTTGTATTGTAATGTTAACACCATGTTTTTGTAATTTTACATTGGTGATACTATGTTAAGGACTTTATTATAATGTTTAATGCTATGTTTTTCTTCATTTACCATGATAATAGCATGTTTTGGAGGATATCATGATGATAATGCATTTTTTTTTCACATTTATCATGGCACTGCAATCTTTCGAGGATGGCAATGCCATGTTTTTGTCATTTATACCATGTTTATGGCTAAATCAAGATGTTAATCCCATGTTTTTTGACATTTACTATGGTGATACGATGTTTAGGACTTTATCACGATGGTTATTGCCATATTTTTGATATTTACCATGATGACACCATGTTTTGGACCTTACCCAAAATGACAAAGAGCTGTATAAATAAAATTAGTTGCAATTAGTTTCAACACCTGCTGCATCCACGGCCCACTACAAATGCCTTCAATATATTTAATGTGTATTTGTAATATGGTCAGTATTACAAATATGCAAATGGCTGTTTACTAGGTTAATATCCCATGTCACCTTGCACTGCCTCAAGTGTCCATCTGATCCCAGATCAGGCTCGAAACCTCGGACTGATGGTCTGCGTGACCTTTTTCCCGTTCAGCCTGGCAAAATGGACTTCATTTGCTGTTAAATTTATATCTGCGCTCTCCTTGGTTGCGGTGCTCGTCCACCCAAGAGCCCTCTGGGAATCTGGGCCGCCCGCCGTGCTCCCTGACGGCCGCGTGTTTTATTACCCAGTAAAGCATTACACTGGGCTCCTTTGATATTGATTTATTTATTTATTTGTGTCCGTCCCATAAGCCCTCGTGAGAGATGTGTTCGTGCTGCGGGCCGCGTTTGAGCGCATTAAATATATTGCAGGCATTTGTTGTGGCCGTGGACACGACGGGTGTTTGTTTCAGAGCGACGCGCACCTGCAGATACGACAACAAACGTGTTCTTGCCTCACACCGTGCGTTTGAAGCCTCTTCCTGAAGAGAAACAACACAGCCGGCCTCTTTTGAAGTATCAGTGTGGCTGAAGAGTCAAATGTAATTCGCTTTCCATTAACAGATAGGTTTTATAGATTATATAGATCCAGATTTGATGCGTCAGATAGCCATCCATGTGCACTTAATTGTAATTTAAATTAAATTAAATTAGATTAAAAATTTAATTTAATTTAATTTTGACCAGGATCTTGTCCATTCAGGGTTTATAAAAGGAGTATTTATCTATCTTTCCATATTTGTCCCAATGTTATTTCACTAACTAATTTGAATTATTCTTTATTTTTGCTCATTTCGATTTATTTGTTCAATCATTAGTATTTATTTATAATGGTTACCATATTAGCATTTGTTTCATGTTTGTTAGTATTTATTGAACATGTTTATTTATCGTATTGGTATACATTTCTTTTTTTAGTATTTGTTTATTTATCGTATAGGTATTTATCATGTGTATTAGTATTTATTGTGTTTATCATATTACTATTTACCATGTTTATTAGTATTTATTTAAATAAATAGTATATATTTATCGTGTTCATTTATCATATTAGTATTTATGATATGCATGATATGTGCAAAAGACAATGTGATAAATGCTAATACAAAATGGAAAATAAATACCAATAAACATAACAAATGCTTTATTATATTTATCAGGTTTGTTGGAACTAATTTACCATGTTTATTTACCATATCAATATTTATCATGTATATTAGTATTTATCATGTTTATTTATAATATTAGTATTTATCATAACTATTTATCATATTTACCATATTAGTATTTACCATGTTTATTTATAATATTAGTATTTATCATGTTTATAAGTATTTATCATATTTACCATATTAGTATTTACCATGTTTAGTAGTATTTATTTACCATGTTTATTTGTGCTATTAGTATTTAACTAGTAGTTATCTTATTTATCATATTAGTATTTACCATGTTTATTAGTAATTATTTACCATGTTTATTTTCCATATTAGTATTTATCATGTTTATTAGTATTTATGTACTTTTTAACAAACTAGTATTTAGAATGTTATTTATTGACTGTTTGTTCACCATATTAGTTTATAATTTTTATTAGTATTTATAGTTTCTTAGTATTTATTTAGTTTATTTACCTTATTACTTTTATTCATGTTTATTAGTATTTATGTACTTTTTTTTTACGAAACTAGTATTTAGCATGTTTATTAGTATTTATTTAGTATTTTTAACATATTTATCAAATTTATTTATTGACTGTTTATTCACCATATTAGTGTTTATCCTGTTGTTTATTAGTATTTATCGTAGTTATTAGTATTTCTTTACAATGTTTATTTATCATGTTCATGTGATAAATGCTAATACAAAATGGAAAATAAATACCAATAAACATGACAAATGCTTTATTATATTTATCAGGTTTGTTGGAACTCATTTACCATGTTTATTTACCATATCAATATTTATCATGTTTATTAGTATTTATTTACCAAATTAGTACTTATCATGTTTATTAGTATTTATGTACCCCCCCCCCTTTTTTTTTTTTTTTACCAAACTAGTATATAGCTTGTTTATTAGTATTTATTTACCATGTTTTTATGTATATTTATTGTTTATTATTATTTATTGACAATGTTTATTTGCCATGTTTATCACGTTTATTAATATTTATGCTATTTATTTGTATTTATTTATGATGTTAATTAGCTTTACTATGTTTTATTAGTATTTACCATATTAGTGTTTATCATGTTTATTAGTATTTATTGTTTATCAGTATTCATGTACTTTTTTTTCCAAACTAGTATTTAACATTTATTAGTATTTCTTTACATTTGTTTTAAACATTTATCACGTTTATTTGACTGTTTATTCACTATATTAGTGTTTATTGTGTTATTAGTTTTTATCGTGGTTATAAGTATTTCTTTACAATGTTTATTTACTTTATTAGTATTAATCATGCTTATTACTATTTATTTACCATATTAGTACTTATCATGTTTATTATTATTTATGTACCCTTTTTTTTAATCAAACTAGTATTTAGCTTGTTTATTAGTATTTACCATGTTTTTTTTTTGACACATTGTTTATCGTATATTCACATTTATTCACTGTATTAGTGTTCACCATGTTTATTAGTATTTATGCTATTTATTTGTAATTATTTAAATGTTTATTAGTCTTACTCTTTATTAGTATTTATTTACCATATTAGTGTTTATCATATTTATCAGTATTTGTTTATTAGTATTTACTTACCATGTTTATTTATCACATTAGTATTTATTTCTCATATTTATTAGTATTTATTTGTTGTGTTGTCTTGTTTTGGATCTATCATGCATTTTATGTACTGATTTTACAGGGAAAGTGGAGTATTGGGTATAACCATGGTGAAATGTGTTAAACACAGCTTTATTTTGCCCGAACACACGACGCTTATCAAGCCACTCGTCTCGTATTGACTGAAAGCTAATTTCCCAAATTAGCCGTAATGCTCTGCAAATGTTTGGCCTTCCTTAAATGACAAATTCCACGGATAAACTTATCGGATTTCCTTCCAGAACATGACGCATTTAGGAGAATCTTAATTGGCCGAACGTCCGTAAGGCGTTCGCTAGCGTGTGTGTGTGTGTGTGTGAGAGAGAGAAATCCCGCCCTTATCAGCATCAGCGTGTCATTGTTTAACTAGCCTCAGAGTCGAGCACTTCAGCCAAGTCATGTTTATTCATTTAGCCCAGAGGGAGAGAGACAGAAGAAACACAGTGATTAATTCTAATTTGACTTTATCATAATGTAGCAGGGGCCCATTACCACGCCAATCACACCGCACGCACAGCATGCTGGGAACACAGACTATACTGCACTTCACTAAATTGCATACATAGGGGAGAAAAAAAAATACATTAATTAAATTACATTAATTTAAGTGTAGTTTAATTTTTTGTAATTTTATTGTGTGCTTTTATCACTTTTTTTCAGTAGTACTGTTTAGATTTAAATTATTTTTACCCTAATTTTAAAAAAAAAAATTTCATAACTTATTTTCATTTTAGCTTTCATTTCAATTAACAAAACATTAACAAAATAAACAAATCTTTAATAGCTTTAGTTTTATTTAACCATAATTACAATACAATAAGTACTGACACAATAAAAACATAACATAATAAAAAACATGATTTTTTTTTTTAATTAAAAAAGAAAAAAAAAACAGAATTATCTGTTTTTGCAAATAAAGTTTAGAAGATTAACCAAAATCTGAAATAAATTATATACATGTATCTGTTTATTTTATTAAAGATATATTTGTTTATTTATTTACATATTTATTTATTCATTTATTTATTTATAGTTTATTTATGAATGAATGTGCATTTATAAGCACTTTTTAAAAAGGAGTTTAATTTCCATCTTTGCATATTTATTCTGGTGTTATTTTAATATAACTTATAATTGATTATAGTTTTTATTAGTATTTGAAGTAGCTTTTGTTTTTAAAAGTTTCATTATAATTAATTTGTGTAGTATAATTTTTTGTAATTTTTGTGTGCTTTTATCATTTTTTTTTTTCAGTAGTAGATTTAATTTATTTTTAGCTTTATTTTCAGTTAAATGTCCCCATTTTTCATGAGCTGAGCTCAAAGATCTAAGACTTTTTCTATCTACACAAAAGGCCTATTTCTCTCAAATATTGTTCACAAATCTGTCTAAATCTGTGTTAGTGAGCACTTCTCCTTTGCTGAGATAATCCATCCACCTCACAGGTGTGGCATATCAAGATGCTGATTAGACAGCATAATTATTATACAGGTGTGCCTTAGGCTGGCCACAATAAAAGGCCACTCTAAAATGTGCAGTTTCATCACACAGCACAATGCCACAGATGTCACAAGTTTTGAGGGAGCGGGCATTGGCATGCAGGAGTGTCCAAAGGCGTTTCAGAGGATTTGGCAGTACATGCAACCGGCCTCACAACCGCAGACCACATGTAACCACACCAGCCCAGGACCTTCACATCCAGCATCTTCACCTCCAAGATCGTCTGAGACCAGCTACCCGGACAGCTGCTGCAACAATCGGTTTGCATAACCAAAGAATTTCTGCACAAACTGTCAGAAACCGTCTCAGGGAAGCTCATCTGCATGCTCGTCATCCTCATCGGGGTCTTGACCTGACTGCAGGTCGTCGTCGCAACCGACTTGAGTGGGCAAATGCTCACATTCGACGGTGTCTGGCACTTTGGAGAGGTGTTCTCTTCACGAATGAATCCTGGTTTTCACTGTACAGGGCAGATGGCAGACAGCGTGTATGGCGTCGTGTGGGTGAGCGGTTTGCTGATGTCAGCATCGTGGATCGAGTGGCCCATGGTGGCGGTGGGGTTATGGTATGGGCAGGCGTATGTTATGGACAACGAACACAGGTGCATTTTATTGATGGCATTTTGAATGCACAGAGATACTGTGACGAGACCCTGAGGCCCATTTTTGTGCCATTCATCCATGACCATCACGTCATGTTGCAGCATGATAATGCACGGCCCCATGTTACAAGGATCTGTACACAATTCCTGGAAGCTGAAAACATCCCAGTTCTTGCATGGCCAGCATACTCACCGGACATGTCACCCATTGAGCATGTTTGGGATGCTCTGGATCAACGTATACGACAGCGTATTCCAGTTCCTGCCAATATCCAGCAACTTCACACAGCCATTGAAGAGGAGTGGACCAACATTCCATAGCCCGCATTCAACAACCTGATCAACTCTATGTGAAGGAGATGTGTTGCACTGCGTGAGGCGAATGGTGTTCACACCAGATACTGACTGGTTTTTGGACCCCCCTGCCGATATATAATTGCTATAATTATGTATCAAGTACTTTTATCATTTAAATGTTATTTCAATATTATATGTATAAAATATTATAATTATGTTGATATTATAACACTAGGATAAAGTGTTCTGCCATACATAATCTGTATTAAGAATATTTTTTTATTAAGATATATTAATTTGTTTTTTTCATTTTATTACTATTATTATTAGTTAAGCAGTCAACAGAAAAGTACACAAGTACAAACTACTGAAAAGACATTTATTTAAACCTTGTTTCCATTTGCATTAAATTAAATATGGTGTTTACATTGCAAAATGCCATCTTAATGAGATTTTAATGAGTCTTCTTTGTCTTGTTTTGCAGTTAAAATGTGCTTGGGAAGCATCACTGTATAGGATATTATGGCTTGTTGTCATAGTTTAATATAATGCAAGTCTTTTTTTCACAACTTAATACTTTAAACAAACTAAAAACCCAGCGCAGTAAGACAAAACACACACGTATACAATTATAAAACACCAAAAAGGGCATTTTTGTAAGAAAAAGAGTATTTCTTTGGGCATAATGTTAAATGTTCAGTATAAAAAAAAACACTTGAGAGAAAAACATCCACATCTAGTTGAGAATATCAGAATATTTCTGTTCGCCTCTTTCTGAGACTCGAACAAAACCTCTCATTTGTGCGTCTTTAAATAGCCTTGCAGTTTGTTTGTTTGTTTGTGTGTTGAATTGTTTGCGCGTTTATCCACACCGACTGTTTGCACAGAGAAGCGCGTCTGTCGCCAGAACATGCTTTTGTTCCCTTTGTGTTAACAGCCGTAATAAGCCGTTTTTCAGGACGAGAACCGCCATAAATGGAGGAGAGAAACGTTTATTGTGTGTGTCTCTCTCTCTCACACACACACGGGCTGCGTTATCCGAGCGCAGCGTCTAATCAAATATTCATCAGTATGAAAGTGTTAGGTGCTTGTGGGACTGCTAATTAGCAAGCCTAGCCTCAGTACAGTCATCTCATGAAAGTCAACGCCAACAGTTGGTCCAGTTTGCACTGCTTTTTCCTTCCCATCTTCTGACTGGAGTTGCCAAACGCTTCCTATTAGCCAAGATGTCCATTTTTTTTTTTGTTTGTTTTTTTTTTTGGCTAAACAGGACGTTTACTGTCACGTCTTGTTATAAATTAAATCCAGAATCATCACAGACAGTATTTTGTCAAAAATATGGATATTCTGCTTTGAAATGGTGGTTAATACACCATTATGTTTTTTTTCTTTTTTTGGACCAGTAAGATTTAATTGGCTATTTTGTTTAACTGCACTGACTCATCGACAAGTTAAAAACAAGTGAATCAGTGCAGTAAAGCAAAATACACTTTAAAAATATACAAAAGTCTTATTGTATC
This sequence comes from Cirrhinus mrigala, assembly GCA_036247105.1. Taxonomy (NCBI): domain Eukaryota; kingdom Metazoa; phylum Chordata; class Actinopteri; order Cypriniformes; family Cyprinidae; genus Cirrhinus; species Cirrhinus mrigala. The sequence goes on along the minus strand of CM070028.1, from coordinate 43,223,874 downwards.
TTAAGTACATTTCTTGTTTTAATGACTTGTTTGATATTCTGGGGAATTACACACAAATTATGTTATATATATTTAATTTCTTTTACTAAATATTGATTCAAGTTTGAGAATGAGAGGGATATTACTGCAAACTAAAACTTCTAAAAAAGCTGAGATGAAAAATGACATAAAAAGCTTCATTAAATCAGTTACAAATACTAAAAATATTAGATTAAAAAAAGTGTTTAACCAAAAATATTGGTCATTTTTTGTTTAGTTTGTTGAATCACTAAAATTAAAAATATATAAATAATAAACTGGAAATGAACGAAATAAAACTGAAATGGAACTAAAACTTGCATTTAAAAAAAAAAAATTGTATATATAAAAAATACAAAAATATGTAAACAATTATATAGCAAATAAATTATATATATATATTATATATATATATATTGCATTAGTGTTTATTTGTAGTTAAATGTTGGAAGTTTTATGATTAAATTAGTTCTTATTGAATGATTTTGTCAAAATTGAAAATGCAAATTTTTTTTTATATATATATATATATATATATATATATATATATATATATATATATATATATATATATATATATATATATATATAAAATTAGCATTTTCAATATTGGCAAGTGTTTCAGTTTCATTGTCCAACCCCTGTGTATATATATATATATATATACAGGGGTTGGACAATGAAACTGAAACACTTGCCAATATAATATTGGAGGTTTCATGGCTATATTTGCGCTGTCCGGTGCCCAATCTTCACTTACTGTACATTACACCAGTTAGAGCAGAGTGTAAAGTTTCATTATGTGCACCCAATGGTTCAAACATTGTACCTTGAAGGTAGTGCTCTGTATCAGGATAATAATGCACCAATACACACAGCAAGACTGGTGACAGACTGGTTTAATGAACATGAAAATTAAGTTGAACATCTCCCATGGCCTGCATAGTCACCAGATCTGAATATTATTGAGCCACTTTGGGGTGTTTTGGAGGAGCGAGTCAGGAAACGTTTTCCCACATCAGCATCACATAGTGACCTGGCCACTGTTCTGCAAGAGGAAAATGGCTCAAAATCCCTCTGGCTGCTTTGCAGGACTTGTATTTGTCACTCCCACGATGAAATGATGTTGTATTAGCTGCAAAAGGAGGCCCAATATCATACTAATTGTGATCTAAAACCAGGTGTTTCAGTTTCATTGTCCAACCCCTGTATATATATATATATATATATATATATATATATATATATATATATATATATATATATATAAAATTTGCATTTTCAATGCAAACCAGTGTTATTTTAGCATAGTTTACATATAAACTATGCTAAAATAATACTGGTCACCCATTTGAAACAAAGAGCACTCAAAAAAATCTGAAATATTTCTTCATTTCATGTGATTTTCATTCATTGATCAAGGTTTTTAGATCCTAAAACTGTATTTCCAAGCTTAACAGTGGTTAAAAAGCTGGCAAACCCTACAGTAGACACTACTGATGAAATCCACGACGTGTTTCAGTAATGCATGTCGTTTAGGGTGAGTGTGTAAACTCGTATTTTACTCGCATGTCCAGGTGTGATACACCACGCCGTGCCGCTTCTTAAAGCGGTCGGGACATTGTAAGGATTTTAAATTGAATGAGGGGGAAAAATCCTTTTAGTTTCCCCTCGGATAAAGGTAAAAGTCCCCTTTTTTTTTTTTTTTTCCTCTCTCTCTCGTTTCCAATCTCTCTCCATCAATCCTCACGGCTGCGAGGGCTCAATAAAGCCTGTGGAAGAGGTCAGTCTTATTGATACGGGTTTCTTCCCTCGGATCCTACAAATCATATTATCACGGAACGCCGCGCCAAATCCTGCGGGTATTAGAGGCCGTTTCCCGCCTCCTAAGAGAGCAGATGTTGTTGGCGCCACCGATATGGGCTGCTCTTCCGCCATTGTAGTCGGATGGAAGGTTCTGGGCTTCTTCGTTTCTCCCGCCTACGATGTTGTTCATCTGGGCCAAGTTTATTGATTGGAGCGCTCGACCACCTGCTGCGTCTCTGTCATAAACAATCTTTGCTGTTGCGGGTGAGCTCAAGATCTTCGTCTTCTGACTACAGAAGGAAACAGACTCTTGAAACCAGATTACGGATGTTCCCCGTGAATAGAGTCCACCTGCGGCCTTCTGGGAAACCGTATTGACCCCATGTTTGTTTTCTCCTGCTCTTACAAGCTTTTCTTGAGATGGCAAATGTTGGTTTTATCATCTTTACATCTGCAGTCTCTACTTCATTTCCAATGAAAAGGATTTGTGTTACTTGACTGCAGGTTCCTCATTATGGTTCCTCATGAGGAATCATAGCTCATCATCATGGTTTATCAACATAGTTTCTCACGTTTATGTTTCATTATACTATCTTGTATTAGTATCTTCTTGTATATCATGGTTTCTCAAGATACTTAAACCAAGACCCTCTTCACACCTGCAACTCTTCATTATCTTTTTTACCAATGAATTTAACCCTATAAAGCCTGCCACATATGAAATTAAAGTCATAAAAATCTAAATTGAAGAGTTTACTGGCTGATATTTAATATGATCAAAAAGTGATGAGATTCTGATTCTTGTAATGTAAATCAATGAGATCTTTATAACAGTATAGCAGATAGAAAGACATGTAAACCACAAGCTGAAAGTCGACATTTGTACAGTTAGACTAAAATGCCTTTTTGGCTGCAAAATTAAGTCTAAACTATCAAACAGATGACAGGACTTTAGGATCTTTAGATTGGTTCCTGGTGGTGAAAAACAAACAAACTTTGGTTGCTGCTCATGGATTATTATCATGGTTCCTCAACAGTTTTCCATTTTGTTGTTTCTCATCTTCATAGTTTTCTTATCTCTGGCTCATCTTCTTCAATGTTCCTCATACTGTATCTCATCATGGATTATCTTCATGGTTCCTTAAGAAATCTCCTCCAGGTTTTTCATCCTAGTTCCTCATCGGTTTTCCTCTTCATAGTTTCTCATCTTCATAGTCTTCTCATTTCTTCTTCTTCAAAGCTCCTCGTGGTTTCTCATCATGGTTCCTTCAAGGTTTCTATCCTGGTTCCTCAACAGTTTTTCTCTTCCAAGTTTCTCATCTTCATATTTTTCTCATTTCTTGTTCTTCAAAACTCCTCATAAATCTTATAATGGTTTCTTTAAGGTTTCCATCCTGGTTCCTCAACAATTTTTCTCTTCATAGTTTCTCATCTTCACACTTTTTTCGTTTCTTATTATTCTTCGTCAAAGATTCTTAAGACATTTCCAAGTTTTTCATCCTGGTTCCTCAACAGTTTACATCTTCATAGTTTTCTTGTTGCTGTTCTTCAAAGTACCTCATATCTCATCATGGTTTCACATCATGGATTATCCTCATGGTTCCTTGAGAAATCTCCTCCAGGTTTTTCATCGTGGTTCCCCATCAGTTTTCCTCTTCATAGTTTTTCATCTTCATAGTTTTCTCATTTCTTCTTCAAAGCTCCTTGTGGTTTCTCATCATGGTTCCTTCAAGGTTTCTATCCTGGTTCCTCAACAGTTTTCAATTTCATAGTTTCTCATCTCACATCATGGATTATCCTCATGGATCCTTAAGATGACATCTCCAGGTTTTCATGCTGGTTCCTCAACAGTTTTTCTCTTCCAAGTTTCTCATCTTCATATTTTCTCATTTCTTGTTCTTCAAAACTCCTCATAAATCTTATCATGGTTTCTCGTCATGGTTCCTTAAAGGTTTCTATCTTGGTTCCTGAACAATTTTTCTCTTCATAGTTTCTCATCTTCACACTTGTTTCATTTCTTATTATTCTTCATCAAAGTTCCTTAAGACATCTCCAAGTTTTTCATTGTGGTTCCTCAACAGTTTACATCTTCATAGTTTAATCTTCATAGTTTTCTTCTTGTTCTTCAAAGTACCTCATATCTCATCATAGTTTTCCTGCAATGGATTATCCTCAAGGTTCCTTAAGACACCTCCCCCTTGTTTTTTTTTTCCATGCTTTTTCCTCTTTATAGTGTCTCATTTCATAGCTTTCTCATTTATTGTTCTTCAAAGTTCCTCATATATCTCATTATGGATTCTCATCATGGTTCCTTCAAGGTTTCCATCCTGGTTCCTCCACAGTTTTCCCTCTTCCATAGTTTCTCATCTTCACACTTTTTTGTTTCTCGTTCTTCTTCCTCATAGTTCCTCAAAACATCTCCTCCTGGTTCCTCAAACTGTTTTCCTCTTCATGGTTTCTCATCATGGATTATCATCATGGTTCCTCAAGACATCTGGTTTTTCATCCTGGTTCCTCAACAGTTTTCCTCTTCATAGTTTATCATCATGGTTCCTCAAGGTTTCCATCCTGGTTCCTCAGCAGTTTCTCTCTTTATAGTTTCTCTTCTCAAATTTTCATTTTTAATTCTTCATCAAAGTTCCTCGAGACATGTCCTCCTGATTTTTCATCCTGGTTCCTCACCATGGATTATCATCATGGTTTCTCAAGACATCTAGTTTTTCATCCTGGTTTCTCAACAGTTTTCATCTTCATAGCTTATCATCTTCATAGTTTTCTTGTTGTTGTTCTTCAAAGTACCTCATCTCTCGTCATGGTTTCACATCATGAATTATCCTCATGGTTCCTCAAGACATCTACTGTTTTTTCCATCCTTTTTCTTCTTCATGGTGTCTTATCTTCATAGTTTTCTCATTTCTTGTTCTTCAAAGTTCCTCATATATTTCATTATGGTTTCTTCAAGGTTTTCCATCCTGGTTCCTCAATGGTTTTCCTCTTCATCATTTCTCATCTTCACACTTTTGTTTTTCTTCATCAAAGTTCCTCAAGACATCTCCTCCTGTTTTCCTCTTTATATTTTCTCATCATGGATTATTATCATGGTTCCTCAAGACATCTGGTTTTTCATCCTGGTTCTTCAACAGTTTTCGTCTTAGTTTCTCATCTTCTGTTTTCTTGTTTTTCTTCAAAGTACCTCATCTCATCATAGTTTCACATCATGGATTATCCTTATGGTTCCTTAAGGCATCTTATCCTGGTTTATCCACCGTTTTTCCTCTTCATAGTGTCTCATCTTCATAGTTTTCTCATTTCTTGTTCCTCTCTCATCATGGATTCTCATCATGGTTCCTCAAGGTTTCCATCCTGGTTTCTATACAGCTTTCCTCTTCATAGTTTCTCATCTTAACACTTTTTCATTTTCTCTTTCTTCTTCATCAGTGTTCCTCAAGACATCTCCTCCTGGTTCCTCAAATTGTTTTCCTCTTCATGGTTTCTCATTGTAGATTATCATCCTGGTTCCTCAAAAGTTTTCCTCTACATAGGTTCTCATCTTCATAGTTTTAAAGTTGTTCTTCAAAGTACCTCATATCTCGTCATGGTTTCTTTTCATCGATTATCCTTATTGTTTCACTTCATTGTTTCTCATCTTCATAGTTTTCTCATTTATTGTTCTTCATCAGAGCTCCTCATGTCTCATCAGGGTTTCCCATCCTGGTTCCTCAAGGTTTCCATTTTGGTTCCTCAACAGTCTTCCTCTTCATAGTTTCTCATCTTCACACTTTTTGTTGTTTCTCGTTCTTCATAATCAAAGTTCCTCAGAACATGTTTTTCATCCTGGTTCCTTAAACTGTTTAACTCTTCATTGTTTCTCATCATGGTCCCTCAAGACATCTGGATTTTCATTCTGGCTCCTCAACAGTTTTCTTCTTCATATTGTCTCATCTTCACAGTTTTCTTGTTTGTTGTTCTTCAAAGCCTCTCATATCTCGTCATCGTTTGTTATCATGGTTTCCCATCATTGTTCCTCAAGACGACATCCCCTGGTTTTTCAACTGGTTCCTCAACAGTTTACCTCTTCATAGTTTTCTTGTTTCTCGTTCTTTAAAGTTCCTCATATCTCGTAATGGTTTCTCATCATGGTTCCTTAAGACATCTTCTGATTTTTTTCAACCTGGTTCCTCAACTGTTTTCCTCTAGATAGTTTCTTATCTTCATAGTTTTCTTGGTCTTCATCTAAGTCCCTCATATCTCGTCATGGTTTACATTGTGGATTATCATAATGGTTCCTCATGAAATCTCCTGGTTTTTCATCCTGGTTCCTCAACAGTGTTCCTCTTCATAGTTTCTCATCTTCATAGTTCTCTTGTTCTTCAAAGTTTCTCAAATCGCATAGTGTATTGCCATTATGGTTTCTCATCATGGTTCCTCAAGACAACTCCTAGTTTTTCATCCTGTTTTCTCAACCATTTTCCTCCTCATAATTTCTCATCTTCATAGTTTTCTTGTTTCTTGTTCATTAAATTCCTCATATCTGGTCACGGTTTGTCACCATAGTTTCTCAAGACATCTAGTTTTTCTTCCTGGTTTCTCGAGACTTTTCCTCTTCATGTTTTTTTTTTTTTTTTTTTCATCTTCATAGGTTTCTTGTTCATTAAATTCCTCATATCGTGTCACGATTTGCCATCATGGTTCCTCAAGACGACATCTAGTATTTCATTCTGGTTCCTCAACAGGTTTTCTCTTAATAGATTCTCATCTTCATAATTTTCTTGTTTCTTGTTCATTAAATTCCTCATAAATTTGTCGTCAGGGTGTGTCATCATAGTTTCTCATCCTGGTTTCTCAACAGTTTTCCTTTTCATAATTTCTCATCTTCAAAGTTTTCTCATTCTTCATCAGAATTCCTCATCTTGTCTCCAGATATTCATTCAGAGTTCTTTCTGCAACATCTTACACCATGAAAAAGAGTCTGATAACTTGGATGGTGCTCTAACCAAGAACCTTATGGAGATTTTCTTCTCTTCCCCTACCCAGAAAAACTCCTTCATACTTCTGTGTCAAGTTTAATCCATCAATTTTCCTTGAGATCTTTCTGGAGAAACACTCCTCATACGAATGTTTAAACACATGACTGGCATTCTCGCTTAAATAACAGAGTCAACCAAAGCGAATATGTTTCTTCTGGATCAATACCTGCTTCTGAGTAATGGACGTTCTGATAACTAATTCCATTGTGGCTTGCCGAAGCAAGCTGTGTGTTTTTAGCCGACCTTTCTCTCTCTCCTTCGCCCACGTTGAGGTTGTATAATGAAGCCTGGTCTCTTAAGCTTCCTCTCAGAGGTTTGGGCATGTAACTCCTTTATTAGATTATATAGCATGTCTTTTGAAAGAGGGAGATTTATACCTTTCATTATTGGGAGAAAGCATTTAATCAATAATTGTTGGGCGGGATTTATGATGCCGCAGTTGGTTTAAAATCCACCGAGTGATGTTATTTGTGGTGACAGGGCCTGCCGCTTGGACGCCGTCCCACTTGAGGATGGAGTGGGACTATCCGTGAAGTGCTTTTCAAGCCCAGTGTTGGTGTAAGCTGTCGTTTATACTCTTTTTAGTGTGTATTTTGGGCAGTGTTTTTACAGTTTACATTTTAAAACCATGTCCAAACACTGACAGTTCATGTTTTTTTAATATTTGTAGGTACTTTTCAGGGATCCTGATTGTTGTCCCCACACCTTTCTTTGCTTGCATTGAAGTTAAATGTTGTGAAGCAAAAATTGGAGTAATGTGACTCAATATGAACAACACAGGATAAATTCCTTTTCCAATTTTTTTTTTTTTTTTTATATTTTTTAATAATATTTTAATTTTAATATTTTAACTTTTTAATTTTTTAATCATTTTTATTATTTATATATTTAATTTTTCCACAACACACATCTGGCTTTATTTTTATTTTATAATTTGGTTATTTTATGATTTATTTATTTATGTATTCTTTTAATTATTTATATACATATACAAGTGTATTTGATTTTATTTTATAATATTTATTGATGGTTTTTAATTATTTTCACAGTGTATAACAACATAGATTCATAATTGTTTTATTTTATTTTGTAAAATACAAGTATTTTTGTTTTATATGACTACTATTTTCTGCTTTTACAATTTTATAACGTACGGTTGTGTGTGTGTGTGTATATATATATATATATATATATATATATATATATATATAAAATATTATTTGTTAATTATTTATTATGTATTGTTTGCACAGGGTACAAGTATTAATTTGACTAATTAAAATAAGTTTTTAATTTTATTAATAATGTTTAATTACTTGGACAAGTTTAAATCTGGCTTGTTATAATTAAAATACATTTTTAATATTATTAATCACTTTCAATTGTTTGCACAATGTACAAGTGTAAATCTGACTTATTTCAAAATTAATTTTTCTAACAGCACAAAATATACAAATATAAAACCGTTACTTTATTGTAATTTCATTCATTTAAATTTAATTGCACCAAGTATAGATGTATAATATTTATCATTAATTTGCACACAATATACAAGTATAGAATTTTTATGGTATATTAATCATGTAAAATTACATTAAAAAATGCTAAAACAGTCAAATATTAAAGTAGAAAAAGTACAAGGTAAAACTTAAACTTTTTAAATTTAAGAAACTTAAATGACTTTGTGTTGCTTATTTTTGACATTACAAACGTTGACTCTCTGGTTGCTGAAACATTTCAGACTTTTCTTGTATAACACGAAGAATAAAATCAACAACTTAAGACCCTACAACCTTTGCGTCTGAAAGCAGAAAATGGCTTTGCAGAATCAAACATGAAGATCAGCTCATCGTCTCCGGAGTTTACAGTCCAGCGGACAGAACAGAGACCAGTTCCTCCGCGTTCATGTCCGTGGGCGTCTTCACAAACAGTGATTGCTTCAGAGTGATTGTGTTTCCCCTCTGGTTTTATTTGCTGTGCCCCGAACGCTCGTCACGCGCGGCCGCCGTTTCCCCCCTCGACGCTTCAGTCCGTCTTTCGATTTGATTAATTTTTCTGCAATTTTCGCTCTGTGTACGCCGCTATCTGCCACCATGCTTGGCTAAACTGCTCGGGCACTTTCCTGCTCCGGTCAACAGCCTGTTTTCTCTGGAGAGGCCGAGCAAAAAACACAAATCAGAATAAGAGGCTTAGAGCTCGTGGGAATTGTGGTTCGGCTCAGTGAGAGTCGGGAACTGATTTCTTGACGTGTTTTTAGCCTCTGGGGGAAGAGCCTCCGGGCTTCGCGCTTCACACTCGCTGTCGTTGCTCTGGGCTCGACAAGCCACTCGTACTTTCCTGATTTCTGTCAAGCTGTTTCGTATGCCACAGAGTGTTTAGAGTACAGTTTGTTGGTTTTGGATGTGCTGCCAGACTGATACTGATCATGCCTACAGTGAAAATACTACTACTTATGTCATTTCTATTGATACACCAGTGGATGGCGATATGTAAATGTCTTGTAAGCTATCAAATCTTTAATTTAGGATCGGCTGAGTCACTGAATCATTCATTCAGTCTGATTTGTTCAAAAACACTGATTCATTTAGGGCAGAAAAAATCTTTTATGAGTGAGTCATTGAATCATTCACTCAATCAGATTAGTTTAAAAACTCAGAAATTGGAACGCCACTTGTGTTGCTTTAATATGCTAGTTTTTTTTTTTTTTTTTTTTTAATTCTTAAAATAAAGTAATAAGACTTTTGAACCCCACTTAAGTTTAGTTACTGTGTTCAAATCACTTATAAAAAAATACATGGGTCAAAATTATAGGTTTTTCTTTTGTCGAAAATCATTAGGATATTAAGTAGAGATCATGTTCCATGAAGATATTAGCAAGAACTTCATCTGGACAACTTTAAAGGTGATTTTTCTCAATATTTTGATTTTTTTTTTTTGCACACCCTCAGATTCCAGATCTTTGTTGTATCTTGACCAAATATTGTCCTATGTAAACAAACCATACAATAATGGAAAGCTTATTTATTCAATTTTCATATTATCTAGAAATATCAATTGTAAAAAAATGGACCCTTGCGACTGGTTTTGTGGTCCAGGGTCACATTTTATTTTATTTTTTTTTAAATATTTGTATAGTTTTTAGTTTTGTTATTTTAGTATTTTAGCTTACTAGCTACAGACTAAGCGAAAATGAGAAATATACCCTTTTTCTAGTTGAAATATCAAGTTTAAATAAGTCAGTATTTTTTTTTTTTTTTTTTATTAAAGCAATTTTTAGGGTTTTACTTGCCTGTTTCTCTAATTATTGAATGTACTAACAATTTCTGATTGATCTCATCTTTTTTTTTTTTTTTTTTGCTGTACACTTAAAAATAAAGGTGCTTCAGGATGCCATAGAAGAACCTTTTTTTTTATCTAAATGGTTCCATAAAGAACCTTTAAAATCTGAAGAACCTTTGTTTCACAAAATGTTCTTCAGTTTATAAAAATTGAAGAAAGAGTTTCTCATTTTTAGCCTTGATGAATACTAGATAACTAACCCGAGTTAAGTAAATGGCTGAATGATTAAACAATATGGTAGTTTACTGCACATTTCATCAAACTGTCTTCAACAACAGCACTTTGATTGTGTTGTGTTATTTTAAATATAACAAGGTTTAAAAATGGTCAAATTCATCATGGAATTCAAACAACAAATGTTTTGTGGCTTGACAGAAAATGCACATTTAAATGTTGTTGAATGAACAGTTGTTTCTGTCACACCACAAAACTAAGCCAAAAACAACATTTAACAGTAAATATTAATTTAAGTTTCTATAGTTCATTTTTAGCCTTGACCAATAAATAGATTACTAACCTGAGCTAAGTATAAGCTGTCAAGTTGTTTAAAACAATTTATTTTACTGCGCTTTAAAAAGTCTTCAATAACAGCATTTCTATTGTGTTATTTTAAATACTACAAGGTTTAAATGGTCAAATTTTTCAGGAAATTCAAACAATAAATGTTTTGTGGCGTGACAGAAACTGCTGTTGAAAGAACCGTTATTTCTGTCACACCACAAAACTGCGCCAAAAACATTTAACGGTCAATGTTCATTTAAATTTCTATAGTTCATTTTTAGCCTTGACCGATAAACACTGGATAACTAACCTGAAATAAGTTGTTTAAAAGCTTGTACTGCGGTTTAAACCGACTGAATGAGTAATTAAAACGTACTGTACATTTCAACAAAACCGCTGACTTTAATGAATGTTTTCTCCTTCTGTTGTTGTGGTAAAGATGATTCTTGGCCGCGGCCTCACATTTGAACGAGCAGTTTGTCACGCCACAGAACATTTATTGTTTGAAATTCCTGATTATTTTGGCCATTTTTAAACATTGTTTTCTTTACAATAACACAACACAATCAGGTGTTGTTGTTTATTTCTTATTTTAAACCGCGTTTTTCAAAAAGCGGCTCATTTAAATTAACCGCGTATGATCTGTATTATACAGTATACACAAAACTTCTTGCCTTTATAGAAGATGCTTAAGCGCTTGTTCGTCTTTGTGGCTTTTTCTGTGTGGGTAGTCAAGAGGCAGCTCTTTGCTAGCACAAGCTAATTGGTTCAGGTCTCGCGTCCTGCGGGCTCGTCCTCTCCTGACCCTGCGGATCAGGCGTCAGGTTAGTTCAGAGCGTGTTCCCCGCGCTATTAATGCGGTTCCCGCTGCGGCGGAGACGATAGAGCACCTCAGGAGGCCGCAGAGAGGAGAAAAAGCCACAGTGTGGATCACACACCGCGTCCTCAAGGACTCCAGCGCGCTCACACTCCATTCCAGTGCATGCACGCACGCGGTCAGGCGGATCAGAGCGCGCGCGCTTCATGAGTGTCACGTGAAGTCATGAAAGGTTGTTTTTGCTGTAAATTGCGGCTTGTAGAGTGTCGGTAGCGCCGCGTTTCTTAATCTGAAGTGGAAACACATTGATCACACCTGTTAATTAAGCTAGTCGCACTTCCTGGTACAACAGTAACGAGCAGGGAGTCATAATGCGCGGGAACACTTAACCCCAGATGTTTGGGTGCGTTTATAAGTGTCGTTTAAGTCAAGCATCACTTCGCTGTTGTTCATATTTAGGGCAGTGCTATTGTAGCTATCAGTGAGAGGTTTTTATTCATATTTAATTGGTGTTTTCTTTTTAGATGTTCAGTTAATTTCAGTTAAGTATAGTTTTATGAATTTTAATTTCAGTATTATTTAAATGAATTTCAATTTTAGTTAGCTGGCAACCAGCTAAAAATTAAGAAAGTTTAAGTTTTATTAAATATTTTATTTAATTTCAGTTAATTATTTATTTCAAGTAACAATTTTTTTTTAATGGTTTTAGTTAACTATAATAGGTATCTCGATTTATATATTTCTTATTGTTTTAAATGTGTCTCTATAATTAACTTTAATTTAAGTTTTAGTTGTTTTGGTACATCAAGTTAACAGAAAAAAACAAGTTTTGCTTTGGCAATAAAGTAAGAAGTAAAGTAAGTTTATTTAGTTTTAGTTAACGTTTATTTCATTTGGGGGTTTATTTCATTTACTTTTTTAACAGTTTTAGTTAACTATATAATAAGCTTATAATGATTTAAGTTTCTTTCTTTTTCTTTCTTTCTTTTAAATGACTAGTTTTTAATTTTAGGTCATCACAAAAATGACAAATGTTGTCTTTATAATTAGATTGTTCCTTTTTTTATATATTTTATTTTAATTTTAATTAAAATAAGTATTCATTCATTCATTAATTTATTTTAATATGTTTAGTTTTGTTAAATTTTACTATGAAAAATGGTGCCCTGATAACTAGCTGGAATAAAGTAAGATGGTTCATTTTTCTTTCTTTTTTTAATATTTTATTTTATTTCAGATAATGTTTATTTTAATTAAAATAAATTATTTATTTTAAATAAAAATTAAACTAGTTTTATTAAATTTTAGTACATCACAAAAATGAGAATTGTTGCCTTGATAACTATCTGAAATAAATTAAGATTGCTTCTTTTTTAATAATTTTATTTCAATTAATGTTTATTTTAATAAAATAAGTATTCAATTATTTTAAATGTCTAGTTACATTACATTACATTTTACTATATCACAAAAATGAGAAATGTTGCCTTGATAACTACCTGAAATAAAGCAAGATTGTTTCTTTTTTTAAATATTTTATTTAATTTCAGTTAATGTTTCATTTAATTAAAATAACAAGTAATTATTTATTTTAAATGTCTAGTTTTGTTAAATTTTAGTACATCACAAAAATGAGAAGTGTTGCCTAGCTGAAATATAGTGAGATTGTTTTTTCTTACTTTAATATTTTATTTTGTTTCAGTTAATGTTTACTTGAATTAAAATAACAAGTATGTATTTATTTATTTATTTATTTATTTATTTATTTATTTGAAATGTCTAGCTTTATTACATTTTACTACCTTAGAAATCCTGCCTTGGTAACTGGCAATAAAAATAAAAGTTCCTTTTTTAAATATTTTATTTTCTTTCATTTAATGTTTATTTTAATTAAAATAAGTATATATTTGTTTATTTTAAATGTCTGTTTTATTAAATTTTAGTACATCACAAAAATAAAAATAAAAAGTTGCCTTGATAACTAGTTGAAATAAAGCAAGATTGGTTCTTTTTTAAATATTGTATTTAATTTCAGTTCATGTTAATTTTTATGTATGTATGTTTGTTTATTTATTTATTTTAAATGTCTAGTTTTATTACATTTTAGTACATCACAATGAGAATTATTGCCTTGATAACTTTCTGAAATAAAGTAAGATTTATTTATTTTTTTTAAACATTTTATTTCAGTTTGTTTAATTAAAATAAGTATTTATTGGCACCGCACAGCAACACATTAATCAAATTTAAAACTAAAAAATCGATTTAAGTCAATAATATATATATATATATAATTTTTTATTTATTTATTTTTTTATTTCTATATACCCACTCATCTAAAAAGCTGTAAGAGCCCTAAAAACCAGCACAAATGCGGTGTGTTTTCCCCTGTAATGATGAAGTGTGTCGGCGTGAGTATGTTGTGTTCAGTGCGGTGACTCCTCTGGTGTAGCCGGTCACTTCTGGTTTGGGGTTAATCTGGTTTTCTTCTTAAATGTCAGCCTCTGACCTTTCAGAGTAAATTTTTCCCCCTGCGTCGACCTGATACAGCACACACTTCAAAATACATCACAAGTGGGACTGATACATCTCGCTTAAACGCAGCACTTGTGCCCTATCTTACGTTTTTGAAGTTTCTTTCTTTATAATAGCACAATAAATCCACGGTCAGTGGCAAAACGCTTGAACTTTTTTGCTGATTGACTTCTGAACACTCCTCATGCAATAAACTTCTGTATGATGGATAGACAGAGCTTGACAGATCCTCGGATGGCTTTAAAGCACACCGATTTTCCGGTGTGTGTTTTTTTTTAATATCGATCAGCCGTGTTGATGCAACGCTGTCTAAATGATTGACGTGTCAGAGGGAATCCTCAGAGGTACTAGTTAGTGCGGACGGATGAAGCGCTAGTTAAAAGCATCGGTGGAGGTGTAGTAGATCTGGACTGACACATTGGCTTTGAGTGGATTTCTCTGCTGAGCTGCTCTCACCGAAATATACGACTGACTGACTGACTGACTGACTGAACGGCTCTAGATCACGTATTTAAAACCTTTGAGAGCTGAGAATCACTCTCACATATGCAGATCAGCATAATGTAGAATATACTAAAGCTTTTTCTTTTTTATCAAAATGTGACACTTTTCTCACATTTGTGTATTTATGTAAATGACAACGACTGATTATGAGAGGTTATATCAAAGAGAAGCTGATTTATTTGTCAGATGTCTTCCAGAAGTCATTCAGGTTTGGAAATGAAGACAAAAGGTTTATTTTGACTGAATTATCCCTTTAGATGAGGGATTGCGGCCATTAGGGGGCAGTGTTTGCTTTGACTGACTGACAGCCTGTGAGAATCCACAGCTCGTGACAATCAGCGGGAACGTCAGCGAGCTCCTTATTTATGACTTTAATGAAGCAGAGGTTATTTTTTTGAAAATGTTAATGCCAGAGCATGAGGAAGACGCATGATTCAAGTCTAAAACTGCGCAGCACGGCGGTATTTCTGGCTGAGGTAAGACGTGAAGGAAGGGTGATGTCTGTGAGAGAAAAAGGAAGGATTGAGTGAATGAGACTCTAAAATCATAATTCAAGAGAGGATATAAACTTGTGCATGTCGCATTTTTTTATTTTATTTATTTATTTATTTTTTTGTGTGTGTTAGTAAGGTTAACCAACACGTCATACCATCCACGTCATATCGCAGAAACCCTATTGTAATTGTTTGAATAGTCACGAATCAGCAATTGTCATGTAAAATTGATCGTGCAGACCAAACCGTAAGTCATAGGAGACTTGAAATTTGGAGGGATGGTAGTACTCAAACTGCGTACAACGTGACCAAGGCTCACCCCAATTGGCCTGACGGGGGCGCTACAGCGATCAAAAGTACGAAATCTCTCATAGCTTCTAAACCGTCAGTCACAGGCTTAAGTGTCTTAAGTCGTTAGAATCCTTGGCTCATGCCAGACAAAATTTTCGGGTATTTTGCATTTTTCAAACAAAAAACAAAAACTAGTCCTAGGTTTTTTGCATGATTGGAACCAAACCAGTGCAGAAAGATTCTCTGGGTAGTAAATATCAATAACTCTCCGTCACAAAGGGGCACCAAAATGTTTGAAACTGGCAGGACCACTTTTAGTAAAATGCCTATAACTCCTGAACAGAATGAGATATCTTTGCCAAACTTAAAACACTTATGTAAGAGCTCAATCTGAGGTCACAGGGAAAAAAAAACATTCAAAATAGCTATAACTGCACAAATATTCATCCTATCAACATGAAAATCAGTCTGCACAGTCTTGGTCTGAAGTGCCACAAGTGTTTACAAGGACTTTTGCGTATCTCAAGAAACATGGCTGCCATTAGGCGATGAATTTTGAGCACCTGTTAGACAAGGTTAACGGAAGCTGATCAGAACGAAACTTGATAGGCCTGTTCGACTTACAACCCCAAAGGTTTGAGAGAAATTTGAAAGAAATCAGCCACTGGGGAGGTGATATTGCATTTTTTCAAGAGCGTAAACGATTGTACATTGCACCTTTTTTGCACTTATGTGCGATATTCGTATCGTACAATAGAACTCCTCATTTTGGACAACTTTGCCTTTAGAACCATCATTGTCTATCAAATCGTTTGTTGAATGACTGAAAAGATGTAAAAAAAAAAAATCTACTTTTGCGAACTAGTCTTAGGTTTTTCACCTGATCGCAACCAAACCAGTGCAGAAAGATTCTCTGGAGAGTGAATAAAAAAAATGCGGTGCTTGGCCACTTGGTGGCGCTATAAGAGGGGAAAAAACATAAACATGGCTATAACTGTGCCTGTTCGACTCACTGCTCCAAAGGTCTGAGAGAAATTTGAAAGAAATCGGCCACTGGGGGATACATCGCACTTTTGAAGAGCGTAAATGGTTGTATGACACGTTTTTTACATCATATGATGGAACTCCTCATTCCAGACAACTTTGCCTCTAGAACCACTGCTGTCAATCAAATCGTTTGTTAAATGATTGAGATGATGTTTAAAAAAAAAAAAAAAACTACTTTTGCAAACTAGTCCTAGCTTTTTCGCCCGATCAAAGCCAAACCTGTGCAGAAACATTCTCTGTAGAGTGAATATCAATAATTAACAAAAAAAAAAATTGAACTTTCGACTCACCGTTGCAAGGGGATGCCAAAACGTTCGAAAGGGGTGGGTCCACTTTTAGTAAAATGCCTTTAACTCCTGAACAGAATGAGATATCATTGCCAAACTTGGAACACTTATGTAAGAGCTCAATCTGAGGTCACAGGAAAACCAAAATGCTGAGCTTGGCCACTTGGTGGTGCTATAAGGGGAAAAAAACATACAAAATGGCTATAACTGTGCAACCATTTTTCCTATCAACATGAAAATCTGTGTGCACGGTCTTGGTCTGAAGTGCCACAAGTGTCTATAAGGACTTTTGCTTATCTCAAAAAACATGGCCGCCATTGGTCGACGAATTTTGGTCAACATTTGTAGACAAAATTTGAAAGAAATCGGCCACTAGGAGTGTAATTCGCATTTTTCAAGGGCGTAAACAATTGTACATTATGCATTTTTTATTTCTTTTTTTTTTGCACATATGTGCGATATTCGTGTTGTACGATAGAACTCCTCATTTCGGACAACTTTGCCTCTAGAACCACCATTGTCAATCAGATCGTTTGTTAAATGACTAAGATGATGTAAAAAACCTACTTTTGCATACTAGTCCTAGGTTTTTCACCCAATTGGAACCAAACCAGTGCAGAAAGATTCTCTGGAGAGTGAATATCGATAATTAACAAAAAAAAGTTGAACTCACCGTCAGAAAGGGGGACCAAAATGTTCGAAAGGGGCAGAGCCACTTTTAGTAAAATGCCTATAACTCCTGAATAAACTGAAATATCTTTGCCAAACTCAGAACAGGTGTGTAAGAGCTAAATCTGAGGCCACAGGAAAAAAGACGCAGAGTTTGGCCACTTAGTGGCGCTATTACGAGGGGGGAGGGGTGGGGCTTGGTCACTTGGTGATGCTATAAGAAGGGGAAAAAACACAAAAATAGCTTAAACTGCACAACCATTTGTCCTATCAATATAAAAATCGGTATCCACGGTTTTTCTCCAAAGCGCTGTTGGCCGACGAAGTTTGAGCAGCTGTTAGACAAGGTTAACTTTTACCATGCAAAGAGAAGAACCCCTTGTATAATGCTAGTGGACGCTCACTCAACCATCTATCAGAGAGGTGCAGGAACAAACATGCATTCTCTCACGCCACAATGCAATTATTAACGCATTTTTCAGCTGCTTGCCTGACACTCAAAATAATGACGCACAGGGTGGTCCCACACCTCCTCTATGCACTTCAAGACATCTCTGTACTGTACTGAAGCCTTGGACGCAGTTTGCATGCTTAATGCACGCAGGGGCATGCATGTTTTCTGTTCTGTCTTTTTCTCTCTCTCAGACTTTCTCCAGGGCTCTAGGGGTTGTGCCACATGACTAAAGATCCTCCAACGCATCTCTTTACTCTGGCACCAGTGCAGCATCGCAAAAAACCATATCTGGATTTTTGTGCTGTGTTGTGACTTATCATTTACCATGCATAGAGAAGATCCCCATGCATGATGATAGTAGACGTCACTCCATTCAAAATGTGTTCAACCATATCCAAGAGATTTGCTTTCACTGCAGGACAAACATTTATTCTCTTGCAACGCAATTCTTAACGCATTTTTTTCAGCTGCTTGTCTGACACTCAAAATAATGAGGCACAGAATGGTCCCACACCTCCTCTGTGCACTTGAAGACATCTCTGTACTGTACTGATGCCTTGGACGCAGTTTGCATGTTTAGGGTGTACTGACGCATACGTGTTTTCTGTCTTTTTCTTCAGGGCTCTTGAGGTTGTGCAAAAAGACAGAAGGTCCTCCAATGCATCTCTTTAATCTGGCATCAGTGCAGCATCAGAAATGACAGTATCCCATCATCAAACATGCATTCCCTTACATTCCAGTGCAGTTGTTGGAATTGTTTCCAACGCTGAAAATTATGAGGCACAGGATGGTCCCACACCACCTCTATACACTTGAAGACATCCCTGTACTGTACTGATGCCTTGGACAGTTTGCATGCTTAATATGCACAGATGCATGCATGTTTTCTGTTCTGTCTTTTTCTCTCTATCTCAGATTTTAGACAGATCTAGAGGTTATGCATAAAGACAGAAGGTCCTCCAATGCATCTCCTTAATCTGGCACCAATGCAGTATTACAAAGGACAATACCATGCATGGAAAAGATCCACATGCATGATCCAGCAGATGCTCCTCTGTACTGTGCTGATGGTTTAGATGCAGTTCAATGCATGCATAATGCGTGTCGATGCATGCATGTTTTCTGATTGATGCTCAACCATCTATCAGAGCGCACTGATTTAGTGCAGGCACAAATGCGCATTCCTTCAAGATGCAACACAGTTATTAATGCATTTTTCAGACGGTCCCACACCTCCTCTATTTACTTAAAGACATCCCTGCACTGTACTGACACCTTTAACACAGTTCGACGCATGTTTAATGTGTGCAAATGCATGCATATTTTCAGTTCTCTGTCTTTTTTCTCTCTCAGACTTTTTCCAGGATTCTAGGGGTTTTTCAACATGACTAGAAGATGCTTTGGGGGATCTTCAAATCTGGAAATAGTGCAGCATCACAAAAGACAACATCTGGATTTTTGCGCTAAGTTGCAACATTGCTTTACTATAACTGCATACAACAGTTGTTCCATCTACAATGCAAACAGAAGATTCCCATGCATAGGGTAGTAGATGCATTCCCTCAAATTCAAAAGCAATCATTAGTGCATTTTTAGCTGTTTGTCTGACACTCAAAGTAAGGACCTGCAAGATGGTGCCACACCTCCTCTATGCACTTGAAGACATCCCCGTACTGTACTGATGCCTTGGACGCAGTTTGCATGCTTAATCTGTACAGACACATGCATGGTTTCTGTTCTGTGTCTTTTTTGTTTCCTCTCAGACTTTCTCCAGGGCTCTAGGGGTTGTTTGACGTGACTGAAGATCCTCCAAAGCATCTCCTTAATGTGGCGCCAGTGCAGCATTGCAAAAGACAATATCTGGATTTTTAGACGCATCGATGGACGCAGTTTTTGCTTGACTATAACTGCATTCAAGAGTTTTCTTATGATCTATTATGCAAAGAGAAGATCCTTATGCATGGTGACATTTAAAATGCATTCAACCATCTATCAGAGCAATTTCTGTTTATTGCAGGAACAAACATCCGCTCACACTGCAATGCAATTATTAACGCATTTTTCAGCTGTTCATCTGACTCTGAATAATGATGCACAGGATGGTCCCACACCTCCTCTATGCACTTGAAGACATCCCTGTAGTGTACTGATGGTTTGGACACAGTTTGCATGCTTAATGCATGCAGACGAATGCATGTTTTTTTGTTCTGTGTCTTTCTCCAGGGCTCTAGGGGTTGTACAATATCTTTTAAATCGGACACCAGTGCAGTATCGCAAAGGGTGAAACAACATTCTTATCAACCATGCATGATGATAGCAGAAGCCCCTCCATTTAAAATGCACTCAACCATCTATTAGAGCACATTGGTTTAGTGCAGGGCCCAACACTCATTCCCTCAAGATGCAACGCAGTTATTAACGCATTTTTCAGCTGTTCAACTGACACTCAAAATAATGATGCGCAAGATGGTCCCACACCTCCTTATACTGTACTGACACCTTTAACGCATGTTTAATGCGTGCAGACGCGTGCATATTTTCTGTTCTCTGTCTTTTTCTCGCTCTCAGACTCTCTCCAGGGCTCTAGGGGTTGTGCGACGTGACTGAAGATCCTCCAAAGCATCTACATCGCCGAGAACAAAGAAATGCGAGGAACTGAGACGTGTGCACAGCCCGGCATGTGTGCGTATGTAGGGCTGTCAGAGGCGAATGTGTGAAGAGGGGGTTCAGTGTAAGCTGATGTCTGTCAGAGAGCGGCACCAGAGAGATGTAAAGCAGACTTTGCATGCTGTAGACCTGCCATGCGTTGCTGTGAAAAACAAATCATGGGTTGTTCTTCACAGAACGCTCCTTAATGTTTGACTGAAACCTCCTGAACTTGGCTTTCAATCTTAAACTAGATAAAAAAAGTTTGTCAACACAAACTTTAAGTTGGCTTGAGAAAGCCGGACCAGAAAGTTTAAAAAGTTTTAAGTTTGATGGTTTTCAGTCTGAAATAGTTTGAAGTTTAAAGTAGCTTTAAAAGGTTAACGTTTGAATGTTTTGAAGGCAATAAAGTCTGTAAGAGATGATAGATAGATATATAGATAGATATAGCGTGTTGCTAACATGTTAGCATGATTAGCAAGATGTTAGCACGTTTCTAGCATAAGCAAGTTGCTAGCATGTTTCTAGCATGATTAGCATGTTTCTAACATGTTTCTAGCATGATTAGCATGTTGCTAGCATGTTTCTAGCATGATTAAGAAGTTGTTAACATGATTAGCACGTTGCTAGCATGTTTCTAGCATAAACAAGTTGCTATCATGATTAGCATGTTTCTAACATGATTAACAAGTTGTTAGCATGTTTCTAGCATGATTAGCAAGTTGTTAGTATGTTGATAGCATGTTTCTAGCATGATTAACGAGTTGCTAGTATGTTTCCAACATGATTAGCATGTTGCTAACATGATTAGCGTTTTAACATGTTGTTTACATGTTTCTGACATGATTAGCAAGTTGTTAGTATGTTTTTAACATGATTAGCATGTTGCTAGCATGATTAACAACTGGCTAACATGTTTCTAGCATGATTAACAAGTTGCTAACGTTTCTAGCATAAGCAAGTTGTTAGCATGTTGTTAACATATTTCTAACAAGATTAGTAAATTGCTAGCATGTTTCTAGCAAGATTAGTAAGTTGCTAGCATGTTTCTAGCATGATTAGCAAGTTGCTAACGTGTTTCTAGCATGAATAGCAAGTTGTTAGTATGTTGATAGCATGTTTCTAACAAGATTAGTAAGTTGCTAGCATGTTTCTAGCATGATTAGCAAGTTGCTAACATGTTTCTAGCATGATTAGCAAGTTGTTAGTATGTTGATAGCATGTTTCTAACAAGATTAGTAAGTTGCTAGCATGTTTCTAACATGATTAGCAAGTTGCTAGCATGTTTCTAGCATGATTAGCAAGTTGCTAACGTGTTTCTAGCATGATTAGCAAGTTGCTAGCGTGTTTTTAGAATCATTAGCATGTTTCTAAATGGTGTTTTGAAGATTAAAAAGCACTTGATTTTGTATGTACAGTTTCTTCAGATCAGTATTTTGTTTTCTGAGTTCAAAGTCAACATGAAACGACCTTCACAACTCATTTTGCTTCCAAAAAGTGACGCATTTTCTTGTGAAACAGATGGAGACACCATCTTGAAGAAGGTGTGGATTTCTGATGCTCTTTCCTCGTCTCCCCACGGCAGACGCCGCTTTTCCCATCCCGTCGACGTCAGATAATTATTCATAACACAGCATTTGGCAGGAGGGACGCGTTCGCTTTTATTGTACAGTAGTTGAGGAAGTGCAGACTCTAACGCAGGTCGCACGAAGACGCTTCGGCTCTTTTGATGAGGAGGACGCTGTGTAATAACTGCTTCTCTTTGCACAACGGCATGCTGGGACAGCACAATAGTTTTGTGTGAAAGGACTGCAGCTGCGTTTCCTTCACGGCCAAAGGCCTCGGGCCCCCGCGTCGGCGAAATTGCTGCAGTGGGCTCTTTATTGTGATGTACGTGCAGGGGCCGCTCTATTATTTACAATCAATATACAATTATCCTGTCCTACAACCCGATGTCTTATTTATGTCTTATGATTTTTAAAAATGCAGTGTGGTGCGAGCTGACGGTGGATTTGAGGAAATGAGTGCGTGTGAAAAAAGATTTGGACTAATGACATTACAGCAGGTTGGCTAAATCTTTATGGCCGAAATTACAAACACTTGATGTTCTTGACTATTTTGGCTGTTTTATTTCCTTTATTATTATTATTATTATAATTTTTTTTTAATGTAAAAATTATATGTATATATTTAAATATTTGTCATTTTTAAATAGGCTTATTATTTAAGGTTATTGTAAAAGTTATGTTTGTCTATAACTGTATATAATATTTTGAGAAAGTTCCCAACTTTAGTCTACTAAATAAGACCATGTAAAAATGTAAAAATAAATATGTATAATGTATAAATAATTAGATATAAATAATACTGTATAATCAAAAACATGAAATTCTGTCTGTATTTATGAAGTAAAATGTATTTTATTTGTTATAAATCATATATATAAATGTTTTATATATATATATCTTATTTAAATATGGTCTTATTTAAATATTTTATTATATACGAATAAGTTTAAATGTAATAAAGTTTCAATGTTTTTTTTTTATTTTTAATGTTCAGTTTTCTTGATAAAATATATTTGTGTATTTTTCCACAAGTAAATTAATAACTATATCTATATAGACCGTGTAAAAAGTAAAAAAATAAGTGTAGAATGTATAAATATTTATATATAAATAATATATAATAAAAAATGTGAAATTCTGTGTATTTTATTTTTATTTGTAAGTATATATATATATATATATATATATATATATGCGTGTGTGTGTATTTTAATAAACATTTGAATGCTTATTTGGCATAGTTTATCGAATCTAAATATGCATGACATCTACATAATTTATAAAGTTTATAATTTTATTATATTTTTATAATATAATTTTAATGTTTGCAGTCATGAACAGAAATATTTATCTGCATGTATTAAAATACTGTAAAAAAAAGAAAACTAACTTGTTTAAAAAGTGATTATGCAAATGATTCACTTTAATTTTGAATCAATTCATTGAAATGGATCGATTCATGGAACTGAATCAAACTCGCAAAGAAATTATTATTTTTTTATTTAACTTTCCTTTGAATTTCCATCATTCTGTGATTTAAAATGATTATTTGGTATAGTTTAGCAAATCAAAATATCTAAATTTATTATACAGGGTGGGCCATTTATATGGATACACCTTAATAAAATGGGAATGGTTGGTGATATTAACGTCCTGTTTGTGGCACATTATAAGTGGTCAGAAACTTGTAAATAACTCATGAAAGAATAAAGTTACGTTAAAACCAAGCACACCATTGTTTTTCTTGTGAAATTCCCAATAAGTCTGATGTGTGATGTATCCATATAAATGGCCCACCCTGTATATTACAATAACTGTACTATTTAATTTGCTATTTTATTGAATAAATACATATATTAAAAATATAATATTTTATTATTATTGGTTTAAAATAACTTGTTTAATTTGATATATTTTCCATTTTTTATTTTTTTTCTCCCCATATACGACCTCTATCGTTAATCTCGCAAACCTGTTACAGCTCCAACATGAAGCTCTGGTATCCTGCGCGTTACAGCACCACGTGACCCGGGACTGTGGATCGGTAAAACTTCACAAACATCCACGAAAAGTGACTGCGGTCAATCGGGTGTCAGGCGGGTCGTGTTCGTTTATCTCGCCTCGACTCCCATCGGCTCCAAGGTCAGCAGAATGACCACCGAGTGCCCGCAAATAATGAGGCGTGCGGCGGGACAGGAAGTGCGTGCTACCCGATAGCGTCATTAGCCGCTAGCTCGATGTCTGGAGACCTTGAGGGTAAAACCCGAGCGTCTCCAGCTCATCTGCCATCGCTCGACGGGCTAAAAACAGACTCGGTGCTGGTCTGGAATCGATCGGAGGCCGCGGGGGACGCTGAGGTTTAACGGGGATGTGCCGGTGCCCGGTGTCTGCGTGTCAACTGTTAAATCACCTGTCAGTTCGTCAGGATCCGGCGAACCGAGAGTGAGAACGATGACGGAAAGAAAGCAGAGAGAACAACATTTCAATAATGAAAGCGCTAGCGTCAGGACATTTATTCACAGTTAGATCTAGACATGTTTTGCACAAAATGAAAAGGGGGGAAAAAAAGTCATATCAAGTCATTTTCAGTTCTATGTACTTGTATAACAATACTCAGCCAAGAACAGAAACATTTATCTGCATATATTAATACACAGTATTAAAAATATATGGAAAACGGTCACAGAGAACTTTTTAAGTGATTGACTTCAATAGTGAATCGATTGGTTGAAATGGATATTTTGATTCATGGAAGTGAATCGAATTACAAATCATATAACTTTCAATTAAATTTCTATTATCTTTTCAGTTATTTGTGAATTCACATAAGGATTTTTACAAATCATTCAGATCAGTTTGCCTAAATGAATCAACAATTTGAAAACAGATTCCAATAATTCACTAAAAAGAATTGCCTAGAAAGTGTTAAATAGTTTAAAAAGAACCAATTTTGATTCAAATTCAAAACAACCAATTCAAAAGTTTAATTCTGATTCAATTTAAAATACTGTATTTTGAATTGATTCATTGAAGTCGACGGTTTGAACTGATTAATGGAATTTAAAGAATTTAACTATTTAAAATAAAATTTCTGTCACCTTTCCAGTTATTTGTGATTTCACTGAACAAGATTTAAAAAAAAAAAAAAAAAAAAAAAAAAAAATCATTCAAATTCAGATCTGTTCGAGAATGGATTATTCAGACCAATTTGGGAAGCAATTCCAGTAATTAATTCAAAAGAATTGCTTCGAAAGGTTTCACTTGCTAATTCAGTTGAATATTTTATGAAAAGCCGTCATGATACAAACAAATAATTAATCAGAATGAATCATTGAAACAGTTTGAACCAATTTATAGCAAACTTACTAAGAATCTGTAGCTTAAATTACAGTAAGCAAAAAAAAAAAGAAAATCTGTGAATTTGAATCATTTGTGATTATTGAATATAGTTTTTTTTTTTTTTTTTTAGATCATTCTTACGTGGTTTGTTAATGAATCAGTTAGACCAATTTGAACTGATTCATTCATATTTGATTAATTGAAATCGACAGTTTGAACTGATTAATGGAAATGTATTTAAAATTAAATTCTCATCACTTTTTCAGTTATTTGTGATTTTAAAAAGAAAAATCATTAAAATTCAGATCAGTTTGCCAATTAATCATTTGGGCCAATTTTGGAACCAATTATAGTTTTTCTAATTTAAAAGAATCACCTTGAAAGGTTTCGCTCACTAATTCAACTGAATATTTTATAAAAAATGATCATGATAGAAAAAAAAAAACAAAAAAACTGTTAATCAGCACAAATAAACTGAAACAGTTTGAACCAATTTATGGAAATGAAACTTAAGAATTTTTGCTGAAATTATGATAAAAAGTTTGGTGAAATGTATGTTTTCAAGTATAGATTTTATTTATTTTATTTATTTTTTTTAAAGATTGTTCATATTTAGTTCACTAATGAATCAATTTGACAGATTTGAACTGATTCAAATTATCGAAAAGAACCAATTCTGATTTAAATCCAAAAAGAACCAATTCAAGATTTAAATTATTTAGAATTGAGAACTACAACTAGAAAATAGTATTTTGAATTGATTCTTTGAAATGGACAGTTGGAACTGATTCACAGAAGTGAAAGAATTAAATTTCTATCTTTTATTTATTTATTTTATTTTATTTATTTATTTATTTATTTTTAAATGAAATCGCCATCACCTTTCCAGTTATTTGTAATTTTACTAAATTTTACTAAATATTTACTGAAAATCAAATCCGGATAAATTTGCTAACGAGTCAGAAAAGACCAGTTGAGGAACTGATTCTAGTAATTAATTTAAAAGAATTGCCTCAAAAGATTTCATCCACTGATTCAGTTGAATCTTGCATGAAAAATAATCTCATGATACTAAAGAATCATTAATCAGAAATTCATTTGATTCATTTAAACAGGCAATTAGAACTGATTAATGGAAATGAATCAAACTTACTAAGAATGCATTGCTGAATTTGTGATAACCATGCTCTTTTTAATCATTTGTGTTTACTGAAAAATTAAAATATTATTGTTAATGTTTAAGGTTATTTAGTTTGCTAATGAATCATTCAGACCAATCTGGGAAACGTTTTAAGTAATTCATTCAAAAGAACTGACTCAAAAGATTCTGCTGATTGAATAATTGAATCAAAATGACGTCTGATTTTGAATCAGTTTGAACTGATTCATGGAAATGAATCAAACTTAGAATCTGAAGTTTGCTAATGATTCATTCAGACTCATGGGAACCGTAATTCATTCAAAAGAACCAAACTGAAAGTTTTCACTTACTGATCTGAATATTTTATGAAAAATTATGAAATAAAAGAATCACTAATCAGAACTGATTCATTTGAACCAACAGTTTGAACTGATTCATGGAATCTTTCTCGGAATTTTGCTAATGAATCTTTCTGACTGAACTGGCGACTGATTCAGTCATTCATTCAAAAACGATTCGCTCGTTAATCCAGTTAAATATTTTAGAACTGAGCACTAGAACTAAAGCTGTACATTCACTACAGTACTTTAACGGGAAAAAACTTTTTTTTTTCAAGTTTCATGACCGTGTGAACTCCGCTAAAACTCATTTTCGTGTCCAAACTATACAAAAGACCAATGGATTCATCTTGAGCATTAGCATTAGCCAGATAAAGTGTGGTTTCCTGAGCTCAGAGATGGAAGCCACAGCGATTCGTCAAACGAAGCCAGGATGAACCGACGGAGCTCATCCAGATCAGACAAAGATGGGCTTCAGTCCATTAGCTTAGATTAGCAGGAACGCCACCAGTTCAAACAAGAGGGAAAATGTACGTCGCGCTTGGCTGCGTTATTCAAATTGGCTGCGATACAAAGACATTTCTTCTGCTAAACGCCGGCGAAAGGACTTGAGAACGTGAGTAATTGTCTTTCCGTCGAGTCAGCGGAAAACAGATGAACTCTGGGAAGGTACAACAGGGACTTGAAGAGATTTACAAGGACGGAGTTCATGAAGAAACTGCCTACTGAAGATTAGCGAGTGAGTAAAACACAGCTCAAACCAGCCGGAGGGGGTTGGCTGGGTCTAACTGGGTTCTGACCAGACTGGAAGACTAGTTAAATCATCTTAAACCAGCCAAAACAAGCAAATAGGGCCTTATGAAATCACTTATGAAATCAGTTAAAAATCCATTTGAATGGTTCAATTAGGTTTTAGTAATCAGAAAGCATGTCATTTTCTGGGTTCTTTTTTCATTGTTGTCCAAAATTCACGTTCAAGGTTTAAATTCAGTTTTATTCAGTTCAAAATCAGTCCAAAAAGAATATGATTAATTGAAATTATAAAGCTTATAGTTCAAAAGCATTTATTTTATTTATTTTTTTATTTTTAAATGTAAGGCTCTTTGAAATAGTTTGATTTATTTCTCAAATTTATAATAATCCTAAATGTATAAATTTTGGCACACTGATAGAGGACAGTCTCAATATTAACCATTGCAAATTTGGAGTCTCTAACTCAAGCTCTCTAGCACCACCAATAGGCCAAATTTGCACTCATGTTTCTGCTAATAACTTCTGAACCGTAAGGACTGAAAGCAATTTTTTTTCCCTCTGATTCCTAGTCAAATGCATGCTAAAATGTAAATTTCTCTGGGTTGTGATTTTTCGCAATTATTAATTTTGTGAAAAATTTACTTTTTCAAACTCTTCCTAGACTGTTTGTCTGACTTTTCACCAAAATTGGCTCAGATCATCTTCAGATTATCTATTTTTCCTATTTTTGTTTAAAACTCAATTTTAATATTTAAATTTATTTTTAGTTAATCAAAAATAATATTATCAATTGACGTTATGCAGCTTAATTCAACAGTAATTTTTTAAAAGTTTAACAAAATTGACATTTTTACGGCCCTTTGAAATCATTTTATTTCTTAAATTTATAATTATTCCAAATGTATGAAATTTGGCACACTGATAGAGGACAGTCTCAATATTACCCATAGCAAATTTGGGGTCTCTAACTCAAGCTCTCTAGCGCCACCAATAGGCCAAATTTTCACACATGTTTCTGCTAATAACTTTTGAACTGTAAGGTCTGGAGGCAGAATTTTGTTCCTCTGATTTCTTGCCTCATACCAAGTCAAATGCATGCCAGATGTTCAAGATTTTTTTCAATTTTTAATTTTGTGAAAAACCTACTTTTTCGAACTGGTCCTAGATGGTTTGTCCATTTTTTTTTTTTTAAACCAAAATTGGCTTAGATCATATATTTTTCTCATTCTTGTTTAAAACTCAATTTTAATGTTTAAATTCTGTTTTAGTTAATCAAAAACAATATCATTAATTGAAATTATGAAGCTTAATTCAACAGCAATTTTTAATTTTTTAAGTTCAACAAAACTGACATTTTTACGGCCCTTTAAACCCATTTTTATTTATTTCTTAAATATATAATAATCCCAAATGTATGAAATTTGGCACACTGATAGAGGACAGTCTCAATATTACCCATAGCAAATTTGGTATCTCTAACACAAACTCTCTAGTGCCACCAATAGGCCAAATTTGCACTCATGTTTCTGCTAATAACCAAAAATTTCTACAGGTCACGATTTTTCACAGTTTTTAATTTTATAAAAAATTGTGAACTCATCCTAGACAATTTGTCAGATTTTTTTTTTTTGTTTGTTTTTTTTTTGTTTAGTTTTTTTTTTTTTTTCCACCAAAATTGGCTCAGATCATCTTCAGATAATCTATTTTTCCCATGTGTTTAAAACTCAATTTTAATGTTTAAATTCAGTTTTAGTTAATCAAAAATAATATCATTAATTGACATTATGAAGCTTAATTCAACAGCAATTTTTAAAAAGATTAACAAGAACTACATTTTGAATTGTGAAATCAATGAAATCGTTTTTTTTTCTGTTAATTTTTTTCTAGATTCCATTTTAAATGGTTAAATTAAATTTTAGTAATCACAAATCCATGCCTAATTATTTAAAATCATCAAACCTATGCAGCTTAACAACAAATTATTAAAAGTTATAATATATATATACACCAAATGCTATTTTACATTTTTCTGGATTCATGTTTTTTCCCCTCCATTTTTATTTTTTATATTTTCCATAAAAATTATAAAGTTTACAATTTAACAACTTTTTAAAGGGTCAACAATATATGCTATGCTATATGTTACTTATAATTTTTTTTAGACCTCTATAAAATTTCAGCTTTTCACAAATTTAATTTTTTTACTTTAATTTTTCTAGATTCCATTTTAATGTTTAAATTTAATTCTGTAATTATGTAATCAAAAAGCATCTATTTAACTGAAATCATGAAGTCAACAGCTTTTTAAAAACTGTAACAAAAATATATTTTTAGAACCTTTTTTTATTATTTTGAAATTGTTTCTTTCTCTCTCTCAAATTCTTTTTTTTTTCCTCTCTCTTTTCCAAAATGTTGTGTTTCATTAAACTTGGACAGTTTAACATCAATTTATCAAAAGCATATTAAAATTCTAAATTTTAGGGCCCTATTAGATATTTTAAATTTTTGCATTCTAATTTTTGTGGCTTGATTTAATTGTATAATATTCAAAAAGCATGACGAATCAATCGATTTTATAAAACTTAAACAATTTATGAATTTAATAAATTAAATAATAAATAATATAATATAATATAATAATATAATAATAAATAATAATATTTATAAAAAGTAGTCCATATTGCATTTTGATTTAAGTGTACAACAAGCAAATCACCATAGTCCAGGTTAAAATGAAGATTTTTGATGAATTCTTTGCTGAATTGCCTGTTTTTCCTCACATCATACCTGGGAAAGCACCTCAGATATCAACCCTACTGTATCTCCTTAAGGAATCGATGCTGAAGCACAGACGCGTCCAGTGACCTGTGCTTTTTTTTCTCCACGTGTCCGGCGTTCAGTGCGCTAGCCGTCGATGCGGATACCGTGAAATAATCCATAGCATCTGGAGCTCTTCTCTTTCTCCTCCGATGAGCAGCGAATCAATGTCAGCGAGACGACTTCCCGCCGGCAGGCCCGAGACGCTGCGAGGGGCGAGAGAGACCCCGGCGCTGTAATTCATGGCCCATTGTATTGGCCCGAGCAGCTCCCAGAATGCTTTTGTGCAGGCTGGGCGGGAATCCTTCCAGCGCGCAAAGTCAATGTTTGAGCTCTGAACCAAGACTGAAGGGTCAATATTACGGCCGAGATTCATGATTTGCCGGCCGTGCGTCAGCTGAAATTACAAGCTTGTTAGAGACCCATAATTCTCCACCGGCTTCAAATCAAACACAACCTCCACCCGATTCCACTAGCTTTACTTAAACGAATGGCTTAGTTTGACCAAAAAATAAAAAATCACGTTTGGGTTTGACTGATGTGCATGTGCAAGATTGTGAAATTGGCCTTTTTGTTATTTTTGGTATGAGTTTATCAAACAAAGATAACAAAACATTCCACAAATGTCATATTGTTAGCACAAAAATACATTTAAAGGAACAGTTCACCCAAAAATGTAAACTGTCATTATTTACCCACCTTCATGTTTTTTCAAACCTGTGTGAGTTTCCTTTTTCAGTTGAACACAAAAGAAGATATTTTGAAGAATGTGGGTAATCAAACAGGTGACGGTACCCATTGACTTCCATTGTATTTTTTTCTATACTGTGAAAGTCAATGGGTGCCGTCAACTGTTTGATTTTATTTTGGGTGGACTATTCCTTTAAAGGATTTTCGTTATGTTTTCAATGAAATTTTAATGCACAAATGACATTTTATAAAGCAAATGTTGTGTAAACATTGCGGTTTGGTTTTGGATGTCAATCTAAAGAATGTTTAAGCACAAAAATGTTTCCATGTCATAATTATTAAATCTCATTTGCATACTGATGAAGAGAACAAATTTGCACAAATTACATTTAAAATTGTAAATATTTACTTTGTTTATTTATTTTGGTGCCATTTTAAAAACAAAAAATGTTCCACAGATGTCAATCAAATTAAAAAAAAAACACCTAATGAATTCAATTAATGAAACTTACAAATTTTGTTTTTTGTTAAAATCATCACTTGTACAATTTAACAAGAATTTATTGAAGTTGAACAAAAATTAAATTTTAAACTTTTGAAAATGTAAACTTTTCCCCAAATTCCATTTTTAATTTTTCTGGATTTATATTTGTATATTTTTCTAGATTCCACGTTAATGTTAAAAATTCAGTTTTAGTAATTAAAATCATGAAGTTTACATTTTAACACCTTTTAACAAACATTTGACCAAAGTTTAACAAAAATTTAATTTTTAGGGTCGTATGAAGCCGTTTTATTTATTTCCCAAATTCTGTTATTTTTTTCCCCCTCCAAATTCTGTAATTTTAAATTCTGTAATCTGGATTCCATTTTAATCGTTAAATTGTAGTAATAATAAAAACGTATAATTAATTAAAATAATTGAACTTACATCATTTAAAAACAATTTATTAAAGGTTTAACCAAAAATGCTTGTTTAGAGCTGTGTGAAATCATGACTTACTATTGCATTTACTTACAAAGCGTACATTTTGACAACAATTTACTAAAAGTCTAACAAAATTATATTTATTTATTTGTTAATTGATTATTTTGTTGTTGGTTTTTGTCTTGTTTTGGATGTCGATTTGAAGAATGTTTAAGCACAAAAACATTCCTATATCATAATTATTAAAGATCATTTGCATATATTCAAATTTGTTGCATGAAGATAACAAATTTGCACAGATTGCATGTAAAATTGTAAACGTTTTTTATTTATTTATTTATTTTTTTTTATTTTGGTGCCGTTTTAATAACCAAAAAATGTTCCACAGATGTTGTGTTTTGTCAAATTTTTACCATTTTTAGTTAATCAAAAAAACACCCTAATTAATTCCAATCATGAAACTTACAATTTGACAACAATTTTTACAAGTTTAACCAATAAAAAATATTTATTTATTTTATTTATTTATTTATTTATTTTTTAACAAATGTAAACTGTGCACAAATGTTGAAGTTTGGTGTTGTGTGATTTCTGGCAGTGAAAATTTTTTATATTAATGCTTTGAAGTTATTTAAAGAAAAGCCAGCAGGTAGGTATTTTCACAATGTTTTCCAGAGGTGTTGTTTTGCTTGATTTTTACCAATTAAATCTCGTCTTTTCTTCACACACAGCTGTCATGTGACATGAGAAGACGTCTTGTTATTTTGGCGGAACTGTCGCTTTAAGACTGAACATCTGCCGTGGCCTGAAGCGCTGTAAGTCTGATGTGTTTTACAAGCCTATACTCCACACTTATAGCTTTTAATTATTCAAAAAAACACAGCCATTTTTAAAAAAATATATTTTACATAAAGTATTAAGTATAATATATATATAATTTTTTATATATATATATTTTTTTTTTTTCATAAAGTATTTAAAGTCTGTTTTAGTCATTTTTTTTACCTCAAAATTAAAATAAAAAAAATGTATAAAAAAAAATATAACAAATAAATACATAAATAAATAAAAAAACAAACTAGTCGAATAATCCAAAAAGAAAATATATTTAATTTATTTAAAAAAAAAAAAAAGATTTAATTTTTTAAAGGAACTAAAATGATTTATTTGTAATGAAATTATGCAAAAAATGTGAAAACATAAGTCACATTTAAAACAAATCATTAAAAAAAGGTACCAAAAGAGAAAATATATTTAACTTAAAAGACAAGATGAAATAAAATAAAATAAAATAAAATAAAATAAGATAACTGGTCGAATAGTCCAAAAAAGAAAATTAAACCTTATTTAAAACAACAACAACAAAACATAAAAATATGACTTAATTTTTTAATCACTTAATATTATTTATTTGAAATGAAATTATGCTAAAAATGTGAAAACATAAGTCACATTTAAAACAAATCCAAAAAAGAAAATGTTCAACTTAACATAAACAAATAAAGAAATAAATAAATAAAATAAAAATATAAATATAAATAATTGAGTAATCCAAAAAGAAAATAAATGTAACTTTATTTAATAATAATAAAAGCATTGAAATATGATTTAATTTTTTAATGACTCAAAATTATTTGTTTGAAATGAAATTGCAAAAAAAGTGAAAACTTAAGTCACATTTAAAACACTCATTTTAAACCAGATTTATCTACAGTGAAATTATGGTATGTATTTCACAAATATTACAATTATTTTACATCATATATATTACTTAAATAAAATTATGCAAAAATGAAAACTTTAAACATTTTAACTTTAGTCAGATTGTTAACACCGTTAAAAAACATGAAATATATTTTTATATTTAAAAAAAAAAAAAAAAAAAGATTAAAAGTGATGAGAAATTATGTGAAACATGCCAAAATTAACATTTTTGTAATTTTAAATAATTTAACTGATGTGAAATTATGCAAAAACAAAAATGTATTCAAAATTTTTAATACCATTATAAATAATTAGATTGTTAAATAGAATTTTAACACTGGTAAAAACATGAAATTATGCAAAAAAGAAATGTATAGTTTTTAACAAAGCATTTTTAGAATTTTTTAAAATCCAAATCAAGCATATTATTCTCAGTAGTTTGCACTAATTTGAGTGAAAAAAAGTGAAAAAAAAAAAAAAAAAAAAATTAAATAATTGGCATCATAAAACATTAGATTTTTATTTTTTTATAAATAAAAATATCCATAAGTTAATTTCAGTGTAAAAAAATATATATATATATATAAGTAAAATTTTTAATTTCTTAATTTTCCAAATTTTTTTTGACAGTTTTTTTGTGCAATTCACACTCCTTTTAAAGCTTTTGTTTATAGCGTGTAGTAAACGACTGTCTCTTCGCCACAGCGGCGCCATGAGATTCCCCAGAAATGCATCTATAAAATCACGTCTGACTGATATGAAAGTTAATTTCTCAGCGTCGTAGCTGCATAATAAGTCGAATAATAAGCCGGGAGCCGTCGGCGGTGACAGTGAAGCCATTACGGTGATGTATCCATATATAATTCACACGTGTCGAGGCTGTTTACGTGCCACAGATGTGATTAAACTCCAGTGAAATGTAGCCGTCTGAGTTCTCATTCAAATGTACGACGCGAGTCGTGCTCGGCGCTTCCCAAAAACATAAACAAATATAGACGTAAAGCTTTTCTACGTCACTTTCAGGAAACTCGGCCTAGTATGAGTTTTTTTTTTTTGTCAGTTAATTGATGATAAATGTCACGTTATGATTGATAAGGCTGTTTATGCGCGAGCCGTGTGGGAAGCTGTGATGCAGACATCACGAGCTGGAAACTGGGAGAGAAAAAGCCAATGTGCCGGAGCTCTGACATTTGACATCGGGCAACTTCATCTGGCCGAAAGGGCAGCGGACAGAAAGATGCTCGCTAACGCTCCCACAATTACGGCTAATTGGATAAAGCAGCAGCGCGCTCGTTCCTGGTGTCATCCTCAAATTAAAGGGCGCCGTTGAGGGTCACGATGCAAGGCTGTCACAGCAGCAGAGGGGATTATGGGAAATGGATGCATAGAACATATATGTAGTCATATGGCCAAACATCAGGTGCTTTTTTTGTTTACAAATTAGCATATTAATCATGATTAACCTAATATGTGAAACACATGGAGACAGCAGTGTGAATGAAGAGCATCCTGGAAATTAAATAAGACATGATGTGAGAAGAAAACAACAAAAAACAAGGTAAAACATCCCTTCTTTTTTTTGTTTAGGAATTGTTATTCTGCATAATTTCTATTTAAGATCTAATTTGGTCAAATTCTGCCAATAAATAAATAAATAAATACATACATAAATAAATACCTAAAAAAGAAAATGTATTTAACCTAAAAAAAAAAAAAAAAAAGACAAAAAATGACTGGTATATTTAACTTACTAAATAAAGGGAATATTCACATTTTCATAAATATGATTTTAGTTATTAAAAAAGGATACATAAAAAAAACATATTTCACAAAATAATAAAATAAAATGATGATAATAATAATAATAATAATAATAATAATAATAATAATTTTTTATCACTTAAAATTATTTATTTTAAATTAAATTATACAAAAAAATGTGAAAACATAAGTCACATTTAATAAATAAATAAATTAATTAAAAATTACAAATTAAATGGCTGAATAGTCCAAAAAATAAAATATATGAAGTTAAGTGAAGAAAATATATTTAACTTAATAAAATAAAATAAAATAAAATAAAATAAAACAAAATAAAATAATTGGTCAAAAAAAAATTTTAATAACTGTTTATTTGAAATTAAATTATGCAAAAATGTGAAAACACAATTTACAACAAAATAAGTTCAAGTTTCCAAAAAAGAAAATGCATGAATAAATGAAATAAATAAAATAAAATAAATAACTGATTGAATAATCCAAAACAGAAAATATATTATATAAATTATATTTATATATTATATTTAATTTTTTCATCACTTTTCAAATTATTTATTTTAATTGAAATTATGCAAAAACCTGAAAACATAAGTCACATTTAAAACTTAATTTAAAATCATATTTATCTGCAGTGAAATTATGCTAAATATTTCATGTGTATTAAAATTATTCTACATCATATAAAACTGAATTAAATTACGCAAAAACATTTTAACTTTTTTTAGTCATTGTTTTTTTTTTTTTTTTTTTTTTTTTCTCACATTTTTTGGGAAAAAAAAAAATAAAAGTGTGTATATATATATATATATATATATATATATATATATATATATATATATATATATATATACATTTTTGTCATTTTAAATAGTTCAACTTAAGTGAAATTATGCAAAAATTAAAATGTATTCAACATTTTTGATGTCATTATAATATTAACCAGTGTAAAATTGTTAAATATATTTAAAAACAAAATTATGCAAAATATGTGGAAATATTTCATGTATTAAAATATAAAACAATGCAAAAAATTAAAATAATGAAACATTTTAATATCAATTTAAATCATTTTTAACTGAAGTCAGATTATATCATTATAAATCATTTTAACCAGTGTTAGATTGTTAAATATAATTTTAACATTGTTAAAAACTATATATATATATATATATATATATATATATATATATATATATATATATATATATATACACACATTTTTTTTATAATGTTCCATTATTTGACTTCATATAATAAAGTTTAAAATAAAACAAAATGCATATTACATTTTAGTCACTTTAAATAATGATTAAAGATAAAGTGAAATTAAGCAATTTACATTTACAAAATCCATTTTACATTTTTTAAATAATTTTAAATAATTTATTTGAAGTACAAATGTGCAAAAAAGTCAACAGTGACACATTAAAAAAATTATGCAAAGAAGATCAACATAATAACAGACTGTAGTTGATGTCAGATTGAGTGTATTTATTTCAGCTTGAATTCTAGTGTTAAAACAGTCCCATGCCGTTCAATCACTTCCTGAAGAGTTAAGCTTAAATCGAATTCAGCGCGAGTTCATTTAACATTCGTGTTCCCGCCGTGACCTCGTGCTCTTTTTGATCGCCTCCGGTCGTGTCACATTCAGCAGCTCCGGCTGACATCTGTAATCACTGTGCAAGTGAAAGCGCACGTCTTCCGGCGCGCTGTGATTAGGCGGCGACGATCCGCACCTATTTCATTGACGGCATAATGGAATAATAACTGTGCAGGTGCTAATCTGTCGGGAGGGTCGAAGGCTATCAGCAGCGGACCGGCGGAGGCCCTTCATTGACCGTACGACGACAGAACGCCCTCTAATCCCCGCGCTCAATGTCTCGCTTTTGTGGCCGCGTTGCGCGACTCGTTCGGCCGTCATTGTGGAGATTAGATCGCTTGTCAAACTCAAGAGGGAGAATTAAACGTTTTCTCAGCGGAGTTCAGTCACTTACTTTTGAGAGGGAACCACTGTAGCAGAATAATCAATGCTTGTGGACGTAGCATGACATAGCAGACGGATAAAATGGCTAGTTTGATAGATTGCAAGTGCGTTTCTTTTAGAAATACTGTCAGATAGCATACAGGAATACAGTATAATAGTTAGTTTGCTAGTTTACAACTGTTTCCTTTTAGAAATACTGCTGGTTAGCATACAGAAACACAGGCTAACCGTTAAAGTGGATGGTTTGCTAGTTTACAAGTGTTTCCTTTTAGATATATTGCCGGTTAGCATACAGAAACGCAGGCTAACCATTAATGTGGTTAGTTTGCTAGTTTACAAGTGTGTTTCTTTTAGATATACTGCGGGTTAGCATACAGAAACGCAGGCTAACTGTTAAAGTGGTTAGTTTGCTAGTTAACAAGTGTTTTTCTTCTAGAAATACTTCCGGTTAGCATTTTAAAATGTATAGTAATGGTTTAAGTTGTTAGTTTGCTAGTTTACAAGTGTGTTTCTTTTAGAAATACTGCCAGTTAGCATACAGAAACACAGGCTAGCAGGTTAACCGTTAAACTGGTTAGTTTGCTTGTTCACACGAGTGTTTCTTTTAGAAATAAAACCAGTTAGCATACAGAAACGCGGGCTAACCGTTAAAGTTGTTAGTTTACTAGTTTGCAAGTGTATTTCTTTTAGAAATACTTACAGTTAGCATACAGAATCGCAGGCTAACCATTTAAGTGGTTAGTTTGCTCATTAACAAGCGTTTCCTTTAGAAATACTGACCATTAGCATACAGAAACGTGGGCTAACCGTTAAAGTTGTTAGTTTACTAGTTTACAAGTTTGTTTCTTTTAGAAATGCTGCCAGTTAGCATACAGAAACATTAGCTAATGACTAAAGTGGCTAATTTACACTTTGCATATTGGGGAGTGAACACACTATAATGGAAAATAATAAAAACATTTCTGTTTCCTCAAGAAATAATGTCTGTTAGCATACAAAAACATAAGCTAATGGTTAAAATGGCTAGTTTTCTAGTTTAAAAGTGTACACACACTATAATGGAAAAAAAAAAAAAAAAAATCACATCTCCAACATCTCCACAAGAATGTCTGTTCACATAGAGAAACATAAGCTAACATCATACGACCCATATTCTCTCAATTACATAGCATGCGTTTGTGTATATATGCTAATTTATAAGGCTAATGAGCAGTTATAATATTTTTATGTAGCAAAAACATTTCTGTCCTTTCTTTATATAGCAGAA
Organism: Cirrhinus mrigala; assembly: GCA_036247105.1. Classification (NCBI taxonomy): domain Eukaryota; kingdom Metazoa; phylum Chordata; class Actinopteri; order Cypriniformes; family Cyprinidae; genus Cirrhinus; species Cirrhinus mrigala. The sequence continues at coordinate 43,185,131 of CM070028.1, read as the reverse complement.
ATCATAAGAGGTATTATGCTAGTATGCTAATCCGTACTTAACCATAAATATTCAGAGTTTGACAGAGCCTGAGCAAACTTTTGTAGTAGCGTTTCGTTTCATATTTTAGCTCGCGCTCACATTCAGGGCTTTCCGTTGACCTCCTCGTCGCTTTGTGTCTGCTTCTAATATTCCTCCCCTTTAAGCTTTGTCTCTTTGACATGTAATAAATTAGCGCGGCTCCTGGCTCTGCGCTTTTTGGGTGACTCGTGCGTGCTACGCCCGAGCGAGTATTGGCTTCCTGACCCTGGATTATCTTCTGGCTATTATTGGCACAACTCTCGCTCTGTCTCTCGTTCCATAATCACACCTCGAGACTCCTCCACCTGAACGCTAGCAAGAAAACCTTATTAACATCTTTTCACAGTCAATTAACCTGTCACATGTGACTTAGGCACTTTTACCCACAATGCAGTGCTGCGGTCTAATAATAAACCGCTAACTCCTGAGCAGAAGTTGCTGTTAAACTTGTTAAGACACTTGTGTAAATCTCATGAAATGTTTTTTTAAGCTATTCTTCCACATTCCTTCCCTCCCTCCATTTTATTTATTTATTTATTTATTTTTTTGCACTAGAAACTCTAGAACAATTTTTAGAAAACACATTTACTTAAAATAAAATAAAATAATAAATGATAAAATGTTACATAACGCTGTGGTCATTTTTTACAAGACAATATTTTTATTAGCAAATAACCGCCATGTTACTTTTGTGGAATGTTTTATTTGTTACCCATTTGGATTTGGTGGTTTGCTCACCTGTTCCAGTTTAAGCTAGTTACTTTGTTAAGCTAGTTAGTATCTAAAGTGGTTTTTATCTGGCTTACTGGACAACCTACACCCAAAAATGTTTTAGAACATTTCTAGAAGCCACACCAAATTTGTAATATTTAAAAAAAAAAAAAAAAAAAAAAAAATTAAATATTTACGTATTTTCAAACAAATGGTTTAGTATAACTTAAATAAAATGTTTCAAAAACATTTTATTTATTTATTTTTGGTTTTATTACCAAATAGCAACCATTCAACATTTGTGAAGTGCTTTGTTTCCTATCTGGGCCAAAAAAAAAAAAAAGCATTTTTTTTAGCATTTTAGCATGTTGAATAGTTGCAAAACTTGTATTGGTGAGGTTTTATTAGCATGCTTTAGCATTTTGAATAGTTGTGAAAGTATTTTTGGTCAGGTTTTTTTTTTTTTTTTTTTTTTAAGCATGTTTTAACATTTTTTCAAATGTTTTTTTGCAAGTTATTTTTAGTTGCAAAGTTATTTTTGGCTTTTTTTTTTAGCATGTTTTAACATTTTAAAATGTTTTTTACAAGTTATTTTTAGTTGTGTAGTTAGTTTTGGCGTTTTTTTTTAGCATGTTTTAGCATTTTTAAATGTTTTTTACAAGGTATTTTTTAGTTGCGAAGGTATTTTTGCCATTTTTTAGCATGTTGAATAGTTGCAAAAGGTTTTGTTGGTGTTTTTTTTAGTATGCTTTAGCATTTTGAATAGTTGTAAATATGTTTGGTGAGGTTTTGTTTAGCATGTTTTAGCATTTTAGCATGTTGAGTAGTTGTGAAGTTATTTTTAGTTGCAAAGGTATTTTTGGTGGTTTTTTTAGCATGTTAAAGGGATTTTTTTTCCTGGTTTTAGTGCATTTTAGCATTGCTATATTGTTGCGAAGATATTTTTGGTTGTTATTTTAGCATGTTTTAAAATTTTTGCATGTTCAATAGTTGTGAAGGTATTTTTGGTGTTTTTTTAAGCATGTTGAATAGTTGCAAATGTTTTTCTATTATTTTTTACATGTTTTAACATTTTAGCATGTTGAATAGTTATGAAGGTATTTTTGGTGTTTTTTTAATACATGTTTTAGTATTTTTGATGTTTGTTTGTTTTTTTTTAGCATTTTAAATAGTTGTAAAGATGTTTTTGGTGGGGTTTTTTTTAAACATGTTTTAGCGTTTTAGGTAGTTGTCAAGTAGTTGTTTTTTTTAACATGTTAAAGGGATATTTTTTAATGGTTTTAGTGCATTGCTATATTTTGCTATTATAGTTGTGAAGATATTTTTGGTCTGCATTTTAACATGTTCAATAGTTGTGAAGGTATTTTTGGTGTTTTTTTTTTTTTTTTAATGCTTTAGCATTATAGCATGTTGAATAATTGAAAATGTATTTTTGGTGGGTTTTTTTTTAAAACATGTTTTAGCATTTTAGCATGTTGAATAGTTACGAAGGTATTTTTGATGTTTTTTTTTTTTAGCATGTTAAATAGTTGCGAAGATATTTTTGGTGGGGTTTTTTTTACATGTTAAAGGGATATTTTTGGTATTGCTATATAGTTGTGAAGACATTTTTGGTTTGTTTTTTTAGCATGTTTTAGCATTTTAACATGTTGAATAGCTGAAAAGGTATTATTGGTGGTGTTTATTTAGCATGTTTTTAACTTTTTGTTAAGAACATATTTTTATTACCAAACATTTTGTTTACATTTCCCAACTGGGAAAAAAACAATGTAATGTGGTTTGAAAGCCTTTGCCTATTGCACATTGTGATGGCATCCTAACTGCAACCAAAATGTGACGTTGCAACTCTTCACGCCCTAATCACACACAATCGCTGACATGAAACCAGTTGTTGAGGTAAGTCAGTGTGATCTTACAGAAACGTCACTGCTGAGAACAAATGTACACTTTCTTCTGTTTGGTTTGTCCTTACGTTGGCTTTTCTCAGTATTTGGCTCTGCTGAATGGGCTTTTATCTTCCTCCGGCGAGCGCAGGCCCCCGATGCCTCTTCATTGTGCCTTTCCTCGCCGATTTATTCCTGGAATTGATTGAGAGTGTACAAAGAAGTAGTGCTCTTGAAAGCAAGTCCTTGTGTTTAGACTGCGTGGGCCGCTCAGTCACATTCAACAATCGGAAAACACTCCAGTTAATTCCGTCAATGACAGAGCCGCCGCCCGGGCCTTACGGTAATGATACGGCAGTAAACACACGCCAGTCTATGGCCTCCATTCAGCCGGTGGACCAGCACTTTTGAGTTACATGACGTAATCTGCAGACTCATTCTTCATCTTCTGAGCTGATTTGGCTTTGAACATGACAGTACTGCACTCTTTATTAGTAGCTGAGAACATCTGCAATGGCTGTTGAGCTCCCAACTGATAAAAACAGCTTATAGGTGTTGTACAAGTAGTTCTTAAGTGTTCTGAAGTTATATTGAAGGAACAGGCCAATTTGTAAATTACATTCTGATAATAGTCCATTTTGAGACGTTTAGCAGATTCCTTGTGAAAATTAACCATGTTTTTTTTAGGATATTTTAGCATTATAACTTGCTGAATAGTTGCGAAGACATTTTTAGTTTGGTTAGTTAGCATGTTTTAGCATTTTTTTTAACTTGTTGAATAGTTGTGAAGGTATTTTTAGTCGTTTTTTTTCTTTAATACATTTTAGCATTTTAACTTATTGAATAGTTGCGACGGTATTTTTAGTTTGTTTGTTTAGCATGTTTAGCATTTTAGCATGTTTAATAGTTGCAAAGGTATTTATTTTATTTATTTATTTTTGCGTTTTAGCATTTTAACTTGTCGAATAGTTGCGAAGGCATTTTTAGTTTGGTTTGTTAGCATGCTTTAGCATTTTAGCATGTTTAATAGTTGCAAAGGTATTTTTGGTTGTTTTTTTTTTAAAGCATGTTTTAGCATTTTTTTTTTTTTACTTGTTGAATAATTATGAAGGTATTTTTAGTCTTTTTTTTAAGAATGTTTTGGCATTTTAACTTGTTAAATAGTTGCGAAGGTATTTTTGGTTGTTTTTTTTAAGCATGTTTTAGCATTTTTTTTTTAACTTGTTGAATAGTTACGAAGGTATTTTCAGTCATTTTTTAGCATGTTTTAGCATATTGAAGTTGCGAAGGTATTTTTTTTCCTTTTTTAGCATGTCTTAGCATTGTAGCATGTTGAATAATTGCAAAGGTATTTTGTTTTTGTTTTTTTAAACATGTTTTAACGTTGTAGCATGTTGAGTAGTTGTGAAGGTATTTTTAGTCATGTTTTAGCATTTTTGCATGTTGAAGAGTTGCAAAGGTATTTTTGGTGTTTTTTTTTTAGCATGTTTTAACATTATAACTTGCTGAATAGTTGCGAAGGCATTTTTAGTTTGGTTTGCTAGCATGCTTTAGCATTTTAGCATGTTGAATAGTTGCGAAGGTATTTTTGGTTATTTTTTAGCATGTTTTAGCATTTTTTTAACTTGTTGAATAGCTGTGAAGGTATTTTTAGTCGTTTTTTTTAAGCATGTTTTAACATTTTAACTTGATAAATAGTTGCAAAGGTATTTTCAGTAATTTTTTTTTTGCATGTTTTAACATTTTAGCATGTTGAATAGTTGCAAAGGTATTTTTGGTGTTTTTTAAGCATGTTTTAACATTGTAACGTTGGGTAGTTGTAAAGGTATTTTTAGTTATTTTTTTAGCATGTTTTAGCATTATAACTTGCTAAATAGTTGGGAAGGCATTTTTTAGTTTGGTTTGTTAGCATGCTTTAGCATTTTAGCATGTTGAATAGTTGTGAAGGTATTTTTAGTCATTGTTTTGAGCATGTTTTAGCATTTTAACTTGATAAATAGTTGCGAAGGTATTTTCAGTCATTTTGTTAGCATTTTTGGATGTTGAATAGTTGCAAAGGTATTTTGGTGTTTAAACATGTTAAACAGACATTTTTATTGGTTTTAGTGCATAATTGTATTTTAGCATGTTACTAGGTTGTTCTAAACATTTTTAACATGCATTGCAACGTGTTTAAGTTGGCTTTTAGCACATTGCTAAATGGTTTTAAGTGTTTTGAGTGGGTTTTGGCATGTTAATAGTTTTAACGCATATTTGGACATACTGTTAGCACATTGCTGTATTTTTTTTTTAGCTAGTTTTTGTTGCTAGTTTGTTCTGTATGTTTTACCACATTGCTATGTGTTTGAGTTGTTTGATTGGCTTTTAACACGTTGCATGCTTGTGAAAATGCTTTGAGAGGTTTAGCATATTGCGAGGTAATTTTTGATGGTAGGGCAAAATGCATTTCTACTTTTTTTTTTTTTGTAGCAGGTTGTTTTAGAGTGTTTTTAGCACATTACGATGCTTGGAAATAGGATTTTAGTTTTTTTTTAAATAACATGCAGTGTTTTTAGCATGTTATTATGCATTTAAGGTTTTTGGATTGTGTTTAATTGCAAGGATTGCAGTTTGCCAACCTTTTGGTGAAAATTCAACAAGTCATGAGAAAGGAGAACCAGTGGATAATCTTGCAATAAACACAAAAATCCATTTTAATATATATTTTTTTTTATTGCACACTTAAATATTTATTAAAATGCATTTATTACACATATAACCACTTGTAAAAATTAATTAAAATATTTATTTAAAAAAAATAAACAGATGTTGGCATAATGAGTACTGGTGTGCATTCATTAAAAAAAAATTAATTAAAATAAAAATGTGTTTGTCAGTGAGTCTTGGTTCAAAAGTTGGCAAGGTCTGCTCTCATTTAACATTCATAATTTATTGCTTTTTCACACTTAACATGATCCGTCAAGCGTAACATCCACCCCATCGAATAAATTAGACAGAAAACGTATTATTATATTTTTATTTTTCTCTCCAGTTTATATTATTGACTCCTGAATGCTAATGACAGCAGGACAGAAGCGTACTAACACGTTTCTCTCCTTCATTTTATAGTTCATTTAGTTTGAAATGACACATTGCTTTTCAAATACTCTCTGTCTGATAGTATGAGTAAAATCTTTTAGAAATGTATCATAAAAATAGTTATTTTGAGCCAAAACTACATCCATTTCATGCAGTGATTTGGGCCTGTGATGTAAGACGACATGTTTCTGGCTTTGAGGTTGCAGTCGGGTTAAGCTGAGCCTCCGGAGAGGCGCTTTTGCAGAAATCAAGGCTGTTTTTCTGTGTCGCGGACCCCGATGATGACGAGGCGCTTCTGTCAGGTCGCGCACGCTGAATTGGTGTCGAAACTCTCCGAAATCACGGACGGCTGATCAAAGCAGCTCCGGCGCGCCGATGAGACTCTTTGCTGACTTTCATCTCCACGTCGAGATCTTTTTTGTTTGGGCTTGTCATTTCACAATGTTGCTTTCAAAGAAAAATCATCATTATTTATCACAGGAGCCTTTCTGATTTGTTTTGACTAGAGAATAATGACAGCGCCGTAGCGATAATTGATTCGGTTTTTATTTTCACAGCTCTAATCTGACTCGCATATCCGCGGCCCGGTGCGATTCGTTAGGTTATTCCTTCGGAGCAACAATTAAAGCGGATCTCAGATGAAGTTTGGCTCAACTCTTGAAATATAAAGAGATTTGGAGAAGTTTTAGGATACACTCACAATTCCAGCACATCATTTTTAGAAAGAAAAGTACATGAAGAGCTTAAGTCAAAACTGAATTTTAGCCATCAAACTGAATTAAACTTTAGATGAAACATAATTATTTTTTTTTTTTTCTCCCAACTTATGATTAACGTTAATTTTTTTATTTATTTATTTATTTTTATTTCACTCTTTGGATCATGTTATTTTATTTTGTTTTATTTTTATATTTGATTCAATTTTATATATTTGTAAAATTTTTATTATTTTTGTTTATTTTAATTTGTTGGATATTTTTGAATATTTTTAAATATTCATTGTTCTGTTTTTTTTTTTTACATTTATTTTTAGTTTTAAGATTTGTATGTATTATTTGATATTTAACTATAATATAAATATAACAAATGAAAATAATTTTATACATTTTTATAAATTATTTTAGAAATAACAATTTTATAAATACCATTTTAATGCATTAGTGGTGTTTGGATTGGCTTTTAGTGCATTGCTGCATGGTTGTAAAGATGTTTTGGGTGTTTTTAGTATGTTGCTAGTATTTTTTTCTGAAGGCTTTTAGCTTATTGCTGTGCAGTTATGGTGGTATTTTAACATCTGCATACTTTTGAAGTGTATTTGGAAGTTTTTAGCAAGCTGATGCATTGGTTGCAACGCTTTTAGTGTTTTCAGCATACTAAAAAAGCTGAATGATTTTAGTGCATTGTTTTGCTTTGAAGGTGTTTGAATTTTTTGTACATTGATGCATGTTGTAAATGCATTCTGCATATTATTTCACATCGTTATTAGGTTGTTATTGCACTTAGAATGGTTTGTAGCACATTTCTATACTGCTGAGTCGTTTGATTTGCACATTGCTGCATGGTTGCAATTTTCAGCGTACTGCAATGCATTTGAGGCGTTCCGAGTTTTAGAGAGCTGATGCATGCTTGCAGCATTTCTGGATGCTTTTAGCATGTTACCGTGCAATAATGAGGGTGTTCAAATGGATTTGGCGCATTGATATTAAATGAGGGTGTTTGGACTGATCTTCAGCGCACTGCTGCATGATTGTTGATAGATTAAGGGTGTGTTGCGATTCGTTCAAGGTGATTTCTGTAGAGTTGATGCATGGTTGCAGTGTTTTCAGCGGTTTTAAGCATGCTACTCAGCAAGGGTGCTGCATGGTTGCTAATGCATTCTACATGTTTTTTTTTTGCATGTTGCTATTAGGTTGTTATGGTGTTTTATAATGGTTTTTCAGCAGATTACTAGACTGTTGAGTTGAATTGTTTTTAGTGCATTGCTGCACGGTTGCGAGACTGTTTAGAGTTCTTTTTTAGTGTGTTGCAATGCATTGTTTTTAGAATGTTGATGCATAGTAGCAGTATTTTTGGAATTTTCTAGCATGTTACTGTGTGATAATGAAGGTGTTCTGAATGGTTTTGGCACCTTATGTTGTTTAGGTATTTGAACTCATTTTTAGTGCAATGCTGAATGGTTTTTTGTTTGCATGTTGCTATTAGATTCTTATTGTGTTTTAGAATGCTTTCAGTGGTTTTGCATGGCTGTGAATGCGTCCTAGGTGTTTTTTTTTTTTTTTTTTTTTTTGCACATTGCTATTAGGTTGCCTTTGTGTTTTGAATGGTTTGTAGCACATTTTTGTACTGCTGAGTTTAAAATGTTTTAGCGCATTGTTGAATGGTTGCAAGAGTTTTTTTGTTTTTTTTTTATCTTGCACATTTGTCTCGCTAGAGATACAAACTTGCATTTGCAAGAAGAAAACTCAATTCTGAGTTTTTTCCTCACAAATACAAGTTTGTATCTCTCAATTCTGACTTTTTTCTCAGAATTGTGAGATATAAACGTGTAATTGCAAGTTTATAAAAGTTTTGCAAGATAAACTCATAATTTTGAGAAATGAAGTAGGAATTGCGTGATATAAAACTTTTTTCCTCCGAATTGCATGATTAAAAATTTGCAATTGCAAGTTATAGTCAAAATTGCTATATAAACTCACAATTCTGAATTAAATTTTTTTCTCAGAACTGAGTGATATAAACTCATTGCAAGAAAGATATAAACTCGCAATTCTGACTTTTTTCTTGCAAATGCAAGTTTGTATTTCTTAATTCTGACTTGTCAGAATTGTAAGATATAAACTCGCAATTGCAAGAGTCAAAACTGCGATATAAACTCACAAATCAGATTTTTTTCTTAAAATTGCATGATATAAACTCAAGTTTCAAGTTATAAAGCCAAAATTGCCATATAAACTCACAATTCTGACTTTTCCCCTTAGAATTGCGTGATATAAACTCTGAGTGAAAAAAGTGAAAAAAGTCAGAATTAAGAGATACAAACTTGCATTTGCAAGAAAAAAGAAAAAAATCTATTTCTTGCAATGAGTTTATATCATGCAATTCTAAGGGAAAAAAAAAATAATTCAGAATTGAGTTTGTCGCAATTTTGACCTTATAACTTGCAAAATTTATATTTTGCGAATTTATATCACGCAATTCTGACTTCATTTCTCAAAATTGCAAGTTTATATTGAGTATATTTGAGTTTATATCTCACAATTCTGAAAACAAAAAGTCAGAATTGATTTTATATCTCGCAATTTTTACTTTATAACTTGCAATTGTGAATGCATACACATTAACTACTACATTTCTGAAATTTGTGAGTTTATGTCTCACAATTCTGAGGAAAAAAAAGTCCGAATTAAAAGAAGTATGTTTATATCTCGCAATTTTGACTGTATCTTGCAATTGTGAGTTTATATCTCACAACTCCTACTTCATTTCTCAAAATTGAGTTTATCTCGCATTTCTTTTATTACTTGCAATTGCAAGTTTATATTTCACAATTTTGACTCAAAATTTTGAGAAATTAAGTCAGAATATAAACCTTGCAATTGAGAAAAAAGTCAGAATTGATGGATTAAAAACTCACATTTGTGAGAAAAAAACTCAGAATTGCAAGTTTTCACAATTCTGACTTATTTCTTGCAATGAGTTTATATCACGCAATTCTGACTTAATTTCTCAAAATTTTGAGTTTCTCTCGCATTTCTTTTATTACTTGCAATTGCAAGTTTATATTTCACAATTCTGACTTTATATCTTGCAATTGCGAGTTTATATCTCACAATTCTGAGAAAAAAGTCAGAATTGAGAGATGAAAACTCACATTTGCGAGAATAAAACTCACAATTGAGAGATACAAACTCGCATTTTTGAGAAAAAAAGTCAGAATTGTGAGTTTATATCGCAATTGCAAGTTTATACCTAACAATTCTGAGAAAAAAGTCAGAATTGAGAGATACAAACTCACATTTGTGAGAAAAAAGTCAGAATTGAGAGATACAAACTCACATTTGTGAGAAAAAAGTCAGAATTGAGAGATACAAACTCACATTTGTGAGAAAAAAGTCAGAATTGAGAGATACAAACTCACATTTTTGGGAAAAAAAACTCAGAATTGCAAGTTTTCACAATTCTGACTTTTATTTCTTGCAACGAGTTTATATCATGCAATTCTAAGAAAAAAAGTCAAGAATTGTAAGTTTATATCTCACAGTTTTGACTATCTTGCAATTGCGAGTTTATATCTCACAATTCTGACTTCATTTCTCAAAATTTTGAGTTCATCTGGCAATTCTTTTATTACTTGCAATTGCAAGTTAATATCTCACAATTCTGAGGAAAAAAGTTAGAATTGAGAGAGAAAAACTTGCATTTTCGATTAAAAAAATGTAGAATTGCAAGTTTTCACAGTTCTGACTTTCATTTCTTGCAATGAGTTTATATCGCAGGTCAGAATTGCGAGTTTATATCTCAAAATTTTGTGAAAAAAAAACAAGAATTGTGAGATTAAAAGTCTCAACTTTCTTTTATTTTTAATTTAGTGCTGGAAATGGGCTTCCGTATTTTCTAGTACTGATGCATGACTGCAATATTCCAGCATGCTTTTTCACATGTTGTGTGTTACATAAGTATGTACGCTGCTATGCAGTTGTGATGTTTAGACTGATTTTTAGCGCATTGATGTGTGATTGTGAATGCATTCTGAATATTTTTTTCATGTTTCTATTAGGTTGCTCTTGTGTTTGAGAATAGTTTGTAGCACATAGCCGCACTGTATTATGATTTTTAGTGTTGGACATGTTTTAGCATGTTTCTGTGCACTAGCTAGAGTGCTCTGATTGCTTTTGCTTCATTGCTATACATTATTGAGGGTGGTTTTGAGGTGAAAATGGCAAGTTAATGCACTTAAAAGTCATATCAATCACTCCTCAAGATGCACAATGACGCTGTTATATAAATGCTTTTCATATACGTTTATGCTTGATATGCATTGCACAGAAGTATCTCAAAACCACTTGCTGCTTCTATAGCAACCGTGCTATTGCTGTGACGCATCTCCTGCGGTTTAGGCCTCACAAGTTGAACCTGCAAAGCAAGATGTGCTGCAGAATCGCATTGTTTTCTGCTGTTGCACGCATGCAGCATCTTAACGTGCGCTCACGGTGTTTGAGGAGGCATTCTGACTCGCATACCACCGCTGTGCATTTCAGCTAATCTACAGCCGTAAATCCCCGGCCCATACGCATTACAGAAATCACATCCTACAGACTCCACATGAGGGCCGTTACGGGCTTAACGTGTGGAACGAAATATTTTCTGGATTATCCTCATTACAGCCTGATCAGTCCTCCATAGCAATTAGCACTTCACTGTTTCATCCGCATATCGCTGGAGTCGAGCTCACGCGCCTGCACACGCTGTTAGACTGCGCTTATTTATCTGTGTTGTGCATTGTGGCACTTGAAAGAAAGAACATTACTGGGAAGGGGGATAGAGCTGAAAAATATTCATATTAACATTTTTCAGCCTTAAGACAATGTTTGATATGCATCTCAAGTTTAATTACTTTTTTGTTGCATTCAAAGAAACAGCATTTCAACCAGACCAGGAAGATTCACAAGGTTTAAAGCGAGTAGTAAACCGCCGTCACAAAATCTAGGTAAAAATATTATTTTTAAACTATATTAATTAAAATATTATTGATCATGTTTTTTTGTTTTTTTTGTTAGTCATAAAAAAATATTTTATACTTTGTATGTATACAATTATTACTTATTTATATTTTTATGTATAAAAATATTTTAAACATTATATTTATAAAATGTTATTTGTGATTTGCTTTTAATTTATAAAAGTACTATTTGTAAACTTTATTTTATAAAAGTATTATTTATATATTTTATTTAGAAAAATATTTTTAAACTGTATTTAAAATTAATTGTTTTATATTATTTGTTTTTAAATGATGCAAATATTAAAAAATAGTATATTTATTGAAGTACTACTTATATATTTTTATTAATATATTATTCATATTTATCATTATATTTATGAAAAATATTATTTGATTTAAACTATACTTTTTATTTTATTTTAAATTATAAAATTATTTTTATTCATAAAAATGTTATTTATTTTAAAATTTTATTTTTTTATTTTTAATTTATAGAAATATTATTTTTAAACTATATTTAGAAAATTATATATTTTATTTATAAAATATTGTTAAACTTTTATTTTAAACTGAATTACGTTTTTAAATAATGCAGATTATTAAAAATAGTATTTATACATTTTTATTCATACATTTACATTTTATTTATTTATATTTATTTATTAAATTACAGAAATATATATAGTAGTTTACATATCTTCATTAATAAAATTTATATTATTTTTAAATATTGTTTTGTTTTAAAACGTTATATTTTTACAAATATTATTTTTATAATTAATTTTTATTTATAAAAATATTTATATTATTTTTATTTATAAAAATATTTTAACCATTATATTTATAAAAAAAATTGCTTTACTTAGTTTACTTTTTATTTAATTTATTTTTTTTAATTATTGAAATATTTCTAACTTTATATAAATAGTATGTTTACAAATATATTTTTATTTATAAAACTTTATAAAAATATATTTTTTCATAATAAAATATTTTAGTACTAAATATTTACATTTTTTTATTTATAAAAATATAATTTACATATTTTATTTTTATTCATAAAAACAGTATTTTACATTTTTAATTCAATCATTAACAATTAAAAAATAAAAATAAATATTAAAACCAGAATTGATTCACAGAATTGATGAACTGAATCAATTAAGTAAACCAACTAATTGACTCACTGAACCGACTAACTGATTAACAGAATCAATTCACTCTGTTAATTTTGCAGATTCACTAAACTGACTCACTGATTCGCTTTCTCGTTTCAACAGTTCACTGAATTGGATAATTTGAACTGATTCACTGACATGAACTAAACGTTTTTTGGCCATTTTTGCATGCTAATACTTATTGAAAGATCTCTGTCATGTATTCGTTTGCAGTCTCTGCTTCTTCTGTCAGCTTCTTCCAGTGTCCTGTCCCAGAAAAAGGCAAATTTCCTCCGCCATCCACTCACAGATTACCATTCATTGCTAGTTTTTACTCACTGATATCACACCACATGATGAAAACAGGTGCTGCTGCTCTATAAATATGTGTGTTCTTGCAGGCAGAGGAGGAGGAGGAGGACGATGAAGACAACGAGCGGCATTAGTCACTCCGTCAGCTGTAGATCCGTGGTTTTGCAGCCAAACGCTGACCAAAATACTCACTCGCCCACCGGGTGACTTCAGGAGTAATAGGGTGAAGAATCTGATTAGTGGTTTATAAAACACACTATTACGACCATTAAGATAATGTATGTACTTAAATACGTCATTATACAGCATTTAAAGTGATATATATATATTGTTGAAAAATGTAAACGATGTTATCAAACAGCTCTAATCTGCTGAATGTGACTTTCAGGCATGGAAAAGATATTATAAACATTAGCATTGTGATTTTCTGCAAAGAAATCTGCTTTGTAATAATGCATGTTGTAAACAGCACTATAGAAATTAATTTGTTTTTATGATTCACCTGTATGTTTCCAGTCTCTGCATGTAATTTTCTTCTCTTTCTTTTCCAGCAGGTGAATATATTTGACGGCCGGAGCCCCGCGGAGCCGCGGTACGAGCCGTGCCACATCTATAATGAATGGATGGAGTGGCCAGACGTGTCTCGTGGAGGGTAACAGTGCTTCCCGCTGCTTTATGGCCACGCGCTTTATTTATGGATTTGACATGATGCCATTGAGCCGGAGGAGCAGGGAAACCGGAAACAGCACGGTTGCAACCTGTCAAAACATCCGAAAGAAAAGCAAATATGATCTGAGACAGCGGTGAGATTATATGCAAGCACTCAGATGTTTCTCCTGGGAAAATTTGTCTCATATAAACTCAAGCATTTCTCATTAAATTCATCCAAAACCAACTTTTTCACTATACAATAAAATATTAAAATTAGCCTAGTAAGATTTTGCACTTTTATCTGGCAGAAATACTTCACATTATTGAAGTCAAACTCTGTAAGCTATCATAAAAATGTTCAAAGTTACAAAAAAAAATGACATTTAAAGAAAAAACTGTTAAATAAGCATTACTGCAGTGCAGTACAATGTTGATATTTATGCTAATTAATATATATTATCTCATCTGCTTCTCTCATTTGCTCTTTTTACATTGACTATCACTCTATATACATTAATACAACCAGATAGAACAATAATTTCTCAAATATTTATTACAATATATACTGATAAACTTAAGGTTCACATTAATGGTATGAGATTCAACTGATTTCCTATTGAACTCTATTACAGTGGTCAAACTATTTCAAATATACCGAATTAAGCTACAAACTCGATCATAACGCACAATGTTTACATCTAACATGTATTTTGAGCAGCAGATCGTCATATTAATGTAGTGTTTCACTAGTTAGCAGTAAACCGCGGTTACCTCACCTCAATATGTTCGTTGATTTGTGTTGAATCATGTCTTTGAAATGAAAGAGTTGGTATTTTATTTGAAAACATCATACGTTTTTGCTGATTTCGCCGTTAATCTTATAAAACTAGCGAGCTAAGCCAGTATTAGTACTAGTGATGTATGTCTCGAGACCGGTCTTGGTCTCGAGACCGGTCTCGAGACCACTTTTACGTGGTCTCGGTCTTGTCACGGCCTTGACGGTCTTTGGTCTTGGTCTTGTCTTGGTCTCGGACCTCTCGGTCTTGTCAAGTCTCGCTGTCTCGGACCGTCATAGTGGTCGGGGATTTAGCAGTACTATACACGCTCAAAAAAAAAAAAAAAAAAAAAGAAAAAAACTACACGGCGTATTAACCGTTAACCGACAAGATTTTTCAAAATTAGAATTTAATTATTTTAGAAAGGATAAGTGTCTGTGACTCGTTAAAATACAAACATTTGTTTACCGGGATTAATTTTACATGCGCAAAAAGCAGCAAACAACAGAACATGAGGATTCACATGGATACGTGGCAACACCTGCAGCGCCTGTGCGAATGGAGAAAAACATTATAAAGCTAGGCTATATTTATATATAATGAATGAATAGGCCTACACGATAAATATTTTTACTTAATAAAACAAACAAACAAACAAACAAACAAACAAACAAACAAAAAAAGTGCAACAAGTAGCTAGCATGCAGAGTTTTGGTACATTTTTGTGCTGCGCGAAAGGAAGACGGCTGAAAGCGGCATCCTATTTTTCTTTATTTTACAAACAGCAAACCGTTTACAGTTTCGATTATCTGTAAAGAGTTGTTTCCCCTGTTAGAAGGAAAAAAAATAAAGTGATTGCGCCGGCGCCACTGGCGCACACACAATCAGTCAAACATATGGGGAAAAAAAAAAAAAATCACACTGCTTAATCGTTATCAACGTACTGCCGTGATATTATTCCAAACATTTTTTTTTAATGTGGATATTGTAATGCGAGAAGTACAAAACCAGGTTTACATAATAAATAATATTTTAGCATTCAAATACATCCTGAATACAGAGACATTGGATTTGTGTCGTGTGTGAGACCCAATGTTAGTTTCAGTTTCGCTTTACCCTAAATGGTTTCGTTTTTGCTTGTCCCCTAGCTTCTTATATTTTTCATTTTTGTTCTTTTCTAAATACTGTTAAATTGAAATTATTTTTGTGGAGTGAGGGGAACTAAAATAGCCTAGCCTATGTTTATAGTGTACTGTAAATATTTCGCGACCTGGTGTCTTTCTGAATGTAATAATAAAATACGACTTAACGTTATAGGCCTACGCGATTTATCTTTTTTCTCTCAAAAATGCAATTTCATTTTACTTTAACCATCCAAAAAACGTTTTAAAATATTTTGATAAATAACTGAAAAAAGACCTTTTAAACCGTTTAACTGATTGTATTAATCGGCCAAATTCTTGGTGAGCACGGCTAGGGTTGTACATCAAGTTCGTGGTATTACCAGTCTTGGCTGGGACGACGGTCTTGCATAATTTGCAGACGACATTGGTCTGACTACGGTCAGACTTATAATATCCAAAAAACTGCCATACTGGCGAGCTGACTTTTCCTCTTTTATTTAAAATTTCCTCGCTCGCTGGCACTCATTTTCTGCTTATGAAGAGGAATCCAGCAGACCAGCACGAGACAACGATATGGCGCAAGGAAAGTTGATACCATTACATGATTGGCTGTTAGCGTGTGTCTCCCTACGTTGCTAGGTTTCCAGAGAGCGAGTGCCTTTGTTAATGCAACCAAACTTGCTTCACAACCTCTGTTTTCTTCTGACACAGAAAAATAAAAAATATCGAACGTTTTATCCAACACATTTTTTATTGATATCGATCACGTGTTTATCGCGATACATATCGTTATCGTTTTATCGCCCAGCCCTAGCCGTCATACAATTGCTACACATAGTTGATCTCACCCAGTCTTAAAAAACATTTACAGTGAGCTCAGTCACACACATGACATGGTCTGTCTCTGTATTGCTCTGCCTGTAGTTGAAGTAATACCGTCTAATATGTATTGAATGTAAACTGCGGCTGAACCCTAGTATGCTGCTGTTCATACAAGTTATTGCGTAGCTTCAACACTAGTCTGTTTTTTTTTCTCCGGTCTCGACTTGGTATCGGTCTTGGTCTCGACTTGGTCTTAGTCTTGACATGGTCTGTCTTGGTCTTGGTCTTGGTCTTGTCTTGGTCTCGATACCTTCTGGTCTTGGTAGTGTCTTGGTCTCGGTTTAGGCGGTCTTGACTACAAGTCTAATTAGTACTGACAGTGTCGTGTAAACATGGCTGAAGATGCGAGAAGCGGAGGAATGGACAAACTGAATCAACTGAGTGAGTCATTTACGCTGGAACCGCTCCGATAGATTCAAGCTTGTGACTTCGATCATTCAGTTCAAGCGATTCCCTAGCAACAACCAGATTAAAAGAGCTACCAGTTTCCAAATTTCGACATCGCTTGTAATGATTGTTAAAAGCACATGTAGTGATGGGTGAAACAGAGCTTTTTGAAACTCCGAATCAATTAAGGCATTGCGTCGCAAGACGAGTCACTGTTTCGAAGCGCTCCAATCGGATCGCGATTCACGAATCATTTGATTCAGTTCGGGACTTCAAATCGAATATCGTTAATCATTTTATTCAGATCGTGATTTCAAATCGCGAATCATTTGATTCAGATCGAGCTTTAAATCGCATATTTGATTTAGATCCGAACATCGGAGCGGGTTTGTAAATCATTTCGGGAATTGAATGATTCGTGATTCGCGCTAAAATTAAGCTTCGTGAATCATTCAGATGAGGCTTCGGAGCGCGGATGGCGAATCATTTGATTTAGATCCAAACTTCGGAGCGGGTATGTGAACTTTTGATTCAGATCTGAACTTTCGCGGGTTCACGAATCATTTCGCGATTTGAATGATTTTCAATTTTGAATTTCGGAGCGTGGATTGCGAATCATTTGATTTAGTTTGGGACTTTTGAGCGGGTTCGTGAATCTTTTGATTTAGATTAGGATTCCGGTGCGGGTTAGCGAATCATTTGATTCAAATGGGGACTTCGAAGTCTTTTAAGAGGACAAAACATCAAAACATTAATACAGTAAGTTATAAAAACAAAAAAGGAAATAAATATAAAGTAAAGAAATAAAGTATATACAAATACAACTCCCTTAAGAAATTTCCTAAGGAATTTGTATATACTTTATAAATCCCTTAAGATTTTTGATTTATTTATTTATTTATTTGTCTAAATAGCAAAACCATGATTAATTCGTGGTTACCATGTTTTAACTATAATAATCATTTATATATATATATATATATATATATATATATATATATATATATATATATATATATATACAGGGGTTGGACAATGAAACTGAAACACCTGGTTTTAGATCACAATTAGTATGATATTGGGCCTCCTTTTGCAGCTAATACAACATCATTTCATCGTGGGAGTGACAAATACAAGTCCTGCAAAGCAGCCAGAGGGATTTTGAGCCATTTTCCTCTTGCAGAACAGTGGCCAGGTCACTATGTGATGCTGATGTGGGAAAACGTTTCCTGACTCGCTCCTCCAAAACACCCCAAAGTGGCTCAATAATATTCAGATCTGGTGACTATGCAGGCCATGGGAGATGTTCAACTTAATTTTCATGTTCATTAAACCAGTCTGTCACCAGTCTTGCTGTGTGTATTGGTGCATTATTATCCTGATACAGAGCACTACCTTCAAGGTACAATGTTTGAACCATTGGGTGCACATAATGAAACTTTACACTCTGCTCTAACTGGTGTAAGTGAAGATTGGGCACCAGACAGCGCAAATATAGCCATGAAACCTCCAATACTATATTGGCAAGTGTTTCAGTTTCATTGTCCAACCCCTGTATATATATATATATATATATATATATATATATATATATATATATATATATATATAATATTATTATTATTATTATTATTATTATTATTATTATTATTATTATTTTTATTTATTTATTTATTTATTTTTAAGTAAAAACAGTTTTTCACAAAGGATGTGTTGCCAGCTTAACCAAATAAAGTAATACATTTACACCTTAAGTGGACACACAGGATGAATATAGACATTAAGTTTTGTCTGCTTTAGGATTAAGAGAACTTTGTATAGTTTCCATATACTTGTCTAGATCAACTTTGAATAAAGAAAATAGTGGTTTAGAGCCAGAGTTATGTTCATGTATGTGAAATTTAGCTAGCAGGAAACAAATTAAGTTACAGTTTCCTATATTAATTTTTGAGTACTCAAACAATCCAAAGACAACAACTTTTAAATATAAAGAAAAAGTCACTTACAAAATTAAATTTGATATATATATATATATATATATATATATATATATATATATATATATATATATATATATATATATATATATATAATTTAATTATTTAACAAATGTTGTGTTTTTTTATATATTTCATAAATATTTAAAATGTTTAATAAAATCAAATATTGAATATAAATGAAACTTCTAATTTTAACTTTTTGTATATTAAATATATTAGATATTTTGCTTAGTAATTTATATAGTTATATATTTTTCATCTGCATTTAATTATTTTAAATATGCATTAAATATATTTTATATTTATACTACATTTTAATGTCAGAAACATGTGAAGTGCCACGTTCGGATAAAACTGGCGTTCACCTGAAGATCAGGAAGTCAGTAAAGTATTAGTACAAAAGTACAAAAGACGTCCAAACCAATTTAAGAGTAACAATCTAATCAACGTTCAACAAATTAAAAATTTACATAATACAGAGAAACAAATGATAAAACTCGGCCTTTTGAATATCAGGTCCCTTTCCACAAAAGCGCTTTTTGTAAATGATATGATCATTGATCATAACCTAGATGTGCTATGTTTGACAGAAAC
Source organism: Cirrhinus mrigala (assembly GCA_036247105.1). Classification (NCBI taxonomy): domain Eukaryota; kingdom Metazoa; phylum Chordata; class Actinopteri; order Cypriniformes; family Cyprinidae; genus Cirrhinus; species Cirrhinus mrigala. Next base: position 43,165,794 of record CM070028.1, on the reverse strand, counting down.
CTGGCTAAAATCAGAAGATTACATTATCTTAAACGAGTCTACCCCTCATGATTACTGTTATAAACATGAGCCACGTCTAAAAGGTAAAGGGGGAGGTGTTTCTACAATTTATAGCAATATTTTTAGTGTTTCACAGAGAGCGGATTTCATGTATAACTCGTTTGAAGTAATGGTGCTTCATATAACATTATCCAGAGAAACAAGTGTTAATGATAAATCCCCCATGACGTTTGTACTTGCTACTGTATACAGGCCACCAGGGCACCATACAGATTTTCTTAAAGAATTCGCTGATTTTATATCTGAGCTGGTGTTGGCTACAGATAAGGTCTTAATAGTAGGTGACTTTAACATCCATGTTGATATTGAAAATGATGCACTGGCAGCTGCATTTACAGACATTCTAAATTCTATTGGAGTTAGACAACACGTGTCAGGTCCCACTCATTGTCGAAATCATACTCTAGACTTAATACTGTCACATGGAATTGATGTCAATGCCGTTGAGATTCTGCAGCAAAGTGATGATATCTCTGATCATTATCTAGTCTCGTGTATACTCCAGATAACTAAAACTGTAAATTCAACTCCTTATTACAAGTATGGTAGAACCATCACTTCTACTACAAAAGATTGCTTTCTAAGTAATCTTCCTGATTTATCTGAATTCCTCAGCATGTCCAATAGCTCAGAAAAACTTGATGATGTAACAGAAACTATTGACTCTCTCTTTTCCAGGACTCTAGATACGGTCGCTCCTCTGCGCCTAAGGAAGATTAAGGAAAACTGTCCGACCCCGTGGTATAACGAGCACACTCACGCCCTAAAGAGAGCAGCCCGGAAAATGGAGCGCAGCTGGAGGAAAACAAAATTAGAGGTTTTTCGTACTGCTTGGCGGGAATGTACCCTATCGTACAGAAAAGCGTTAAAATCGGCCAGATCTGATTACTTTTCGACTCTTTTAGAAGAAAACAAACATAACCCTAGGTATTTATTCAATACAGTGGCTAAGTTAACAAAAAATAAAGAACCAACAGGCACTGACTGTGCCCATCAGCATAGCAGTAATGACTTCATGAACTACTTTACTTCTAAGATCGATACAATTAGAGACAAAATTGTCACCATGCAGCCGTCAATTACAGTGTCGCATCAGATAGTGCGCTATAGATTTCCTGGGGAACAATTCCACTCATTCTCTACTATAGGTCAGGAAGAATTGTATAAACTTGTTAAATCATCTAAACCAACAACTTGTATGCTAGACCCTATTCCATCTAGGCTACTAAAAGACTTGCTTCCAGATCTCATAGATCCTCTGCTAAATATTATTAATTCATCACTGTCATTAGGATATGTCCCCAAAACCTTCAAACTGGCTGCTATTAAGCCTCTAATTAAAAAACCACAACTTGACCCCAACGAATTGACTAATTACAGACCTATCTCGAATCTCCCATTTCTATCAAAGATATTAGAAAAGGTTGTATCCTCACAATTATCTTCCTTCCTACAGAAATATGATATCTGTGAGGATTTTCAGTCAGGTTTTAGACCATACCATAGTACTGAGACTGCTCTTATTAGAGTTACAAATGATCTACTCTTGTCATCTGATCGTGGTTGTATCTCTCTGTTAGTGCTACTGGATCTTAGTGCTGCGTTTGATACTGTTGACCACAACATTCTCTTGAATAGACTTGAGAATTATGTTGGCATTAGTGGTAGTGCATTGGCATGGTTCAAATCGTACCTATCTGACCGCCATCAATTCGTGGTAGTAAATGAAAAGGTATCATATCGATCACAAGTGCAGTATGGAGTACCGCAAGGCTCAGTACTAGGGCCATTACTCTTTACGCTTTACATGTTACCCCTGGGTGATATCATCAGGAAATATGGTGTTAGCTTTCACTGCTACGCTGATGATACCCAGCTCTATATTTCTTCGCGGCCCGGCGAAACATACCAATTTGAAAAACTAATGGATTGTGTAGTTGAGTTAAAAAATTGGATGACAAGTAATTTCTTACTGCTAAATTCTGAAAAAACAGAGGTGTTAATTATTGGGCCTAAAACCTCAGCGTGTAATAACCTACAACACTGTCTAATACTGGATGGCTGCTCTGTCAATTCTTCGTCATCAGTTAGGAACCTAGGTGTGCTATTTGATGGTAATCTTTCCTTTGAAAACCACATCTCTAGTATTTGCAAAACTGCATTTTTCCATCTCAAAAATATATCTAAACTACGACCTATGCTATCAATGTCAAATGCTGAAACATTAATTCATGCATTTATGACCTCACGGTTAGATTATTGTAATGCTTTATTGGGTGGTTGTTCTGCTCGCTTAATAAACAAACTCCAGCTGGTCCAAAATGCAGCAGCTAGAGTTCTTACTAGAACCAAAAAGTATGATCATATTAGCCCGGTTCTGTCTACACTGCACTGGCTCCCTATTAAACATCGTATAGATTTTAAAATCTTGCTAATTACTTACAAAGCCCTTAATGGTTTAGCTCCTCAGTACCTGAGCGAGCTCCTATCACATTATAGTCCCTCACGTCCGCTGCGTTCTCAAAACTCTGGCAATTTGATAATACCTAGAATATCAAAATCAACCGCGGGCGGGAGATCATTTTCTTATCTAGCGCCCAAACTCTGGAACAATCTACCCTACAATGTTCGGGACGCAGACACACTCTGTCAGTTTAAATCTAGATTAAAGACCCATCTCTTTAACCTTGCTTACACATAACACATCAACATATTCTTATAATTCAAATCCGTTAAAGGATTGTTAGGCTGCATTAATTAGGTCAACCGGAACCGGGAACACTTCCCATAACACCCGATGTACTCAGTGCATCGTCAGAAGAATGGCATCTACGCTAATATTAGTCTGTTTCTCTCTTATCCCGAGGTCACATTAACCACCAGATCCAGTCCGTATCCAGATCAGATGGTCACTGCAGTCCCCCGGATCCAGTCCGAACCCAGCCCAGATGGTGGATCAGCACCTAGTGACGACCTCTACAGCCCTGAATGTCATCGGAGTCCACATCAACTAGATGAGCCCCAGAGACGGATCCACAGTGAAGACCTCGTCACCTAGACGGCTGTCGGCACAAGACCACGGGACCTTTGGCCAGAGGAGAACTGGCCCCCCGACTGAGCCTGGTTTCTCCCAAGGTTTTTTTTTCTCCATTTGTCACCGATGGAGTTTTGGTTCCTTGCCGCTGTCGCCTCTGGCTTGCTTAGTTGGGGACACTTTCTCTCAACACAATATTGCATTTTATTTTATTGTTTTTGATTAACTACCTTTACCTAAAATGTGAGTGTTTACTGTTGCCTTTGGCATTGTTGATGTACTGTTTCCTATCTAATACTGTACAGCCGCCTTGTCACAATTCTGTATTGTTAAAGGCGGTATATATAAATAAAGGTGACTTGACTTGACTTGACTTACCGCGCTGAACAACATTCGTTCTTATGAACTCAGTAGTGTGCAACAGTAAGCTTAAACTATCCCAAAAATCCTTTCAAAACCGACTGTCAGTTTATTGTTTGTCTGCCGAAGTGTCTCCAAGAGTCCACCGAAGCAATAAGAAATCCCATCTCGTCAAAGGTGGCTCTGTTGCGCTTCAGTAATGTCTCCTGTGGTTTTTTGTTCTCGGCTGTTGTTCCTCCTCAGTTGTTACACCGCTGGAAGAAAAGCTGAGGCCGGCAAACATTTCCCCGGCTCATCGTTGCAAACAGGCTTCTGGAAACATCTAACACCCAATATCTGACTAAGCGCTTCTCCGATCTCCGTCTGTTGGCGGCTTTATTCACTTGCGAGCTCACATCCATCTGAGGACGAGAAGATTAAAGTCCTCGCTCATATTTCCGGGCCTGATCCCATTTCATGCCAAAGATAGAATTCCAAGTTCATTACTGATGTTTTCCATCAAGAAGTTTTTGCTAACTGACAGTCTAAAAATCACTGTCAGCGTGAAACGCTGTCCGCAACCTGGATTATTTTCATATGAATCAGGATATTTAATCGAGAAAAACATTTAACTTTTGTAGTAATTGGTTGGGTGGTGAAAACTGGGCATTATGTACCAGGATGGATGCGGTAAAAGGGATTGGTGACGTCAACCGAAGAGCACAAAATGTTTCAGAATGAGTTATTACATATTGATTATGTGTTAAACAAAATGTATAGATCCATTTTGTATGCAGGTTTCAGGAAGTGTTAAATTCAGCAAATCTATTTTGAATTCATGGATTTGTGATTTTCTGTCAATCTAAAAAAAAAGTGACTGTCTGAAAAAGTGTCTCTCTGTCTCCTGTCTAAAAAAAAAAGTCCATCTCTCTCTCTCCGTCTGTCTAAAAAAGTATTTGTCTCTATCTCTCTCCGTATAAAAAAAAGGTATCTCTCTGTCTATCTGGAAAAAAAATTGTCTGTATCTCCGTCTGTCCAAAAAAGTATCTGTCTGTCTCTGTCTGTCCATCTATCTATCTATCCATCCGTCTGTCTGTCTCCATCTTTCTATCCGTCTGTCTTTCTGTCTGCCTGCCTCTCTGTCCATCTATCCGTCTGTCTGTCTGTCTGTCTGTCTATCTATCTATTTGTCTATCTATTCGTCTGTCTGTCCATCTGTCTCTGTCTTTCCGTCGGTCTTGTCTATCCGTATCTGTCCGTCCGTCTGTCTCCATCTGTCTGTCTCTGTCTGTCTGCCTCCCTGTCTGTCTATCCATCTGTCAATCTGTCTATCCATCCGTCTTTCCTTCTATCTGTATCCATGCATTTGTCTCTCTGTCTCTCCGTCCATCTGTCTATCAGTCTATCAGTATATCCATCTGTCTTTCTCTCTGTCTCTCCATCCATCTGTCTATCAGTATATCCATCTGTCTGTCCATCTACCTATGTGTCCGTCCATCTGTCTGTCTATCTGCCTCTCTGGCTGTCTATCTAACTGTCTGTCCGTCTATCTGTCCATCTGTTTCTTCGCCCGTCTATCTATCCATCTATCCATCTGTCCATCTGTCAATCTATCTATCTATCTATCCATCTGTTCGTCCATCTATCTATATGTCTGTCTGTCCATCCATCTGTCAGTCTGTATCTCTGTCCGTCTATCTATCCAGCTGTCCATCCATCCATCTATCTGTCTGTCCGTTCGTCCGTCCATCTATCTGTCTGTATAAAAAAGTATCTGTCTGTTAATTTGTCTCTGTCCATCTGGAAAAAAAGAATCTGTCTATATCTGCCTAAAATAAGTATTTGTCTTTCTGTCTCTCCATCTGCATAAAAAAGTATTTGTTTGTCTGTCTGTCTGTCTGTCTGTCTGTCCGTCCAAAAAAGTATCTTTTTGTCCATGGGTCTCTTTGTCCATCTGAAAAATGTGTCTGTCTGAGAAAATTTTGTCTGAAAAAGTATGTTCGTCTCTCCATCTGTCTGAGTATGTCCGTCTGTCTCTTTGTGCATCTGAGAAAAAAATGTCTGTCTTAGGACCTGATCAGACAGAACGCGTTTTTGCAGTGAGAGGTGCCTTTTTTGAATTGTTTTCTATGAGCAGAGAGTGTTATGTGCCCCGGGCGCCTCGCGTTTTTGCCGGAGCGCTCTGAGCACCTGAAGTTGGAAAAAAAGCAACTTGCAAAAGCCTTGCGTTTTCAGACGTAAAAAATGCGTTTGGTGTGATCGGGGCCTTACTGTCTAAAAAGTGTATGTCTGCAGAAAAAAAAAAAAAGTGACTTGTCTTTCCATCTGAAAAAGTATCTGCCTTTCTGTCTGTCTGTAGAAAGAGTCTATTTATCTGTCCAAAAAAACCCACCTGTCTGTCTTTAAAAATGTTTTTTTTTTTGGTCTGTCTGTCTGAAAAGTATTGTCTTTCAGTTGCAATGCATCATGGGAGTGGCCAGTCACTTGAGTGGCTCTGGTTGGTGGGTCTGTCTTCAGGATTATGGGTAACTTTTTACAGAAACATACATTATCACTGAACAACCATATGGTAACTCTCTTAAACTATTTATACATTATCATACAAATATGACATCTTTACAATCTGATTAAAAATAAACAAGCTTGTTCTCTAGAGTGTGTCATTTGGCGTGTTATCACAGAGACTTGATCTTGCGTGTGTGCAACGGTATGTCCTCACGTTTGTGATTATCTTTTCAGTGTGGAGAGGGAAGTGCAGTAACAGCACCATCTGTTTGGGTGTTCGGTGCTCAGGTACACCACACCACCTGTCTGCGTCTCTCTCATCGCTGTCATCTCGCAGAGGCCGCCGTCGACATCTCAAGCATCAGGGTGTTTTTAACAGAACATCGCTGAGCTGAGCGCTGACACACGTTAAAGAGACACTCAGACGCCACAGGAACACGTGCTGTTAGTACACACTACACTGACACCTAGGAGGGGTTTGATTGCCCTGTCTGTCTGACAAGAGGATCTGTCTGTCTGAAAACAGTGTTTGTCTATGTGCTTTTCAGGTTGAAAAATGTCAAAGTATCTACCTGTCTGTCAGTCTAAACATCCATCTCTCTATCTGTCCGTCCTTCTGTCTGTCTGTCCGTCTGTCTATCTGTCTATCCGTCCTTCTGTCTGTCTATCTGTCCGTCCGTCCGTCCATCTGTCTGTCTAGCTATCTGTCTGTCCATCCGTCTGTTATTATGCCCTTCCTTGTGTCTCTCTGTCTATCCATCTATCCATCTATCCGTCCGTCCGTCTCTCTCTCTCTGTCTGTCTATCTATCCGCCATTCTGTCTGTCAGTCTGTATGTCCATCCTTCTGTCTGTCCATCCGTATGTCCGTCCTTCTGTCCATCCTTCCATCTCTCTGTCTGTCTATCCATCTTTCTGTCTATCTGTCTATCCGTCTATCCGTCCTTATATCGATCTGTGTCCATCCATCTCTTTCTGTTTGTCTGTCTGTCCGTCCGTCCATATGCCTGTCCTTCTGTCCATCTCTCTATTTCTGTCTATCGATCTCTGTCCATCAGTCTGTTTCTCTGTCTGTCTGTCTGTCTATCTTATTGTCCATCTAGCTGTCTATCTATCTATCTGTCTGTCCATCTATCCGTCCTTTTGTATGT